>JAFEMH010002390.1:0-346689 GCA_022495995.1 Adenophora triphylla var. japonica
GATTTGTGATTGAAGAGGGTGACTAGAGGAGGTGGCGTAAATGGGCTGCCGCGTGCCCTCTGAGTCCCACCCGACCTTATGAGTGGGTCGTTCTAGGTCCCGGTTTTGTCCGTTTTTTAAAATAACGGTCCAGGAAAATGTCAGAAACGCCCGAGGAAGAAAGTGCCGGAAAATGCGTTTTTCGGGAAAGCCATACTTTTACGTGAGGTGTGATACGTGTTAAGTACGGTTCGACGTCGGGATACGGGGCGATCACGGGGCGTCTCGTTGGCACGAGCGGCGCGGGAGTTGCGAGTTCGGTTAACCTGGAGCGGGCCGGTTAACGGATTTCGGTTAGCTTTCGGCGGATTTGGACGATCGGATTTGGGTACTTCTGATTAGCCCCTCGGCGACGTCTCCTCCGAAGGAGGTGGGGTCGTTGAAAAAGATAAGGATCCAAATCGGGATGCCTTACTTTGAAAGAGACACAGGCGGTCGGTTTGGACCCTTAGCGAAAAAGGATTCCTACGTATCCGGCGGGAATCAAGCCGATCGTAGTTCGAAAGGGCAAGGGCGCGCGTGGGGACCTTGACACTGGCGGAGCTGTTAGGAGGCGTCTAAACCTGGATGAGACCATTCGCGAGAGTACAGTGCACGAATGGAGGCTGTTGGGAGGCGTCTGAACACAGGACTTGAAACCTTCGAGGCGTGTGGCGCCTCAAGCCGGAGATTGCGATGCGCGAGGGCGTTCGTGCCTTGGAGTCTTTGGGCTTATTCTTGTTGCCGGTTTATCCTGCTGAGGATGAGCGTTCGGGCTTACTGGATGGCGAAGAGGATTGTTGTGCGGGCTTATTGCAGTGCGGCGAGGTGGAACAGTCGGGCTTACGGCGCGGCGGGAGATGAATGTTCACTTGCTGAAGTGAAAAAGGTGTTCGGGCTTACGAGGATGGCCGAAGAGGATTGTTGCAAGGCGTTCGTGCCTTGGGGTTCGGGCTTATTGCTTTGTTGCCGAGAAGACGAACGGCGAAGGTCTCGATAGGAGAGTGGAGGTCGGACCGCGAAGGTCGGGATTATTTGTTTGAGATCGGACCGTGAAAGGTCGAGATGGGGATTGAAATCGGACCGTGGAAGGTCGCGATTAAGACTTTGAAATCGGACCGTGAAAGGTCGCGATTGAGAGTTGGAATCGGACCGTGAAGGTCGCGGTGAGGATTGAAATCGGACCGTGAAAGGTCGCGATTGAGGTTGGAATCGGACCGTGAAAGGTCGCGATTGAGAATTGGAATCGGACCGTGAAAGGTCGCGGTTGAGGTGGGATCGGACCGTGAAAGGTCGCGATTGAGACTTGAAATCGGACCGTGAAAGGTCGTGATTAGAGCTCCCGGGCCGTGAAGGATTAGGGTAATCGGACCGTGAAAAGGTCGCGGTGAGGGTGGAATCGGACCGTGAAAGGTCGCTTGGATTGAGAGTGAGATCGGGCCGTGAAAGGTCGCGATTGAGATTGAATCGGACCGTGAAAGGTCGCGATTGAGATTGAATCGGACCGTGAAAGGTCGCGATTGAGACTTGGAAATCGGACCGTGAAAGGTCGCGGTGAGAATTGGAATCGGGCCGTGAAGGTCGCGGTGAGATTGAGATCGGACCGTGAAAGGTCGCGATTGAGATTGGAATCGGACCGTGAAAGGTCGCGATTGAGAGTTGAATCGGACCGTGAAAGGTCGCGGTTGAAGACTTTGGAATCGGACCGTGAAAGGTCGCGGTTGAGACTTTAATGGTGAAGACCATTATTAAATTTTAACGTCAGGAGACGGAATAGTGCTTGGAATGTCAGGAGACATGATTGAGCGTTTGAATGTCAAACGTCAAGCTGGGTAATTGCGTCGGGAGACGGCGTTAGTGGCCGGCTTTGATTTATCCTCGGGGATGGGCGTTAGAAATGTCTAGCGGGAAATTTTATACTTTTGGGGAGGCCCAAAAGAGGTAAAAGTGGAATTGCCAAAAGTTGAGGGACCAAAATGGAAGGAATCTTTTTAAAATGCGGAAGTCAGGGGACTTGGTGAATTTGACTAAGTTCAAATCGGTTCAAGTCAGCAGAAAACCACCCCATTTCTTCCATATTTTCCGACGAGAGAGAGAGAGAAAGAGAGAAAAATCCAACCCAAATTGCAAGGTTTGCTCGAATTTGTGAAGGAAATTTGCTATGGAAGGTGAAGGAGGACCAATGGCTCGTCATGGAAGGACCGATGACGAAAGAACACGGTTGGTTCGGACCATTCGAACCATTGTTCACCCATTGAATCCGGCGGAGTTTTATCCGGCGAGGGATAGACACAACTCCAAGGATGGGATCAAGAGACAAGTAAGTTTCCTACAAATTCCATTAATTTTAAGAATGTGCATTCTTTAAATGTTAGAAATTTGCTAGGAATGAACTTAGGGATTTTGGTGCTTGAATTGGGGCTTTTGACTTTGCTATGAACCTTTGTCGAAATTGACTAGGATGTAGTTCAATTGACACTATGGGTGGATGACATAAAAATTTTGGTTGCAAAATTCCATGTCTAGATGCATTTTCCAAAATTAAAGTAGCTTTAATTCGGGACGGAGTAAATTTTCGAAAAATTCGAAAGAGATTTGAAAGTTCCGGATTCGACGGAGTTTTCGAAAGATTTTGAAAGTTCCGGATTCGACGGAGTTTTGAAATGTTTTGAAAGTTCGGATTCGACGGAGTTTTCGAAATGTTTTGAAAGTTCCGGATTCGACGGAGTTTTCGAAATGTTTTGAAAGTTCCGGATTCGACGGAGTTTTCGAAATGAATGAGAATATACGTAGGAAATGAATGAGAACCGTATCTGCATTGCATCCTTTTGACATGCGTTGGTGCATTTCTGTTGACGTTGCTTACATGTCTTTGTTTGTCTGCGGGGACGGGGACGGTTAATACTCATAACCGAGAAGAGTCGGGGTGCCTTTGAGGCGGTGCGAGCATTGTGGGACATTATCCCCGGACGTGGCTCGAGAGGAGAGAGGAGTCGCGGCGGTGGTGCTTGACTCCGGGTTGGTAGGTTCATCAGTCTTTGTGGCTGCGGCAGTGATACGCGAGGCCGGGTCTATGTATGTTGCTCGAGTGAGTATTGGTGGGATACGACCCACACTTTCCATTTCGAGATGGGGAGGCGACGGTGACTCCCACCCAGTTTTGCCGCTATTACTAGGTTGCCGACTTATGGCAACACGGCGGGTGTGGAGTTGATGGTTACACCCGGAGCGGTTATGCAGGCTGCTTGGGTTTTGATATTACCGATGCCGGGGGCTTAGGCATTCGGTACGAGCCGATGGAGAGGCATACGGGCGGGTGTCGCCGCTCTGGCTGGGTCCTTGAGGATGACCGCGGAGCGTCGGCTCGAGGTTCCTTTGGTTTCTTGTTGTCGGCGACTTTATTCTCGACTTCGACACGTCTTGTCACTTCCCTTTGCTCGGGTATTTGGTAGACTTGGATGCGCGTGAGGGGTTCGCGTGGGGGAGGCTGGGTGGCCGAGCTTTATCACTCCTGGACAGACGGAGTTCTCGCGGGGAGAGGAGCACTCCTTTAGGCGCTTCACGCTTTGTCTTGGATGTAAGTTCACGTACTTTTTCTCTTCCTTGCCTCTTTTATGTACTCGTATGTATACGCTTTGTAGGCGACATAACTTTCCATTCTCTTGGCAGTGCAGTGCTACGAGGTGTTCGGTCCGCGAGCTTGGGACATCAGGAGCCGTGCAGGCCCTGTTCCCTGCCATGCGATTTGGCGAGAAGAAGGCGAAGAGGGCGGTTTCTTCGAAGATTGGCACTCGAGTGTCATACGAGGAGATATCTACGGCTTGAACCGGGAGTTCTACGAGAGGATCCAGTGACTGGTGGAGTAGGTTCGATGCATGTCGCGGTTCGGATTGCCGGCGAGACTACGGCGGCGGAAGCTCTGGTGGGACTTCAGCTGCGACGCCATGTATGCAGGGGAGAGGGTGACTCGTCGGCATAGGCGGGGATCCCTTCCTTTGGTGCGGTGGATCCTCCTTTGTACATGCGGCATCCCAGGGAGATCTTAGATGGATGAGGTGGAGAAGTGCATACGGGCGTGTACTACAGAGTACGTCATAGCGGGGCCGCCTATGATGTTTTCTTGAGATGAGGGCGAGGAGCCGCGGGTGCGGCATAGAGAGGCGAGGTCCACTGGAGGTCCTCGAGATTTTCCGGTCCGCGAGCTAGGCTAGCGTACGAGGCTGGGCGGTTCGCGTGGCGACTTGTGATCCCGCTCCGGGCGAGCCGAGACCACGATACGAGGCGGACCCCAATGCTTCGGTGAGCACCCTTTTTGATTTTACGCATTTGATAGTAGCATTACGCAAATGTTGCATCTGTACTTTACGCTTGCTTTCGATGACTTTCTGGTTCGCAGTATACGGCGTACGTACAATGACGCCATGAGGTGGTGGACGGAGTGGTCCGCCTACGCTAGGAGGCTCGTGGAGTTCATGCGGTGCGGTTCCGGAGGAGCGTGGGCGTCCGTGATCGGGGGCCGTCTAGGCGAGAGATTCGCACTGCTCCCGCGGCCGGTGGGGAGGACTTTACGCGGGGTTCGGCCGGTTCGCGGGCGGAACAGTGGATTTGGAGCTCCTTCTTACGCGCACTCGGGCGCGAGAGAGAGTCCTCGAGTTCGCGTACTCAGGAGGCCCTTTGCCTATTCATTTGGAGGAGTTTGGCGAGTTCTGTTTGCGACGGATCCGGCGGCGGCGGAGCGGTACGTCGAGTGTACGGATGACGAGCGGGACTCGAGTAGTCCCCTTTTCTTGCTTTCTTTCTTTCTTGCTTTGTTTAGACAAAATGCATGTATTTGTCGGGAACAAATTTTGATTTGAGCTGTATTTGCAAAAAGGCGCCGTGGGGCGGGAACACATGCGCATATTTATTACGTGATCACCTTACATTATTTTTGGCAAATAAGGAAGTAGGTTAATCAAAAATAAATAAAATAAGAAATGCACTAAAAATTGAACGGGTCAAAAATTAAGCATGTATGCACTAATTATTAATTATTTGCACTTTGTTGCACGAGCCGGGCGGAAGGGATGCGATATTTGTTGCATGAAACCATGGGCGGCACGCGAGATTTCTCAAAGGTGAACGAGGGAGTGGCTTGGAAATGTTTCCAATTTAGGGGCGGTAGTGCAGAGTTGACCAAGTCAAGCTGCGAGAGAATCCGGCCGGACTTGGAATGAATTTCAGATTCTTTAAATTGCGGTTTCGGCTTTGCAATTGTTTAAGAAAGCGCATAGTTTTTGTTCATCTGGTGAATTCCTTTCCATTTCTTAAGGTTCCCTTCATTTTTCGACATGGCTCCCTTTCCCAAGTTATCGTCTCGGATGCAAGAGCGATATTTGGACAACTTTCGGTCGTGGGTACGGAACCACACGAGCGAGAACAAAAGGTTTTCGAAGGCTATTACGGGATTAAATCTGTTTGGGCTTTGAAGGAGCTCATGCAGTTGGGATCTTTTGAGAGCCGCGTCTCGGTTACAGGACGTACGGAGGAATGTGTACGGCTTTTCGTACAACGAAATCACTCCTACGTTTGAAGATTTAGGGCCATTGCAGGAGGACTGAGGCGGAGCAGCTAGTTCTTAGTATCTTTGGTGGCATGGCCCTTTGTTGAGAAGCTAGTGTCTTTGTTTGGTATCTCATTTGGAGAAGCATACGGGATGCTTGTCTGAGATACGATTACGTTGACATTTCGGGGCTTGCCGAAAGATTTGCGGAGGCGAGGAGCGTCTTTTCGTGGGACGCGTTTGCTGTGCGCGATTGCTACTCTGTTCACATTCACGTCTGCAGGTGTGTGCCATCACGGTGTCTTGGACCTGGTGAGCGATGCGGAGTGGGGAGACATCGTCTTGCCGGCGGTCTTGGGCGAGACGTTCACAGGCATAGGCCGGATGGCGGCCGTAGCCGATACATGTGGGGAGGAGTCCCGCTATGCGACCATGTGGTTGAGGAGAGGCTACGAGATGATGCTGAGGTGCCAATGTCTGTGACGCTTGGTCTTTCTCGCGGCGTCCTCTGGTGATAGGGGCGATCGGGCGAGTGGAGCTCTGGATGGCCGAGACTTTGCACGCATCATTTGCGATGGTGGGTTCCCCATTGGAAATTACGAGACTTGCGGGACCACTCGGGAGGGTGCATTGATCGTCGAGTGCGAGGCTGTCTCGAGGCGTCTTTCTATATTCCATCATTGGTTACTGCGACGATGCGAGTGGAAGCGAGATGCCTTGGCGATACGAGTTATGCTTTGCTACCTTTGAGGTGGGATCTTTGCGGATGGAAGATCCTTCGACGCTATTGCGATCACCGGTGGTGGCAATACGCGTCACTTTCTGCCGGGGTTCTCTTTCACCGGAGAGAGGGCATTGTTACGTCGGACACGATATACGGCCCTTGGTACGAAGAGTGTATAGGGGAGACACGAGATGGCTATCTTGTGGAGACGGAGTGAGTGGTGAGTGCGTCACACAGACTGGCTCGACCTTGAGGAGAGGACGAAGCAAGGGCTAACCACGGGAATCGTACTTGGCGATGCCGTGGGCGATTATGAGGCAAGTGCGTCGGGAGGCCAATCAAAGCACTTGTGATGATGGCTCGAAGCGAGGCGGCTCGAGACGAGCTAGAGAAAGAGCTGCGTTGACGGCCGCGAGGCTTGACGGAGCGTCGGGAAGAGTCCACGAGCCGGGTAGAAGGCCTACGGAATATTTCTGCGAAGGTGAAGAACACTCGCCGGGGAAAAGGGAAGGGGAAGAAGGATGAAGGACCTAGTACGGGAAACTAGGTTGACCTTCTTTGTCCCAGTATCCACCCATTGTCATTGCGAGACACATTAATTGATTAATGTTTTATTGTAGTTTTGCTAGCGTGTAGCGAGTCAAGAGTTGGACCGTGCTTGAACTCATCAAAGAATGTTTTAACCGTTATGAATTTGTAGGTTAAATGAAAAGAGTTTTTGAAACACAAGCAATTGATGCTTATTGTATTTTTTGTTTTTTAGACCGAACCAATGATGGCTGCCTACGTTCCCCTTTTACGGTTGGACTAAGGGGCTCAGGTCACCGTAGTTCGACACTTTAGGTGAATTTGAGAAAAACAAAGACAAAAGAAGTGCGACCACTGTTTTTACTGGATCATTAGCGGGAATGTATCCGGTTGGGTATTACTCTTTTAGCACTTTAATTTGCGAGGGGACGGTGTATGGGGAAGGAGAGTTGACTCGTGCTCTTCCTCAAACGAAGTATCTGCGGAGCTTGCTTCCGTTCACGGGGTTAACGAAAGGGTTTCCGTCCAAGTCTGCTAGCTTCATGGCTCCTCCGGAGAAGATTCTTTGTACCACGAACGGTCCTATCCAGGTAGGCTCCCACTTTCAGGGGATTGGTGCAACGTAGGAGGCTTTTCCTTTAGCACCAAGTCGCCTTCTACGATGTCTCGGATCTTGACTTTCTTGTCGAATGCTCGTGCCATTACGCTGGATAGGCTCGAGTGTGTTCCATGGCTTTCAATCTGCACTCGTCGAGTAGAGCAAGTTCGTCGTGACGGCTCTGTAGCCATTCGACTTCATTGATCCCGTTTTCCAAGAGGACTCGGAGGGATGGAATTTCCAATTCCACGGGCAACATCGCTTCCATTCCGTAGGTAAGTGCGAACGGAGTCTCCCCTGTGGCGGTTCGGCGACGTTCGGTATCCCCGAGAGGGCTAGATGTAGCTTTTCGGGCCGGTCCCGAGCCTGCAGTGGTCATCTTTACGATTATCATGGCGAGAGTTTTGTTGTTTGCCTCTCTTGCACCATTGGTTTGTGGTACGGTAAGGAGAAGACTTGTGACGTGTGACTACGGGTCGGTCGGTAGTTGGTCACAATCTCCTTGAAGTGAGTCCCATTGTCGGAGATGATCTCGTTGGGCACTCCGTATCGGCACATGATGTTCTCCCGAATGAACTCGGCCACCTTCTTAGAATTCGGTACCTTGTACGATCGGCTTCTACCCGTTTGGTGAAGTAGTCGGCTATGCGACTAAAATGAACTCGTGACCATTGCTCCTGGAGGAGTGATCTTGCCGATGACGTCGATTCCCCATGTGGCGAAAGGCCGTGGCGTAGTCATGCAATAGAGTTCGTGAGGAGGATGTGATTGAGGTTGGAGAACCGTTGACATTTGTCGCGGCTTCGGACGAAGCTGGATGCGATGCATTTCCATTGATATCAATAGTACCCCATACGGAGAATGATGCGTGTCAATGCTCGGGCGTTCATGTGCGGACCGCGAGGTTAGTTTGTGAACTTCGTTCATTAGCTTCGGCGGCTTTTTCTTTGTTTACACAGAAGGAGTGGCCCTTGGTGGCGCTTCTTGTACAACATACCCCCAGAATGACGAAATGGGATGCCGGGCGTTTTAATGCCATCATGTTTTTGGCTTTGATCCCTTCTTTGTATTTTCCATCTTCATTTGTGAAGGAAGCTTCTCCGCTTTGGAGGTGCTTGGTAAATCTGATTGTACCGGGGTTCGTCGATCGTTTCTTTTTCTTTTCGATCTCACGGCAATAGGCGGGTGTTTCCCGTCTGCCTATTACGAGGGTTTCTTTGCTTTTCCATCGGGAATTTCGACAAGAGGCGAGGGTTGCCGGGCGTACGCGAGCGGTTTCTGTCTCTTGGCAAATAGTGAAAAGAGATGTCCTTGAGCGAGCAATGAGCTCCTCCATGTACGCGTGGTACTTGAAGGCGAGAATCTACCGTCTTCCATTTGTTGGATACTTGATTGATGATCAATCTTTGAGTCTCCATATACATCCGGCTACGAGATGTTGCGCTCGAGGCGGCTTCCAAACCTGCTTGCACGAGCTTCGTATTCTTTGCATTGTTGGTTGCTTCGAAAATTGACTTGATGGCTATGGGAGTATGCTCGTCCTTGGGATCGACAAAGGAGCATTCCAATACCATTCCCCTTCTTGTTGGCTGCCCCATCGAAGAAGAGTTGCCGGCGGTTTGCGTTGTCAGTGAAAAGATTCCGTCGTCCAGGAAATTGCGGATCGGGACCCTTAGGTTCATTGCTTGGGAAGTCGGCCGGGTGATGCGCCATTACTACGCCCTTTGTTGATTTTCGACCATGTACTTGATGTCGAACTCGGCCGGGAAGAATGACCACTTGGCTAGCCGCATTGACGAGAGATGGCTTGTCAAAGAGATATCGGACGGGGTCCACTTTGGAGACCGGGAGCAGATGCGGCTTGCATGTAGTGTTTCGGTTTCCGACTACCCATACAGGCGGTACAAGTTTTCTCGATCTTTGAGTAGTGAGTTCACTTCCTTGAAGCTTTCGGCTTACGAAGTAGATTGCATGCTCAACCTTGGAATCTTTACGCTCTTGTGCCGGCATTGCTCCGATTGGCGTGTACATTGCTTTGTCGAGATACGGGAGTAGTGGCTTGTCTTCATGTGGCGGGCACGAAGTGGGGATTAACCAAGTAGGTCTTGATTTTCTCAAAAATGTTTGGCACTCGGAGTCCCATTTGATGTCGGCATTCTTTTTCATCGGTTTGAACATGGGCTCGCGAGAGAGATGTCAAGCGGTTGATGAAGCGGCCCGATGTCTTGAAGCCTTCCCATGAAGCTTTTACTTACATCGGGGTTTGAGGCGGCTTCATGTCGATGATGGCCTTGATTTTCTGGGATCGGCTTCGATACCTCTTTACGTAACCATGTACCCCGGTACCTTGCCGCGCTTGACGCCGAAGGTGCACTTTGCGGAGTTTAGCCTCATGGAGTGCTTTGAGTCTGTTGAAGAACTTCCTCGGATCTGTCATGTGTTGCATGTCGATCCCTTGGAGTGGATGATCATGTCATCGGCGTATACTTCGATTTCCTTGTGAATCATGTCATGGAAGAGGGATTGCGGCCGGTAAGTAGCCCCGGCGTTCTTCGGACGAACGGCATGGCCGTGTAACAGTATGTCCCCATGGAGTGGTGAAGGCGATCTTGGCACGATCCTCCTCGGACATCTTGATGCTGGTTGTATCCGGCGAACCCGTCCACGAAGGACTTTACTTCGAAATTTGCCGTGGTGTCGACCGGCATGTCGATGTTAGGCGGGGAAATCATCTTTAGGGCTGGCCTTGTTGAGATCCGGAAATCTACGCGGCATCGACCTTTCCGTTGGCCTTGGTGGCCGTCACGATGTTGGAGAGCCAAGTCGGGTACTCAATCACTACGATGAAACCAACTCGGAGCATTTTCTCAATTTCTTCTTTAACTTGCAAGGACCACTCTGGCTTGATCTTGCGCGGCTTACATTTGACGAGCTTGGATTCGGGATCCGGGGAATTACATGCTCCACGATTGAGGATCGAGTCTGGCATGTCTGGTATGACCGGGCGAACACGTCAACATACTCCCGGAGGAGGTTTATCGGGGCTTCCTTTTACTGCATCGGCGAAAAGCGCCCACTTGTGTCTCTTTAGGCTCTTGCGGCGACCCCGGGTTCACTTTGGTCATAACCTCTTGGCGGCTTGGGCCGGTTGTCCTCTTGGTCAACTACACGCTCGAGAACTTCTTTAATGTATTGTTCGTTTAATGTGTATGCTTCTTTATCAATTGAATTATTAACGTCTTTTAAGTTGTTTGTTAACTTATCGGTTGTTAAAGTGGCAATGAGAGGATACTCAGAAAGGTCGAGACTTTTCATTAAACAAGAACGGGAATACATGATTGGCTACAACATTATAGTCCTCCGTAAGGCCGTTGGATGACTCGGAGGGTGGACTCGACAGGGCGGCTCGAGAGGGTTTGAGACCGGGTTTAGGGAGATGTGGGTGCGGAGCCCGGCTTGTCTTCCAGTTACGCTGGCTTGCCCTTGGTCGGTGAAAGTTACCCAATTCTTGATGGCATTGTTGGATGCTTGATGAGGGTGCGGGGATCGAGGCAGCCTGCTTTGTCCCTATCATGGCGATCATGCTTTGTTGTCGGAGCCCCGATCGATCAAGTTGGGCGGCTCCATGACTTCTTGAAACGACTCTGTAGAGGCGGTCCCATTTGAGGCGTCTTCTATGAATTACGGTTCCTTACGCTTTGGACTTATGTCTCGAATGTGGCCTCGGCGGCTGATCCGAACAATCTATTTCCCATGGAAGTACCTTGAGTTGCTCCTCCAAGTGCAGGATTCCCTTGAATGTGTACTCATCTTTGGGTGTGGTGGCGGTTGGTCCGAGTAGAGCTGTGATGTCGAGAACGCTCCCCTTATCGGATTAGCTTTGAGTCCTCTGAAACGCTTGAGGTCCGTGCTAGGCTGTTCCATTCTTCCTGTAGTCTCTGTGCGGACTATCCCTGCTTCTTTCTCATCTTCATCGTTCATTGTCGGTTCATCTTGTCGGTCCCCTCGGTTCTGTGCCGGTTCCCTTGTCGGTCCCCTCGGTTACTGCTGCTTGGTTCCCTTGGTGAAGTAATGAGCGAGGTCAAAACTATAATGGTCGGAGGTGGGTGTGCCGTCGGAGGTTCCCCTTTTGCGGGCTGCTTGCCTTGGTGCGGGCGAGCCTTTTGTCTTCCTTGATGTCGGCGGTGTTGGCACGTAGCCGAAGCCCCTGGACCGTGGTGTGGTCCTTGACTTCAATAACTTGGTGTTGGCCTTGCGGCCTCTTGCGAGCCCCGATCCTGGGATGAAGTTCATGAGTTTCATCATCCTTATGGCGGGGAGGAATCGATCGTGAGACAGTGGAAGGTCCACGTTGCATATTTGGATCTTGGAGGTCTCGAGTGAATCCGAGTTAATGGCATGTCATCATTATGCTTGATTTCCAACCTTTGGAATGTCGTTGGTCTTGGTCCCCTCGGTGGTGGCCATCGCCGTAGGCGTGGTTAGCTCGTTGCCTTGCATGAACTTGAGAGCCGATGAAGGGTGGATGCCACGCCATTGATTTGATGCGGCCCGGGGACGCCCCAGGATGGGCTGTGAAAGTGATTGGAATGTCCAACACTTGAAATTCGGTGGGGATCATCCGCTTGCCGAACCGGATATTGAGAGTAGCAACCCAGAAGCTGTACGGGAAGTAGAGTCATAGGCCTTGACGGTGTGGGTGAAGGCTTAAGATCTGTGGGCTTGATGTCAGCGGAGTCCATCATCTTGGCGGGCAAGACATTCATTCCAGAACCTCCGTCTACCAACACGCGGGGAAGGCGACGCTCGTCCAGTGGGCTGTGATGTAGAGCGGCTCATTGTGATCGGCCCCAAATTTTGGAAGGTCCAAATGCGTGAAGGTGATAATGTTGCCATAGTGGATGTTACCGATCATCGAATGACTTCATGCGGGGTTGCGTCCACGGGGACCATGGTACGGGCCGAGGCTTTCCTCTAGCTTGAGCTTGTGAGGATATGAAGAGGTGGCTTGAGAGACCAAAGGGAAATGTTCGCACAGTGCTTGGTGAGTGAGGATCGGGTCCTCTTTCAAGGAATTTGCGTCTTCGGTGGCCGGGTTGCAGTCGCTCCGTCGGCTTTTGGTGGCCTTAGGTGGTAATGCATGGATTTGACCCGATCGGGTTAGGGCCGACATCGGGTTTGGTCCCTTACGAGCAGTGCTCTGAGTTGAGCCATAGTTAGAGGAGGATTCCTCGTAGTATAGGGCCATATGTCTTCCCTCAACTCATTGATTGTGGATGAATTCCGGGAGCTTCGGCGGCTTGACGGATTACGTCCCCGAGATGCGCTTGGATGCCTCTGCGGGAGAGGTAGCCTACGGTTTGACGCATTGTTCGAATGTTAGTGCACAACGGTGGTTGCACAGGCGAGCGTGCGTTGCGGACCCTCCGGGGAGGTTGGAGAGTTCTCGGCTTAAGCGAACGGTCTCCTTGATCTCTTCACGGTATATCGCGTTCCTTTCCTTCTTCTTGAGCATACTCGGGGCATTACGGGTTGGAGTGCAGCGATACTCGTGGTTTGCTAGTTTTCCTCCGCTCACAGGCCCCGGATCAACCTTCTTGCGGCGGAGCTGCGTCGAGAGTTAGTGCGTGCGTTTCTTCCCATGTGAGAATAGCCGGTGCTTCTTTGAGCTGCGTGCGGCGGTCTAGGTAAACCTCCATCGGGGAGAGTTTTCTCCTCTGCTTTATCGAGTGGCGGGTATGTCGGAAGGTGAGTACACGGCTTCCCGAACATCTGCCCATGTGGTAGTTCTTTGCCCAGGTTGATCGTTTACGTAAGCGAATGCCGTAGGCTGTGGAATTTCCACTGAGTAGTTGCTCGAGATGAATTTCCATCCTCCTCTTGTTTTTAAATAGACCTTCCTCCACGAGTTGGCCTTTCAATTTAAGTGCGTAAATGATCCGTTCCCATCCTCCCGGGACCCTTGGGAGTCCGGTTTTGTTGACTTCATGCCCGGCTTGGAATAGAATGGTTTCATCGTCTTCGTCGTCGCTTTCACGAGAGAACTTGCTTTCCCAGGGAAGGTAAGCGGCGGGATTCTTTCTGCGTGACGTTCCATCTCCTAGGTCATCGGGACCGTTGACCACCCTTGCACAGCGAGAGGGGTTGGATGAGAACAGAGACGGTAGTCGGGGAAGTTGCCATGGCAAAGCTGCTTGAGGTCGGCCGGTCTAGAGTGGCCTCTAGCTTTACATACGAAGGCACTTTGTGACACTTTAAGGGCTTGGTCCCTGTAGGTCTTTCGAGCTTGGTCTTCGTCCCAAAGACGACTTTCTTGAGCGGCTAGTTCCATGAGGGCTTTCCTCGCGAGATCTAAGCGATCTCCGTAGGTGCGCACCGTCGGCTAGTGTCCGAGAACCGTGATTACATTCAAATCGCCGAATGGCGGGAACACTTGGATTACGTTGACGAAGGAAGTCGGGCCAGGACATTCCATGCGGCCTTCCTTGATCTCGGTTACCAAGAAGTTTGCCCATATACGCTTGATTGACCCCCAGGGGGTATTGAATTGCAATGTTGACGGTCTCGTGATCTCGCTCGATCGCCGAGTCTATCGAGCTAGCGGTCGGCGCGGGATGTGAATCCGGGGCCGTGATGGCTGGGAGTAGAATCGGCTGGAGCATGTTGATGCGAGGTGGTCATTTCCTATGTCGGAAGGCGGCTACGCCTTGCGGGAAGGCTTTCACGAGATGTTTCGGGGTGGGCTGCCCGGAAGCGTTCCCGAGGTTGATCGACTTGTAGCGGGGTGAGGAGCTTGGTCTCCTTCGTTGTTGCCCTTGGCCTTGGCGGCGCTTGAGGGTATAAGCTTGGCGACGGCACGGGCCGGTTGCAGCTGGGGTGGTACTCGGAAGTAGTGATGAGCTCGAGCTCGCTTGGCTAAGCCTCGTTTACCATGAGCGAGCGATCGTCGAGGGTGACCTTGGTATTGCGAGAATCGACGATAAGGACCGGATCCTTGGTATCATTGGGATATACGGAATAGATGATGTTGACGAAGTCGTCGTCAACCACTTGATCGAGAGGATTCTTCGTCGTGTCAACCGGTAACTTCCAATTGTTGGATAGTTGCTTATGCTTGGACGTTGAGCTTGACAATTTCCATGGTATTGGAACCTTGGTCGTAGGTGACACGATCGGAAGGAGTTTCGTCCTCAAAGCGAGCATGTGGATGCGAGAGGTGCACTGCGGAGTGCCGCGTCCTCGACTCCGGAGAGTCAGATTCATCATCATCGACGGTTCAATCCAAACGTAGGGGACGTATTGCGTCGGTTGCGTTGTTGGAGCGGCTAGGAAAACATCGTGCTCTTCGTTGGAGAAAGGGTGCGGCGGGTAGTTCCTCGTGGAGGATATCCCATACGACTTCCATGCATTCATCACGAGAATGGCGGTGCTTGTTGACCTTTATCACAAAGATCTCTTCGCTGGCGGGGCGAGAGTTGGTTTGGAGAATGCGACAAATCTCCGATTGGAGGCGGGGTTTATGTGCCCGCATCATGGCGATATTCGGCGTTTCCTTCCAATCGCCTCCAAATGTTGGAAACGGCAGTTGAACTTGATGTATCGGGCTTGCCCGAGTGCACTTTGCTCGAGTACGTTTACATAGTTAGCATCTCCGGACTACGAGGATTACGATGAGATTTGCCCGGTAGTCCCTTGGTTGATTCGAAGGAGAGTAACCCGGTGCACAGTGCGGACACGCTTGGCTCTTGTCTCGGCTTCGTTTCCTATGAGGAAACTATCCCCTCGGATGACTTCGAGATCTCCTGTAGGTTAATGAACTTAACACGGCGATGGAGAGTGGAAGCTATGGCTTTCGTGTGGTGTAGCAGGCGTCCCAAGAAGCTGTGAACTCGGATGGGATGTCCATCACATGGAGTTTCTTTGGCACCATTTGGGTTTCGAACCGAGTTCGAGTCACCGTCCCCAGGATGGGGACGAGACGAGTTGTCGTAGGCCTTGATAGTCAGGCGACGGAATCGAGATGGCTTTCATTGATGCGGAGAGCTCGCATCATGCTTTGAGAGGGAGAACATTAACGGGCGGACCCGTTATCTACCAATACTCCGGGGAGTGATATGGTGTTGAGCTTGAGAGTGATGTACGAGCTTCGTTGTGTCCCGAGGCATCTCTCGGTAGGTCTTCATCACGAACGTGATCATCTTGCCATACGAAACGGGAGTCGTAGATCTCGTCTCTATCCATAGAAGGAGAGTCATCCGGCCATCCGTTTCTGTCTTCCTCTTGCGAGGTAAAGCCTTTCTTTGGAACCTCGGGAGTGTGTTGAGGTTGCTTGTGGCGGTTGCCGCCCTTGGTTAGCACATTGATCGAGTGCGATTGCCAAGGCGACCTTGATCTTCCTTTGCGGTCCGAGCTCGGAAAGGCTGGACAAATTGAATCTTGGGCGATCCGCGGGGTTAGGCTTTGTGATAAGATTACCAAGATGCGAGGTATTTCGGTGTCCCAGTCGAATTCTGGTTTCGGCGGGACTTTTCGGCTTTCCCACCTGTGCGCTCTAAAGGCTGCATGGCACGGAGGCAAAGAGGGTGGCTGGAGTACGGTATGCGTAGTAGTCGAACCTCTCGGAAGGTTCTCAGAGTGTACCTACCTTGGTGTCCCCAACTTCGTATCTTTCTCTCGATTCTTTGTTGAGAGGATTTGTTCTTTTGTTTTCTCGGAGGATTGCTCCGGACGGTTTCTCGGGACTCGTACTCCCGGGCGGGCGGAGCGATCGCAAACATCGTAGGCGATGTGGACATTAGAGGGGATCCCGGCTAGAAAGAGGCGGAGAAACCGGTTTTGTGGCACTCCTCTTGGGCACCCACTCAATGGAATTCACGCTTTTATTGTTCGGAAAGGGTTCCCGGCTGTATTGGGCCACGGGGCGCTCTAACTTGCCTTCTTCTATCAAGTTACGGATTTCGTATCGTAACCCCAAACGGTTGTCGGTGGTATGGCCGTGATGCGATGGAAGGCGCGATATTTGCTCTTGTCCGCATTGGCTACGGGAATTTTGGGTTTGTAATTGGCAACGGGCTTAAGGAGACCCTCCTTGATTAACCCTTCCGGCATCTTGCTCATTGGCATGTCCAACTTGTCGAAGTGTACGGCGAGTACGCACGAGTAGAATTGTTGCTTTGTGGGGCCGGGTTTACATTGCTCATTGTTGTCCACGATGGACGTAGTTGATAGACGTATCTTTCCCTTTGCCGGGGGCCGGTGCGGGATTGAATGCAGCTGGCGAGCGGTATCGGTATGGCGTGCGGTAGCCAACTTTTCCTTGAGATCCTTCTCGAAGCGTGGCCGGCATTGACCATGGCCGGAGATGCAGGAAGAAATTGTGGCCCGATGAGTGTTACGATGGACGGTCTTAAGCGGGACTTGAAGATCCGCATCTGTTCGTCTTTGGAGAGTGGCTCCATGATCTCGGAGAGTTTCCGGCTCCATCTCTTGTAGAATTCCCCAACACTTTCATCCGCTTTACGCTCGGTGGTGATTAAGTCCTCGCGACTTGTTTCCCACTCTAAGTTGGATCTGCATGCCGTTCCGGGAAGATGTTACTTGATCTGTTCCCAGTGTGGCGATCCGCGAGCTTGACCCTCGAAACCATCGTAACGCTGAACTTTTAAGCGTATCTTTGGAAGTGGTCGGCCATTTCTTTGGAGGGTTGCTCCTTTTGCTCTCATGCGAGAACGTAGGTGTCGACGTGCGTTTGAGACATTCGGTTCCGTCGAATCGGTCCATCTCCGGCATTACGAACTTGGCGAGGCGTGACCATTCCGGATACGTGGATTTGAGCGTTTCTGCTTTGAGTGCTCATGGTGGCTTTCGGGTCTTTCATTTGCTCGACCATCCGAGGCTAAGGTTGGGTCCGGTGGTGGGTTTGTGAGGCTCGGCGCCGGGTGCTACCACGTGAGCGGTAGTGATTGGAGGTGGAAGGCTTGGTATATGAGAATATACGGGGGCCTTTTACGAATTGTATCGGGGTTTGTCCCGGTGTTTAGAGATTCGTGTATAGGCAACGGGGACGAACACGGGAGGGTATTGAGGAATATTGGCATCTGAGATGGTCGGCGGTGCGGCTGGTGATATTGAGTGATAGGAGTAGCCTTGGGGCGACCAAAAATGGCGGGGTTGCCACGAGAGGTGGCAACATGGAGCCTAGGTCATTTGTTTCCTTGGTTGGAAGGCATCCGTAAGTTGGCGGGGAGGAACACGATTGAAGGTTTGGTGAAGCTGGTTTCGGGAATCGTCATCCTCGACCCGGGACAAAGTACCGTCGGCGGGGATAGGCTGCTATACCACGCTCATTCGGAAAGGCACCACGAAATTACTGGCGATCTTCTTTACGCCTCTTGTGAACCTCACAAGCCGGATGGCTTCTTCCAATGTCATATACATTACCGGTGGCGGGGTCCTTCCCGTCACGATTTCTCGGTGAGCTAGACATGTCGGAAATTCTGGGCGAGGCGAGGGAACCGAAAAGAGCGTCGGCTGCCGTTACGGTGATCTGGCAAGGCGGCGGCCGGAAATCTGAACCACTTTACGCTCATTGCGAGGGAACGAAAGGAAGGGTTTAGGCTTCGGAAAAGGGTATTTGGCTCAAGGTTTTCGGGCTTGTGCAATGTGCGATTACCGATTAATGTTTACTTAAAGCGCGTTTTCTCGAGTCTAATCGGTTGGAAAAGAGCGGGTCTTCTTTTTCGCAACTAATCCTAGAGCTCTAATCAGTGGATCTCGTCACTACGCTTATAAGCCCCTCGTTTCCATTGTAGATCATCTTTCTCAGGACGGACTATCCCGAGCGAGGTCTGATAAGGCAAGCGAGTTCCACCGACAAAGGGAAAAGTGAACTTAAGGTTAGCTGATCACACAAACTTTCAACGTGTGTGACGTACAGGCCACAGTCGAAGTCAACGTCCTTAAGTTAAGGCGGGGATCGTACCAAAATTTGGGCATGACCTCTCCTGACTCGCTTGTGCGAGAGACCTTAGCTTTTTAGCGTTGGCCAAGTTGTGGCTGGCACGATACATACGGCGAGGTTTGGTGACACGGCGTCACATTAAACCTTCGGGTATATTTTTCGGCAGAGCTCCGCGTCAAAGTCAAGGCTGAAAAGCTCAAGACTTCGGGTTGGGAACGACCTTCGGTCTCAAACTCTCGAGCTTGACTCGGAGCGGGGCCCGGCGTGAAAAACATACACTTAGGCTTTATGACACGAGCTAAGCCAAAAACCAACCGGGGTCTTGGACAAAGTGTGACACAAAGAGTGCATGGCTTACACGGGCGAGGATGGGATGTTTGGGACGACCCCGTGCGCCCCCGAAAGGTGTACGCGAGACCAATCGGAGTGCAAGCGATAAGGCCATCCCGGGTTAGGGGTTATAGTGTGCGGTGTACCGAGGCGGCAAGTGCACGTGAAGTGCGGTGTTCCGAGGCAGCAAGTGCGCGTAGTGTGCGGTCACTAAAATTCCTTTTTCTGAGTAAAACAGAGATTTTTTTCAGAATGTGTCTTAAAGGATTTATGATGCACAGTTCAAAAGACAGCAATGAAAATCAAACATGAATGGGGATGCAAAAACATGGTAAGATTTTGAAAAGTTGACAATGTAATGCCTTTGAAAAAACAAACCGTTCGAGGTTTAAAGGAACTCACACACACGAAAACGAGGAAGGGTAAACGAAAGTTTGACCCACGGAAGGCTTCTTAGAAAACATCGGCAATTTTGAAAAAAGTATCTTTTCCCCAGCGGAGTCGCCAACTGAAATTACCCGGGATTTCGCGCGGGCGCGAAACGCGGTTGTCTTTCGCGGAGGGGTTGGTGTCTGAGACCTCGCTTCATGGGAAGGAAAAATGAGGAGTCGCCACGCGGTTTTTGTATTTTGAGCCCAAACGTTGAGAAACGGCTTTAGAAAATGGTGTCGTTTTTATTGTTAGCAAAAACTTAGGAAAAGGCTTTGAAAACGGGGATCATTTTTATTGGCAGCAAAAACGAGTAAAAAGCTTTTTGTACCAGAGATTGTTAGGTTCGGAGGTCAAGTTACGTTTCGGGTAGAGTATTACGAGATCGCCCGAAACGCCTCGCATGACGAGTCTTTCTACCTTTCTCGAAATCGTGTGTGTGTGTGTGTTTTGAAATGGGGGCTTGAATGACAAGCTTAATCTTGGTTTGAATGACAAACGTTGATTAGGTGACTTTTGAAAAGACGAGCGTTTGAATGACAAACGTCGGTTTGAGATAGAAATGAGCGTTTGCGTGGCAAACGTCGATTTTGAGTTTGAAAGGAGCGTTTGCGTGGCAAACGTCGACTTTGAGTTGAAATGAGCGTTTGCGTGGCAAATGTCGACTTTGAGTTTGAAAAGAGCATTTGCGTGGCAAACGTCGATTTTGAGTTTGAAATGAGCGTTTGCGTGGCAAACGTCGATTTTGAGTTTGAAAGGAGCGTTTGCGTGGCAAACGTCGACTTTGAGTTTGAAAAGGAGTTTGAAGGTCGAACTCCGGTTTTTTGAACCGGGAATGTCATTGTTAACGATTTTTACGGGAAAAATGCGTATTAAATAATTTTAAGTGTCAAATGGCGGCTTTTAGTTTGAAGATGAGCATTCGGAGGCCGAACGTCATTTCGCGCGTTTTGAAAGAGAGTTCGACGGACGAACTCCGGTTTTGAACCGGGCATTACATTGTTAACGATTTTTACGGGAAAAATGCGTATTAAATGATATGCGATCAACGAATCGGGTTGCGACTTGGACTTTGAAAAGTAAATACTATCACGATCCAAACGGGTCGGACTTTGTAAATGACAGTATTTAAAGTGCGGTATCAACGGAATCAAACGATCCGGATTCGTAAATGACGATCAACGAGGCCAAACGGCTCGGATTTGTAAATGACAGTCAACGAGGCCAAACGGCTCGGATTTGTAAATGACAGAAATTAAAATGACGATCGACGGATCGATCGATCCGGAATTGGTAAATGACAATAAAAGTAAACGGAACGAGGTCGGAACGCCGTTTTAACCCGTGATTACTTCTCTTACGGAAAGAGAAGAGGATCGAGGGGCTAAAACGTATCGGACCCCGTTAGACGGAGGCGTCTACATTTCGATAACGACGTTCAAAACGGTTGTAGCGACTGGCGCGTAAACCGAGACGGAACGAGAGATTTAGAGAGAGGGAGTTATACCTATGGCTAGGGTTGACTCCTTTGGCTCGGGAGGTGTGTACGGGACACGGAAAGTGATTCGAAAGGTTGTTTCGAAGTATTAAGGTGCGTATTTGATCGAAATACGAAGGTTTCATGCGAATCGAGACGAAACGGGAGCTCGGAAGGGGTGAAAACTGCTTTGAACCGTGGGGTAGTGAAATTTTGGAGTGAATTTTTGTCCTCCTTTTGGCTTTAACAGCCATTTCTATTTATAGGTGAAAATGCAGTAGGAGTTCGGACGGACTTGGACTGAATCCAGGGGGTTTTTGGGTATTTTGGAAATCTGGGGGACTTGCTGGCAATTTCAGGAAAAGTGCACAGGGAGTCCGGCCGGACTAGGCTTGCAAATCAGGGGTATTTTGGTCTTTTAGCCTTGATTTGTGATTGAAGGGTGACTAGAGGGAGGTGGCATGGCTGCCACGTGCCCTCTGAGTCACCAGCCTTATGGGAATTCGTTCCCCGATCCCGGTTTTGTCCATTTTTTAAAATAACAGTTCGAAAAATGTCCGAAATGCTCCCGGAAAGTGCCGGAAAATGCGTTTTTCAGGGAAAGCCATACTTTTACGTGAGATGACACGTGTTAAGTACGGTTCGACGTCGGGATGCACGGGGCAGTCCCGGGACGTCTCGTTGGCACGGCAACGGGGAGTTTAACGAGTTCCGGTTAACCTGGAGCGGGCCAGTTAACAGTTTTCGGTTAACTTTCTGACGGATTTGGACGATCCGAATTTGGGTACTTACAACATGGGAATTGGTCGATCTCCCTGCTGGTTGTAGCACGATAGGATGTAAGTGGGTCTTCAAAAGAAAACTGAAACCGGATGGAACCGTTGACAAGTTTAAGGCTAGGTTAGTGGCTAAGGGATTCAAGCAAATGGAGGGAATAGACTATTTCGATACCTATTCGCCTGTTGCTAGAATGACTACAATCCGAATGCTTATTGCATTGGCCTCTATATATGATCTTCCTATCCATCAGATGGATGTTAAGACCGCTTTCTTGCATGGCGATCTAGAGGAAGAAATTTATATGGATCAACCTGAAGGTTTTGAGGCCTCTGGCAATGAGAGAAAGGTTTGTAAACTTGTTAAGTCCTTGTATGGACTCAAACAAGCCCCTAAGCAGTGGCATGAGAAATTTAATAAAATTGTCTCATCGTTTGGCTTCGTTAATAATGAGTTTGATAAGTGTGTGTATAGCAAAAGTATTGGTGATAGTAGTATTGTCTTATGTCTGTATGTCGATGATATCTTGTTGTTTGGAACGGATATGAGGATAATTAATACTACTAAGGAATTCTTGAAAAGTAAGTTTGAGATGAAGGATATGGGAGTAGCTAGTGTGATTCTTGGCCTTAAGTTGACTCGTTCAACTAGTGGCATAACCATATCGCAATCTCATTATACTGAAAGTATAATTGAGAAATTTGGTTATAAGAATTGCAAAGTAGCTAAGACTCCATATGATCCTTCAACTGCACTTACTAAGAATGAAAGTGGAGTACCGATGGCTCAGTTGAGATATTCTCAAATTATTGGAAGTTTGATGTATCTTGCCAATTCTACTAGACCGAATATATCCTACTCGGTTACTAGGTTGGCTAGATATACTCAATGTCCAAATAAAGCACATTGGGAAGCTCTTGATAGAGTTCTCAAGTACTTGAAGGGAACGATTTCCCTTGGGCTGCATTACGGTAGATACCCTTCTGTTCTTGAAGGATATAGTGATGCAAGCTGGATTGCCTATAACTCCGGGAGTTATGGGCATGCGAGTATGTTTTCACCTTAGGCGGAGCTGCAGTCGCCTGGAGGTCGACCAAACAAACTCTGTTGTCTAGGTCTACATTTGAGACCGAACTAGTTGCCCTTGACACTACTGGATTGGAAGCTGAATGGCTTCGAGGACATATGTCCGAGTTGCCCATGGTCAGTAAACCCATGCCTGTAATCTCTGTACATTGTGACAACACTGCCACAATTGAGAAACTGAAAAGTGTCAAGTACAACTGTAAAACCAGGAGACATATCCAAATTAGATTAAAATCTATAAGGGATCTTGTGTCTCGGAAGGTGATAGCTGTTGATTATGTTGGTACCAAGGATAACACAGCTGATCCTTTAACCAAAGGGCTAGAATTTGCTCTAGTTCAAAAATCTAGGTTGGGGATGGGTCTGAACCCTGTCTGATTCAAACGCAGTAGCAACCCAATCTACCTGAGTAGAGATCCCACAAAGGAGATTCAATGTGGTAATAACAAGCTGTGAGGTGAGTCGGAGCACCTAAACAATAGATTGACATGTTACATGTCTGAGTCTATCCCCTGAATAGCCTAGAGGTGCTCGTGGCTGCTAGTAAAGTAAAAGTTTGGAACTTTGAATGGGATCAAGTCTTTTAGACAAGATGTTAGCAGTACATCTTCTGAGATGCCTAGCTAAGTGGGTGTTGTTGTTGGCCGCAACTAGAGGAATTCGGGTTATTTCTTGAAAGCACTCATGATAGAGGATCGGGACGTATGGCTTATAAGTGTCAAGTGTTCGATAGAGGGCCTATCATAGCTTTTGTCGTGTTTGTTACCAGCAAAGGCCTTTACATCCAAAGGCATCAGATTCAAGACACCCGTTCATCTGATTCTGTGGGGGTTTGCGTTGGATAACATAGGTAGTGGTTCAAGCCAGAAGGTACCATTACTGAAAGCACTACAATGGACAATCTGTACACGTCATATTTCTATGAACTTGTGGGGGATTGTTGGAATATTTGATATATGTGGTATGAAGTCCATAGCTCTATGACCTTGGAGCGTCGTGGGTTTGGACAGAATTTGGCCAAGGGAAAATCACGTCAGAAGATCTGTGCTCGAGGGCGGCCGCGCCATGGCCTAGGGCGACCGCGCTTGTCTACAGAAAGCTCGACATCAATTGGCTTAAATGTTGAGCGGCCGCGCTCGTGTCGGGTTAGTGATTTTCTTGGGCCGAATTAGAGCAGTTTTTAAGTCTTAATAAGACTCAAAACCCTAATTTACCATATGTATAAATACAATACTTCCTCCATCCGAGTTGGGTATGAGAGATTGAAGAGAAAATCAATTCTCTTGCTTTCTTTCATTGTTCAATTACTCCCTGTTCGTAGAGATCCGTTCGTGAGATTCAAGGCGACTGAGATAGGACCGCCGGCGATTACCTACCTGTGTGCTCATATTTCTTGGTACGTAATCCGTGATCGTTTTGTCCTCGGAGAAATTTGCCTGTACCTGAGTTGCACCAATTGGGGACAATATTTTCTCTTAGGACAGTCTTCCTAAGGCGACTCGATCAAATCACGATAAGTTTTCTAATCGTTTGTTTACTTGTTTCTGTCTGTTTTCCTGTTCCCGTTTCCTTGCTGTCGTTTTGCTATTGGCTTATTAATTGGTACGTGCTTGACTTGATCAATAAATCCCCTACTGTTGATAAAATTATTTGTTTAATCTGTGGTGCTGTTAAATTAATTTCCAACAATTTTTAATGAGAAAAATTATGGTGTTGCTTATTTATCATATCGTCAATTTGCTATGGGTTCATGATTTACCTGTCATCTTCATTTGATCAACGACATGGAAGTCAAGTTTTTCGTCAACCTAGAAAAAACCGAAAATAAATCGTACAGATGTTATACCAAATCGAAAAAACGAATTACCGAACCGAAAAAAACCCAAAGGGTATTGATATACAAAAAACCGAAGTACTTTGATATGGTATCGGTTTTACCTCAAAACTGTACCATACTGATGTGGGATCCAAATGGTTGACATTCTCAACAAAGTCAGTCCACTTTTTACAAATTGTATCACCCGGTCCATTATACCAAAAAAATTACAAGAAATATATTGTTGGAAAGCTCTATGAATTCAGTTTTCAGCGCACTTTACGGATTGGCGTTTAGAATTCCGTAGAAAGAGTTATGAATGTTTTGGTGGAGGATACGCTGAAAGTCAGAATCATCCGAAAATTGACTACATCTTGATGTTTATCGTGTCTTTTGAGATTTATATGTCATCTTATCTTTAAATAATAAATGTTAGCTCAACCCTTTAGATTCTTAAGTATTTCTAGACTTGGAGGGATGTTCCAAACAATCTATAAATACCCTAGACATGTCTTTGTAGAGGAGAGTTGAATTTTGAGTTGATTAAATTAAAAAATTGAGCTTTGTGCCTTCTTGTCTTGTTCTTTATCTCTTTGGTGGATTCCATTGAGTGCTGAATACCCAACTCTGTATCTCTACAAAGTCTTCCCTATTTTTCTATTTGGGGATCAACATTTTGGTTGCCAATTTTTGGTTGCTAAAATTGACCAAGATTGTTCATCCCCATTTGGGAACCACCTGTTGGTTGCCATAGGAGTAGGTCATCCCCATTTAAGGATCAACAAATGCTCACCAATTTTAAATTTGGCACAGACAGTTCATCCTTATTTTTTCGTCCCTAAAATGTTCGTCCCCAACTGTTGGTTTTCATTTTTAAATTTAGGGACCATCTCTTCGTTTCCAAATATGGAAAAAAAATCATTAAATATAATTTTTTTTAAAATATTTATATTTACTGATTATATATATTTTAACAATAATGATAAATATCACAAAATAAAATTAATCGGACAATAATCGACGAATTCAAAGCATATTGAGACGGATTAGCGACGGATTGCCCGTCTCTATTTAAATGGTTGTTTTATTTTTGATCCATTTTAGCGACGGATTAGTGACGGATTATTCCGTCACTAAATTTATTAAAAATCAATATTTTTTTTATATGCCAAATTATTGATACCTTTCCCGAGGGATATTTTTATCGCTAAATTTGCATTTTATATTAACAATATTATATATATATTTAAAAATATATATTAATATATTTTAAATATATATATATACATATATATATACATACATATATATATATATATATATATATATATATATATATATATATATATATATATATATATATATATATATATATATATATATATATATATATATATATATATATATATATATATATCCTAAATATTTTTATTAAAAATAAATTATAATGTCAATCAATTTAAATCAATCCCTTAATTTTTCTTATTTTCAAATCAGTCCTTTTACTTTTATTAATCTTAAATCAATCCTTGATATTTTACAGTTACACTTTGCTCCCCTAAATTTCTTTTATACACAAATCAGTCCTTACAGATCCTTCCATTTCAACTTTGATCCTTAACTTCAAAAAATTCAGATCAGGTCTTCACAAAATTCCACAGCAACCACCAGCAACCATCCTACCACCAGCAACCATCCTACCACCAATCGAAATTAAAAAAAAAAATCAATTGCAATTAAAATTAAACCAAACCCAGTCTACCACACACACAGATTTCAATCGAGAGAGATTTCATTCCACGGGCTGACTTGCCGATTCCCACTCACAAAATTCCCTCTCTCTTCATTTGACCGCCAAAGAGAGTGGTTAGGGGATAACTGGAGTTTCTTTGCAGCCTGCGATGCACGGACATGGAGGCAGTCGGAGCGGAGTGGAAGCTCGATCTGAAGTTATCAATTCAAAATCATGTGCTCGATTTGCGGTCTGCGGGCACAATCATGTGCGATCTGCGGTCATGGCTTAGTTCTATGTGTTAGAATTGAAAAACCCTTAGATTGTTTATTCACAAACTCTTAATATATATACAAGAGTGTCCTATTCTAATAAGGAGAAGGAGTCCTATTCTAATAAGGAGAAGGAGTTTCCTTATTCTAATCATAATATAATATAATATTTTGTTGCCTAATCTAAATACATGAGAATATTGACAAGGAATAATCTAGAGAAAGTCAACAAGTAACATTAGGAAACTAAGTAACATTAAGAAACTTTAGGAGGAGATTCCGTAATATCCTTAATACGCCTCCGCAAGATGGACGATCCTTGGAGAAGACCAATCTTGGAAATAAGAAGTTGGAAGCGTATGCGAGGCAGTGGCTTTGTAAGAATATCTGCGAGTTGATCCGAACCGGAAATGTGTTGTACTCGAAGAGAACCGGACTGAATTTGCTCACGAATAAAATGAAATGAGAGAGCCACGTGTTTCATGCGAGAGTGAAAAACCGGATGAGAAGAGTAGGTAGTGGCACCAAGGTTGTCACAGTAGATCACAGGTGTAGCAAGAGATGGAAAGTCAAGCTCAGTGAGTAAGTTCCTAACCCAAGTAAGTTCGGCTGCGGTGTCAGCGATAGCCCGGAATTCGGCTTCAGTAGTGGATCTAGCAAGAGAACGTTGTTTTCGGGAAGACCAAATGACCGGGTTCTTACCCAAGTAGACAAGTAAGCCAGAAGTGGATACGAAATCATCTTTGTCTCCGGCCCAATCGGCATCGCAGAATGCATGAAGGGAGGGGGGAGACTTTGCAAAAATCTGAAGACCAAGATGCATGGTGCCATGAAGGTAGCGTAGAAGACGCTTCAATGCAACCCAGTGAGAAGATTGTGGATTTTGCATGAATTGCGCAAGCTTGTTGACCGAGAAGGCGATGTCGGGACGAGTGAATGATAAGTACTGAAGTCCACCAACAATAGCACGGTATGAAGTGGGGTCAACAGCTGGAGTGGCAGTGGATCGAGTGAGTGGAGGAGATGTTACCATAGGAGTGGGAAGAGGCTTGCAGTCAATCATTTTGTGACGGGTGAGCAGGTCATGGATATATTTGGTTTGGGAGAGGAGAAGCCCGTGATGGTTAGGGACGACTTCAACACCCAAGAAGTAGGACAAGGGGCCAAGGTCCTTGAGGGAGAACCGGTTGGATAGGTTGGAGATGAATGTCTGAAGGTGAGAGGGGGAGGGGCCGGTGACAATGATATCATCAACATAGACAAGTAGGTAAATTGGGGATGGGGATTTGTTGAAGATAAACAGAGAGGGATCGGCTAAGGAGGGTTGGAAGCCATATGTGGTGAGGTAGGTTTTGAGTTCTTGAAACCATGCCCGGGGAGCTTGTTTGAGGCCATAGATTGCTTTTGACAAGCGACAAACAAAGGATGGGTTGGTGGAGTCCTCAAATCCGGGGGGTTGTGTCATAAAAACGGTTTCAGAGAGAGTGCCTTGAAGGAAGGCGTTGTTGACATCGAGTTGGCGAAGGGGCCAATGGTTGGTTGTGGCAAGGGATAGAAGTAGCCGGACTGTGGCTGGTTTGACAACGGGGCTAAAGGTTTCGGTGTAATCGACACCGGGTTGTTGGTGAAAACCTTTGGCGACAAGCCGGGCCTTGTATTTCTGAATGGTGTTGTCGGGGTTGTATTTGACGCGGAAGACCCACTTGCATCCGACAATGTTATGGGCTGATGTAGGAGGAACCAAGGACCAAGTGTTGTTGCGGGTTAGGGCTTGGAATTCTTCAATCATGGCATTGCGCCAATGAGGAATGGATAGGGCTTGTTTGGTGGTGGTGGGAAGACTAGTGGGAGATGTGAGGAGGGATAGGTTGGCATACTTGGGGTTGGGTTTGGTGATGCCATGGGAAAGTCTAGTGGTGATGGTGCGGGTGGGAGGTGGAGGGGGTGGTGGGTTGGGAGTGGGTGGTGTAGCATCAAGTTGAGTTGTTATAGGGGGTTCATTAGGGGTGGGATTGGGAGAGGAATGAGTTGGGGAGGGGGGAGTGGGGGGAGGCAGAGGGGTTGGGGTTGGGGTTGGGGGAGTTGGGATGGAGGGGGTAGTGTCTAAAATAGGGAGAAAAAGGGTGTGCCATTCAGAGGGAGGAGGAGTGGGAGTAGTGGGGGATGATGTGGTGAGGGAGTTGTATGGGAAAGTGTTTTCAACAAAGCGGACATGGCGGGAGGTGTAGATACGATGGAAGGTAGGGTCAAGGCAGTAGTACGCGCTTTGTGTGGGTGAGTAACCAACGAAGATACAAGGGATGGATTTTGGGTCAAGTTTGTGGGTGGTGTATGGGCGGAGCCATGGGTAGCAAAGGCAACCAAAACTACGGAGTTTGGTGTAGTTTGGAGGGGAGCGGAAGAGGAGGAAGTAGGGGGAATCATTGTTTAGGGTGGGGGTGGGTAATCGGTTTATGAGGTAGGTGGCAGTGGTGAGAGCGTAGGGCCAAAGGGTGAGGGGTAGGTTGGCATGGGAGAGAAGAGTGAGGCCGGTTTCAACAATGTGGCGGTGACGACGTTCGGCGTACCCGTTGTGTTCAGGAGTGTGAGGGGGTGTAGTGAGGTGGGTGATACCGTTTTGACCAAGAGTGGGTGTGAGTTTGAGGTATTCACCCCCATTGTCGGAGTAGACTTGAATGATGGGACGATTGAAGTATTTTTCGACTAAAGCTTTGAAACGGAGGAATGTATTGTAGGTGTCGGATTTATGTTTAAGGGGATAGAACCAAATATATTTGGTGTAGTGATCGACAAAAATAACATAGTATTTGAGGTTGTCTAGGGAGTGGATTGGAGAGGTCCATACATCCGAAAAGATGAGATCAAGGGGACCACGGGAGACGAGAGAGGAGGATGCAAACGGCAGCTTGTGGCTTTTGTTGACAAAACAGGAATTACATGGGGGTAAACTAGAGGAAATAGATAATCTGAACTTGCTACGTAATAGACTAAGAACGGGGGAAGAGGGATGTCCTAATCTATGATGCCACAACTGCGATGAGAGTGAGCTTGAGTGAGCTTGAATGGGCGGAGGGTGCCAAATGTAGACGCCATCCTCAAGGTGTCCATGGATAAGTGTTTGGCTCGTGGTTTGGTCCTTGATAAGAAAAGAGGAGTGAGAGAATTCAATGATGGCATTGTTGTCACGACAAAACTGAGATACGGACAGAATATTACGAGTAATAAGGGGGACATGTAAGATATTATTAAATTTGAGAAGAGAAGAGAATGTGGGGAAAGAGAAGGAACCTATATGAGAGATCGGAAGGGAAGAACCATCGCCGATGATGACGTCGTCACTGCCAATGTAGGGTGTGTATAGGGAAAGGTTGGAAAGATTGTTTGTGATGTGGTTGGTTGCACCACTATCGATGAGCCAAGAAGGAGGGGGGGAGGGGTTGGGATGGGTGGCGGTGTGGGCTTGGTGGTTAGGTTGTGGGTTTCGATGTTGGTGATGGAAGGGGGGGGGGATTTTGCGGGGTGGTATTTGGTGGTATGGTAAGAGATACGGTTGGTTGATGGTCGAGTTTGGGCGGTGAAGGCGGTGGTGGGGGTGGATGGGTGTACTAGAGGAGCGATGGTGGGATCTAAGGTTTTTTGTGGGAGCCCTACGGGTGGGGCAATCTTGGCGAAACCAGTTTATGGCTGCCGGGTTATGGGTAGAGGTGGTGGTGGCCGGTTCATCGTCGATTTTAGCGACGGATTGGTGGGAAGCCTTTGGAATGATGGAGGAAGCTCCGACCATTGCAGGGTGGGGGGGGGAGGGCTGCCGAAATTAGAGGGTTTTGGGGGAGGGGGTTGAATCTTGCCGCTCTGATACCATGTTAGAATTGAAAAACCCTTAGATTGTTTATTCACAAACTCTTAATATATATACAAGAGAGAGTCCTATTCTAATAAGGAGAAGGAGTCCTATTCTAATAAGGAGAAGGAGTTTCCTTATTCTAATCATAATATAATATAATATTTTGTTGCCTAATCTAAATACATGAGAATATTGACAAGGAATAATCTAGAGAAAGTCAACAAGTAACATTAGGAAACTAAGTAACATTAAGAAACTTTAGGAGGAGATTCCGTAATATCCTTAATACTATGAACCTGCTAGACAAGTTGGACTGCTCCGCCTCAGCAACTTCTAAACTTGCCGGAGTACGGGCTGCGGTCATAGCGAGGTGATCTTGGGGTTGCCGGAGGTGTAGAAGGGAGTGGAAGGTTTTCAGAGAAGAAGACGATCGCTGGAGAGGGGACGGTGGCCGGAGAAGGGGGCAGTTGGTTGAGTTGGCTGAGAGAGAAGAGGAGAGAGAGAGAGAGAGAGAGAGAGGAGAGAGAGAGTGCCTGATTGAGTGTGTGTGTGTGTGTGTGTGTTTTCCTGGTGTGAGAGGAGGGAGGGGAGGGGAAGGGATTGTTGGATACAAAATGAAAAATGAGAGGATATAATTTTTTTATTTTTTTTTTAAGAATTATGTACCTTTGGATTGAATTCAATGTTATGTATTGAATGGTTAAAAATGATGCTTTAGTTCATGATCAATGTGAATTTTTGGGATACAATAAAACAATGCCACATCACATACTTATATTTGTTTTGCTAACTAAAATATTTATGCCTAATATCAAGAATAATAATATTTATTATCAATAATATTTATTAATGAATTATTAATTATATAACTAATTAAATGATTAATATTAATATTAATTATATAAACATAAATAATATTAATAATAGTACTAATAATAACTAGTAATTTTTTTATTTTTTTATTTTTTACATAACTTTTTGTAAAAAAAAAATCACTATTAACTAACATCTCAAATAGTTTTCTTTTTCAAAAAAAATATAAATAAATTAAAAAAGTATATATGATATTTTCTGTCCCTCTTCTATTACATACTTTTTTTTTAATTCTTAACTTCTTTAATATAACTTTTTGTAACAAAAAATTATTTATATCCAAAAAAATAAAAAATATATATATAATATTGTCCGTCCCTCTTCTATTATATACTTTTATTTCTTTAAAAATACTTAACTTTTTTATATAACTTTTGTAAAAAAAATAACTACTAACTAACACCTCAAATAGTTTTCTATTTCCAAAAAAAAAAAATATACAAAAATTAAAAAAGTATATATGCTATTGTCCGTCCCCTCATCTATTATATACTTTTATTTATTAAAAATTCTTAAACTTTTTTTATAACTTTGTTTAAAAAAAATTCACTAATAACCAACATCTCAAATAGTTTTATATATCCAAAAAAAATAAAAAAAAATAAAAAAAGTATATATAATATTTTCAATCCCTCTTCTATTATATACTTTTATTTCTTTAAAAAATAACTTTTTTTATATAACTTTTTGTAAAATATTTCACTAATAACCAACAACTCAAATAATTTTATTTATCAAATATATATATATATTATTATCCGTCCCTCTTCTATTATATACTTTTATTTCTTTAAAAATTATTAACTTTTTTTATATAACTTTTTGTAAAAAATTTCACTAATAACCAACATCTCAAATAGTTTTCTTTATTCAAAAATAATAAAAAATAAATTAAAAAATAAATATGCTATTATCCATCCCTCTTCTATTATATACTTTTATTTTTTTAAATCTTAGCTTTTTAAAAAAACAAAAAATTAAAAAAGTAAATACTATTTTCTGTCTCTCTTTTTTCTTTCATATACTTTCATTTCTTTAAAAATTCTTAACTCTTTTTATATAACTTTTTTAAAAAAAATTCACTACTAACTAACATATTAAATAGTTTTTTTATCCAAAAAAAATTAAAAATTCTTAACTTTTTTTTTTGTTTGAATATATAAAACTATTTGAGATGTTAGTTATTAAGGAAATTTCTTACAAAATGTTATATAAAAAAGTTAATAATTTTATAGAAATGAAAGTATATAATAGAAAAAAAGAGGGACGGACAATATCATTTACTTTTTTAATTTTTTTAATATTTTTTTAATAGATAAAACTATTTGAGATGTTAGTTAGTAGGGAATTTTTTTACAAAAAGTTATATAAAAAAAGTTAATAATTTTTAAAGAAATGAAAGTATATAATAGAAAAAAAGAGGGACGGACAATAGCATTTACTTTTTTAATTTTTTTAATATTTTTTTTGAATAGATAAAACTATTTGAGATGTTAATTAGTAGGGAAATTTTTTACAAAAAGTTATATACAAAAAGTTAATAATTTTTAAAGAAATGAAAGTATATAATAGAAAAAAAGAGGGACGGACAATAGCATTTACTTTTTTAAATTTTTTTAATTTTTTTTTTTAATAAATAAAGATATTTGAGATGTTAGTTAGTAGGGAAATTTTTTACAAAAAGTTATATAAAAAAGTTAATAATTTTTAATGAAATGTAAGTATATAATAGAAAAAAAGAGGGACGGACAATAGCATTTACTTTTTTAATTTTTTTTTAATTTTTTTTTTGAATAAATAAAGCTATTTGAGATGTTAGTTAGTAGGGAAATTTATTTCAAAAAGTTATATAAAAAAGTTAATAATTTTTAAAGAAATGAAAGTATATAATAGAAAAAAAGAGGGATGGACAATGACATTTACTTTTTTTATTTTTAAAATTTTTTTTGAATAGATAAAACTATTTGAGATGTTAGTTAGTAGCGAATTTTTTTACAAAAAGTTATATAAAAAAAGTTAATAATTTTTAAAGAAATGAAAGTATATAATAGAAAAAAAGAGGGACGGACAATAGCATTTACTTTTTTTTATTTTTTTAATATTTTTTTTGAATAAATAAAACTATTTGAGATGGTAGTGGTTGGTCTCTATTTTGTTGTTGGTCTTCATTTTGATAGCAAATAATATTGTGCATCATGGGGACATTCTGGCGGTCCCTAATTTTAATATGTTTGTCCCTATTTAGCTACCAACCTTGGCCATTCCCATTTTCCTCAAGTTGTCAGTCCCTACTTCAATTTCTTCTAGTAAATTGGTCTCTATTTTGTTGTTGGTCTTCATTTTGATAGCAAATAATATTGTGCATCATGGGGACATTCTGGCGGTTCCTAATTTTAATATGTTTGTCCATATTTAGCTACCAACCTTGGCCATTCCCATTTGCCCCAAGTTGTCAGTCCCTAATTTAATTTATTCTAGTAGTGCCATTGCTATCTCATTTTCTTTATTTTATTTTCGCTGCGATTTTCCGGTATCAAATTGATATCAGAGATGAAACCAGGAGTTTCTTTAAGATATCATTTTATCATTTCCTTTTCTTCTTCGTTCTCTTTCTCTTTCTATTTCTCCTTCAAATTCATTTCTATTTTATTTTATTATACAAAATAAAGTTCTTCTCGGTTCACCATGTTAGAATTGGCTTGGCCATTTACTAATTCAATGACTCCATTGCCCGTTGTTAATTGTAAAGAAGATATATCAAAAGATATGTGAAAAGGTTATGGAGAGGTTGTGGAGGGAAAAGTATAATATGTATTATTGCCTTAAAGTTTACATAAGCTAGAGACTCATATTTATACTCAAAACATATGAGTCCTAATTTTTATTGGATTCTAACAAATCTCTCCTTATTCTAATAGTAAATATAATTCTAATTAGAAATACTTCTAACTAAGGTAACTTTCCTAAGTTGGCTCAATACCAACTTAGGTAACTAAATATTTGGTGAATCTCCGTCTTTATCTCTAACATGCCCCCACAAGATGGACGATTGTGTATTGAGACCAATCTTGGACATAAGATCATGAAACCGAGATTTGCCAAGTGGTTTTGTTAATGCATCTGCTAGATGATCATTACCGGAGATAAAAGAACACATGGCGAGTTTTATTTTGCACATGTTGATGAACAAAATGATAATCAAGAGCAAGGTGCTTCATGCGAGAGTGAAACTTAGGATTTACAGCAACATAGGTAGCACCAAAATTATCACAATAAACAACTGGAGGTGCAAGCCGTATGACCCAGTTCGCGGAGAAGATTATGAACCCAAATAACCTCTGTTAACGTAGAGGCAACAACACGATATTCAGCTTCTGTCAAGGACCTAGCAAGAGTACGTTACTTGCGAGCACTCCAAGAGAGAGGATTTTTACCAAGATAAACAATATAACCAGTATTACAAATATAATCATCCTTATCACCTGTCCAATCTGCATATGTAAAGGCATGAAGAGAGAGAGGAGAATCTCGACGAAGAAGAATACTGTTAGAAATAGTGCCAGCATGATAACGAAGGAGGCGTTTGAGAGCAACCCAATGATCTTCAGTTTGCCTATGCATAAATTGAGCCAATTGATTAACGGCAAATGATACATCAAGCCTTGTTAAAGAGAGATACTACAAACTACCAACAAGAGCAGGATATTCATTAGGATTAGAGATGGCAATGCAGCCATGTAGAGAAAGATGCATGAACATCCGGTGTCATAGGAGTAGATACAAATTTAGCCTTTGTCATGTGTGAACGAATCAAAATATCCTAAATATATTTTTATTGACTTAGCATAATGCCATTTGGGTGAGGAAGAACTTCAACACCCAAAAAATAAGAAAGAGAACCAAGATCCTTGAGAGAAAAGCAGGAGGAAAGTTAATGTATGAAAGAATTAATAAGACCATTATGAGACCCAATAATGATAATATCATCAACATATAACAGATGATAAATAAGACCAAGAGAATGATGTAATGTAAAAAGGGATGAATCAGAAACCGAGTTTGTAAATCCAAGAGATAAAAGATAGGAGCGAAGCTCATTATACCACGCTCGTGGAGCTTGTTTTAAACCATAAAGAGCTTTCTTCAATTTACAAACAAAAGATGGATGAGATGCGTCAGAATAACCCGGAGGTTGAACCATAAATATGTCCTCAGTGAGAGAACCCTGAAGGAAAGCATTGTTAATATCCACCTGACGAAGAGACCAACCTCGAACGGTAGCAATAGTGAGAATTGTTCGAACAGTAGCAGGTTTAACAACTAGACTGAACGTTTCTGAATAGTCAATACCAGGACGTTGATGAAAGCCCTTAGCAACAAGACGAGCTTTATAACGATCAATAGAACCATCAAGATTGTACTTTGTGTGAAATTCCCACTTACAACCAACAAAAATTTGGGATAGAGAAGGTGGAACAAGATCCTATGTTTTATTATGGAGAAGAGCATCAAATTCATGTTGCATGGAATTAGGCCATATAGGACTTTTGAGAGCCTGGCCAATGGTAGATAGTTCGGCCGAGGGGTCAGAGAGAAAATCTTGAAGGTTTAATTTGGTCACATGTTTGTGTATATTATTTTGTGATCTGGTCACAGGTTTGCATGGAAAGTGAGGGGGTGGGGAAGGTGATGGGAATGGGGTAGTGTTGGTGGTAGAAGGTAGAGGTGTTGTGGAAATAGGGGCTGCTAAAGAGGGCTCGTCAGATGAAGATGAGGCTGGCTCGACAGTGGGGTGGTTTGGTTCGGCAGTGGGTTGGGTAGAGGCAGTCGGTAAAGTGTGGGGAATATTAAGAAGTGGTAGAGGTACACCATTCATCACTGGTAGGGTAAGAAGAAGATTGAGATTGGGCGGCAAAGGGAAACTTGTCTTCGATAAACATGACATGCCGGGAATTATAGATTTTATTTGAGGTAGGATCAAGGCAGTAATATGCGCTTTGTGTGGTGGATTAACCAACAAAGACATAAGGTGAAGAGCGGGAGTCAAGTTTGTGAGATGTATATGGACGTAACCAAGGATAACACAAGCAACCAAAGCTACGTAATTTAAGGTAATTAGGGTGATGTTTGTGAAGAAGAAAGAAAGGTGAATGTAAGTTGAGGGTAGGTGTTGGCATGCGGTTTATGAGATAGCAAGCAGTTGCAAAGGGGAGGGCCAATGAGTTTTAGGCATATAAGAGTGGGCGAATAAGGAGTGTCCAGTCTCAACAATATGACGATGACCCATGCTCAGAGTATCTATTGTGTTTAGGAGTATGAGGAGGAGAGGTGAGGTGTTGAATACCATGGGAGGCGAGAAGAGGAAGAAGCCCAATATATTCCCCCCATTGTCACTATAGATTGTTTTAATGGACCGATTGAAATATTTTTTGACTAGGTTTTTGAAGTGAAAAAAATTTGGGAGAGCATCATTCTTATGCTTAAGAGAATAAAACCAAATGTATTTTGAAAAATGATCAACAAATATGATGTAATATTTATAATCATCAAAAGAAAAAATAGGGGACGTCCATACATCACTATAAAGCACATCAAGAGGACCAAAAGATTGAATTGTATTGGTAGAAAAGGGTAACTTGTGACTTTTATTACAATCACATGAGTTACAATGAAAAGAAGAAGAACAGGGAATTTTTAACTTGAAACTTTTACTAATGTGACATAAAATAGAATAAGAAGGATGTCCATGCCTATGATGCCAATTTGACGTAGAAGAAATTGAAGAAGAGTGAACAGTAAAACGAGAAGGAAGTCATTCATAGGCGCCAGATTTAGTTTGACCTCGAAGAAGAACTGCTCCCGTTTGAATATCCTTCACAGCGAAGGAAGAGGGCAAGAATGTGATAGAAGCATTATTATCGGGACAAAATTTTGGAAATAGAAATAATGTTACGAGACAAGGCGGGAACATGAAGAACATGATTAATAAGCTGAAAAGTAGAATTTTGAGTAAGGAAAGAAGTTAAACCAATGTTAGATATGTTGAGACCGGATCCATCACCAATAAATAACTCTTTAGTGCCATCATAGGGACAGTAGAGGGACAAATTATTTAGGTCATTAGTGGCATGATGGGTGGCGCCACTATCAAGTAACCAAGATGTGGGTGGGGCAACGGAATAATAGTTGATGGCAGCATAGAGAGTGGGGGACGGATTCGGTTTAGGACGGGGTGGTGGCAGAGAGTTGTTGGAAGGAGTGGGAGTAGGGACGGTAATATTGGGCTCGACTGAATTGGGAATTGAGATGGCATCGTTTGATGCCATGAATAAGACCGACAGGAAGAAAGCTATGGATTGCATAGCTCTGATACAATATAGAAGATATATCAAAAGATATCAAAAGATATGCAAAGTATATTATGTATTATTGTCTCAAAGTTTATATAAGCTAGAGACTCATATTTATACTCAAAAAATATGAGTCATAATTCTTATTGGATTTACTACTACAAACCGGGTCTTTAGTGACGAAATCATTAGCGGCGGAATAGAAGCTATAGCGGCGGAAAAAGTTTGGTACCGTTTACACTGACGGAATTTAAGTCCGCCGGTAAAGTCCGCCACTAAAAACGAATATTCGGCGAATATTTGTTCCAATACCGCCACTGATGTACGTTGACTGATCTTCTAACTTTACCGACGGAATAATCCGTCGGTAGAATTTTATCAACGGCAAAAATATTCCGTCGGTGGGTGTTTAGCAAAATGGCGGTCTGATTTCCAATTTTGGCGGGATTGTGATTTTCACCATCGCCTCCTCGTCATTTCCCCTATGTCGGCATGGACATAGCAGGCGTATAGCGATGGTTATTTTTGCCGCTTAATTGTCCGCCGCTGACTTTTGTTACTACCGACAGAATAATTCCGCCACTGAGTTTTATTACTACCGACGGAATAATTCCGCCACTGATTTTAATTACTACCGATGTAATAATTCTGCCACTGGGTTTAAGTATAAATTCACAGAAACCCTACCCTTTCCAATCTCTCATCTCTTCTCTCTCTCTCTCTCTTCCCTCAGCCTCTCTCTCTCTTCCCTCGTCCTCCGATCCATCATCACCGTCCACCCTCTCCACTGCCACGAAGCTGTCGCTGTCGTCCTCACTCACACACACATCGGCCGGACACACACTCTCTCTCTCTTTCCGACAAGTGTACTCTCGATCTCTCTCTACGAATATTTCGACTCTCTCTCCTTCTCTCTGAATCCGTATCTCTCTCTCTCTCTCAATGAAACTTTTCTGTTGACAGTGTCGTTATCGTCTTGCCGCCGTCTACTCCTTTTCAAGGAAGCCAAGGTAAGTCTGAATCCGTCTGATGTAAACAAACAGAGGTTATGAGAAGGAACCGAACAAAAACCAACAAGATTCGTTAACAAAGAAGGCACAGCCGTTCCTGTCCTTTAATTCAATTCATAAATCCAAAAACTTAGTTATTCAAAGATATAAAAGAGTTTAAATACTCTCCAAAAACCCTAAAATGAATTGCCCAAGAAAGTACCAAAATAGCCCTAATTAAATTAAATCAAAACATCAGCAACGAAGGCAGAACAGAATTAGGAAACTGGCTTGTCGACAGCGAGGCGGGCGCCTGGAGGAGGGTCAGGCGGGCGCCTGGCTTGCAGAAGAAACTCCTCCGTTGAATGCTTGTGAGGCGTGCGCCTGGGTGGGAGAGGGGCGGTCGCATGGAGCCCAGCCTTGTTGTGCAGCATCAGCAGCCATTGTTCAGCCTCAGCAGCAGCCCTTTTCTCTTTACCTGCGACTGCATCATTCACCCCCCTTGAAAAAGACTCGACCACGAGTCAACACCAATAAGACGCTTCAATAGAAACCCCATCTTACTCAAGTGAACCCAAAGTAGTCCTCCCGCCTGCAAAACAATTCTCTGTCGGTGTGCACCAACTTATTGCTTGGACCTACGATGCTGCTCTGATGTGTCGTCCACTTAAGACCAGCTGAGGAGTTGATGATTAATGGGGACAGAAGCCTTATCGAAGTCAAGTTTCTTTCGGTAGTGATTAGGGTTCAATGTAACCGTTACTCCATCTTTTGTAAAGGTATAAGTGTTCTTGTAGCCATCATGCGTAACTCTCCGATCAAACAACCATGGACGACCAAGCAATAAATGACACGCCACCATTGGCACTACATCACACCATACATCATCCGAGTAACGTTTGCCAATGGAAAATTTCACCAAGCACCTCATGTTTACCTTCAATGAACTCCCCTCGCTCAGCCAAGACAACTTGTACGGTTGTGGGTGTTCTTTCGTCTTCAAGCTTAATTTATCAACCATCTCAGTAGAAATGATGTTTTCACAACTACCACCATCAATGATCACGTTGCACACTTTCCCCATGGCAGTGCATTTAGTCCGAAAAATGCTTTGACGAAGCAAATCCTCGTTTTCCACCTCAATCACATTCAACACCCGTTGAACCACCAATGCCACTCCTTGATCTGCACACTTCTTCCGTTTCACCACTTGAATCATCTGGTGCTTCATCATAAACTGGTGGACTATCCACCATTAAGGCAACAACATGTCGGTTGGGACACTCGGCCCGTAAATGACCAATCCCATGACATTTGAAGTACCAGACTGACTTGTTACCCCTTAAAGCTTCCTGAACGACACCAGATTTTTCTGCCACTGGTAATATTGGAACTGTAGGTGTAACTCCCTCAACCTTGCTAGGACTTCCACTACTATGATTACCCAAAAAATTCTTGTGTGGCCAACCATTCATACTCTTCTTTCGCTGCAATTGCTTTTCAACATTCAATGCAAGCCTACAAACATCATCATAAGTCCAGTATTGTTACAGGTGTACCACGTCTGAAATATCCGTACGCAATCCCCCAAGAAAAGGGGCTACTGTTTGCTCGTCTTCTTCTGCAACATCACACTTCATCCACAAACGGTCGAACTCATGGATAAACTCCTCTACAAACATATCCCCTTGCCTCAGACTATGATAAGCAATAAACGAATCCTGTCTATAGTGTTCCGGAAGAAATTTTTGCTTTAACAATTTCTTCATCTTATCCCAGGATTGAACCTTGGATTTACCCTCTCTGGCCCGTTGTTTCTTAACATGTTCCCACCAAATTGAAGCATGATTTTTCAAGTTGATTGCAACAAACTTAACCCTATGAGCATCTTTCATAGGTTTTAAATCAAAAATACGTTCAACAGTATTTAACCAATCATTGAACTCGTCAGGATAAGACTTACCTTCGAATTCCGAAATTTCGATCTTGACACCGATATCCTTCAAAGAGTCTTCCTCATACCTATTCTGATGTCCACGATTTCTGGCAAAGGGATTGACTCCCTCGTGATACTCCGTACCCTCGGAAGAATTATCCGAATCAGAACCCATAATCGGCGGTGTCCCCCCACAATTTCTGCCATTCTGAACTTGGAGTTGAAGTACCTGAACCTGTCTTCTCAGATCGTCGATCTCAACATCGCGTATATCGCGCTCGCGGTGATGATCGTCTTCCGCAGGATCCGCTGCACGGCCCCTTCCACGACCACCTCTTCATCCACGAACTCCACGCCCTCATTCGGCCATCAATTCGTCCAGAAAACTGATACCAAATGATGTAAACAAACAGAGGTTATGATATGGAACCGAACGAAAACCAACAAGATTCATTAACAAAGAAGGCACAACCGTTCTTGTCCTTTAATTCAATTCATAAATCCAAAAACTTAGTTATTCAAAGCCATAAAAGAGTTTAAATACTCTCCAAAAACCCTAAAACGAATTGCCCAAGAAAGTACCAAAATAGCCCTAATTAAATTAAATAAAAACATCTGTAACGGAGGCAGAACAGAATTAGGAAACTGGCTTGTCAACGGCGAGGCGGGCGCCTGGAGGAGGGTCAGGCGGGCGCCTGGCTTGCAGAAGAAACTCCCCCGTTGAATGCTTGTGAGGCATGCGCCTGGGTGGGAGAGGGGCAGCAGCCTAGAGCCCTGCTTTGTTGTATAGCATCAGCAGCCACTGTTCGGCCTCAGCAGCAGCCCTTTTCTCTTCACCTGCGACTGCATCACCATCTCTCTCTCTCTCTCTCTCTCTCTCTCAATCAAATTTCTAGTTTTTTTTTTGTAATGTATGTTTTCATATCCAATTTTGGTGTTTGACTCCCCTGTATCGGTGATTGCTCTTGAATTCTTGAATTCCCAGTACTCTTTAAGGATGATTAAAATCGGAATGACTTTATAAATTTGACCACACAAATTGTCCCCCCTCCCCACCCCATCACATACACATTTCTTGGGCTTACTCAGATAGTACTATACTAGACACTATTTTTTCCATAAACATGACACTTGAGACACCATGCTGCACTGCAGAGAAGAACTAATATGATGGCAATAGGAATGATTTTTTTTAAAAAAAAAATCAGGAGTTATGGTCTAGGATGTGGATAGTTAGATTTCAATTAGGATCAATGCTACATACACTAAATTTAAAGGCATAACTCATTAAATCCCACTTTAGTATGTGTTGTACACTGTGGATAGTTAGATTTCATTGTCTAACTTGACAATTCCAATGTTGGTTCTCATGCAGTTTTGGTCACTTCATCTCAATTGCATTTGTATATACCACTCCCGAATAAACTTAAAAGCTTAGAAACCCGTTCGAGAATCCTTAATGGGTGTAGCATGTATTATGAGTACCGGATAGAAGTTGGAGGAATTAAAATAAATTTATTATTTAGATCATTAATTAAGGGTGTTTGTTGTAAGACACGAATCAATTAAAAAGTTAAAGGTCTCAAGAAATAAAAAAATAAAATAAATTTATTATTTAAATGTTAACTATTTAAGAAAACAGATGTGTACAAATGTTAATTCATCATTGTAAAATAAAATAAATTTATTATATAATCGTGCATTTCGGGATGGGATAGAAGCCAAACCCAATTCTAAACCTAAATGAAGTGTCTTGTTGTTTTTAAGTTTGTAATTCAAATTTAGGGAATGGTAATACGTTAATTACATCTAAACTGTTAATATATTATGAAATCAAATAATTATTAACATCCAAATTTTGTTTCATCTGTCAATTAGATTGAGTGTACATATAATATATAGATTGCAATGCAGGAGTGATGTTTGTCAACGATGATCGTAGTCGGATGTACAATCAGAGGTTACCGAATCAAATGGGTATCACTCCTGAGTTCATAAGAGGGTTGAAGGAGTTTATTGAATTTGCTACATCAAATCCCAGTTACATGAATGGTGATAAGATTAGGTGTCCATGCATCAAGTGTCGTAATACCAAGTTTCTATGCGTGATTGATACTCAGAAACATCTTTTGCATAACGGGTTAGAAGTTAGGTACAAACGGTGGATAGCTCATGGTGAGCAAATCATATTGCGCCCAAATGTTGCGAATAATCCCCCCAGGAATATTCATGTACCTCCTGAACCCAAACCTATTATTCAGAACAATGAAGAACTACCTTTGAATATGGAAGATATGGTTAGGGATGCAGTCGGTCCTGAATTCGATTGGTCAGAGAACCAACAGCAGGAACCAACTCCTGCAGCCAAGAAATTTATTGATGCTATGGGCTCTGCAAAAGAGAAGGTCTTTCCAGGTTGCGAGATCAGTGTGTTCGAGGCTGTGGCTGAGCTCCTGAACATAAAGGATGATTGTAATATTAGTCAGTCTGCTTATAATCGTATCATGAAAGCAATTAAGTGGTGGTTGCCGAAAGAATAAGCTGGTTACAAACTTTTATGAGACAAAGAAGTTGGTTGGGCAGATTGGACTATGTTATGAAAAGATTGATGCGTGTAAGAATGATTGCATACTATTCTACAAGGAAGATTCACAAAGACAGAGTGTTCAATTTGTGGAGAAAATAGATATAAGCCAAATCGGAGGGGTAGTTCAAAACACAAGAAAAACAAACCACATAAGTAGTTGTGTTACATGCCATTGATTTCGAGATTGCAATGCCTCTACGCGTCTAAATCTACTGCAGAAGCAGTGCGTTGACATAAGGAAAGTTTGCGTGAAGATGGTGTGTTGATTCATCCCAATGATGGGGAGGCATGGAAACACTTTGATAAGACTTATCCTAACTTTGCGTCTGAAGTAAGAAATATACAGTTATGCATCTGCTCTGATGGTTTCAATCCGTTTGGTCCTGGGGCAAGTCTTACTCTTGTTGGCCGGTTATAGCCACTGTCTACAATCTTCCCCCTGATTGTGTATGAGTGATCCCTACATGTTCTAGTCGTTATTCATCACCGGACCAAACAGCCCTAGGAGGAATATTGACATCTATCTCCGACCTTTGATGGACGAATTGAAACAGCTTTAGGAGGATGGGGTCGAAACTTGGGATGCTTTCAAGCGAGAGAATTTCAGCCTGAAGGCTGGGTTGATGTGGACAATTAATGACTTCCCTGCATATGGGATGTTATCAGGTTAGAGCACCCCCGAAAGTTGGTATGTCCGTATTGTATGAGTGACACAAAGTCTTTCACGCTCAAGCACTCTGGAAAACCATGTTGGTTTGATTGCCATAGACAATTTCTTCCAGAGGACCACCCATTCAGGACCCAGAAGAATGCGTTTAAAAAGAATAAGAATGATCATGATGAGCCACCGATTCGTTTGAGTGGTGACACGATCTATAGCGAGGTATCTAGGTTGCCCGATCCTCGGTGGGGGAAAAAGTTTTCGAAGAGGGTATGGGACTTCCCATAACTGGACCAAGAGTAGTATATTTTGGGAGTTTCCATACTGGAAAACAAATCTCATTCGACATAACCTTGACATGATGCACATTGAGAAGAATGTATTCGATAATATTTTTAACAAGTTGATGGATTTCAAGGCAACAACTAAAGACATAGTCAAAGGTCGAATGGACCTTAAGGAAATCTGTAAGAGGTCGGCCTTAGAGTTGTCTAAGGTCAATGGTAAAACAGTGAAACCGGTGGCTCAATACGTGCTTACAAAGGAAAACAAACATCTCCTCCGAAAATGGCTAAAGGATTTAAAACTTCCAGATGGTTATTCGCCTAACATTGGTAACTGTGTCAATATAGAGGAGGGGAAAGTGCAGGGTTTGAAGAGTCATGATTGCCACGTTTTGCTGGATAGACTACTTCTGATTGCTCTCAGGGATCTCTTGCCTAACAATATATGGGTGGCGTTAACAGAGTTAAGTGAGTTTTTTCGAGCATTATCATCGACCACACTACGTATTGATCACATGGAAAAGCTTGAGGAGAGCATCGTAGTGACTTTGTGCAAACTTGAGAAGATATTTCCTCCTTCATTCTTTGATTCTATGAAGCATTTACCGATCCACTTGGCATACGAAGCTAGGATCGGTGGTCCAGTTCAATACAGATGGATGTATCCATTTAAGAGGAAATTGAATTTATTCTATTTATAGATAATTCGAGCGTTAACAATAACTTCTTTAAAATTATTTATGTTTTAATCTACAAATGACTTTTAGGTATATAGGCCAATTGAAAAGGAAGATGAGCAATAGGGCCATGGTCGAGGCCTCAATTTCAGAGGATGTTATTACAGATGAGATTGCTGCCTTTGTCGGAACATATTTTCATTCTGATGTTGATATGAGATTAACTAGGGTTGGCTGCAATTACGATGGTGGTTGTCCGGTGTCTAATGGAAGCATCTCTATATTTTCATCCCCTAGTCAATTCCTCGGCAAACGGGTTAGTACGCGTATGTTAACCGCTAAAGAATTTGATGCGGTCTCACTCTCTGTTCTTCTTAACTGTGACGATGTTGAGAAATATTTCAAGTAAGTCATTGATGTTATGTTTACGCCTCATCGATTAAATTATGCATGTTTACCTTCATATGAAATGCCTTGTTCAACCCTATTGCAGAATGTTTGAATATTTAGCTCGAGATTTATCTCTAGAACTCATTGCAATTAGGACAGACAAAGAATTTCTAAATTGGCTAAGGAAATATATAAATATTTCGTTTCATTCAAATTTATTCTATACACTTTTTTAAACATTCAATCTTAAAATTGTATTAAATTGGTTACATATTGTCTTATAGATAACTGAACATCCGGGTGATGCCAAAGCTGCGAGGTTAAGACATTTAGCAGCAACTCCGTACTTGAGCGTTAATTTATACAACAGTTATTTCGTGAATGGCTATATGTTTCATACCAAAACTTATGGGGACTCTAAATTAACGTGGAATACCAGTGTGAATCTTAAAGGACTCATCCAAACATGTTGGCGACGACGTCTTCATCTTAGCATCTCAAGCACAACCGGTATACATGACACCCTACCCTCGTCGGCGACCCGACGGATGGTGGGTTGTCTGAAAGACTAAGGCTAGAAGCATGATTGACGAACATACAACTACAAAGTCTTCATTAGAAACACCCTATCAAGAGGATGAAATGCCAGTACCACCTAACATTTCATCAGCTAATCATCCATTAGATGATGTCACTCATATTCCTCAAAATGTTGATGAACCTGAGGAGGATTTCTTACCAGTGAATTTGCCACCTCCTCTGCCTCGTTCAGGTCATCTCGCGCATATTGAAATTGATGAATCAGAGGAAGAGGAAGAGGACGTCGAACCAGAGTTTGATTCATCAGATTCGAAAGACGATGATGAAGAACTTGAGTTTTGTAGTAATTCAGAGTCCGGTGATAAGGATGGGGACGAATATTCATAATAATTTAACATCTAAAAATTTGTATTTCAATCATCATACTCTTTTAATTTATGTATTGTGAACGCTTTAGATTATTAGAACTTTAAATTTATTTTAAGAAGATCTGTTAATATATTGTTTCCTATTGTTAAAGTTTTATATTTTAATATTTTTAGTGTATATAGATATGAGAAATTCTAGTAGAGCGGACAGGAAGACACGTCCGTTATACACATCTATTACTGGGACGCAACCGTCTCGATCTGATACCGATGCTACCGGTGTTGGTGATGACGACTCTACTCATAGTAGTATCAGCTCCTCCTCTGGGGCTGGTACTACTATGAGTACCACTCATGTCGATTCCGAGGGGAGGGCGTCTCTCCAGATATCGTCAAATTATGCACAGTAAGTAACTCTTCATTAATTTGATATAAGTTGATTCCTTTTTATTTTATATATAATTCATTATTTAAGTTAAAATGTTATTGTACAAATATACTTGGCAGGTTTGTAGGTGCATACGCTACGCCCGGGATAAAGATTGGGGCGTATTGGTGGTCTTGAGTCATGCATGAGTTTTGGCCCAACTTGAAAGCATTGCCACAGAAGGAGAAGGAGTCTGCTTGAGAGGCATTTAAGGTTATGTGTTAATGTTTTTTATTTAAAACCTAAATGTTAGTTTGTTATTAAAATGTTATAATTTTATTTTTATGTTGTAATTGAAATTTATATTGACTGAGGACATCGACGAGGGGAGGGTTAAATATATTTTCATGCAGCAGTGTATGAATTTATTTCAGGATCATATTGGTAACATATTTATCTATTATTTATACTCTTTTAATTTTATAATGTTATCATTATATGTTTATGAGATATTCATAATTTTAATAGGTATGACGAATTAATTCCATCCGTGATTATTTAATTTAATTTTTAATTTTAGTTAATTTATCAGCGACGAATTAATTCCGTCGGTGATTATTTAATTTAATTTTTAATTCTTTTTAATTATCCAGAACCGGAATAATTCCGTCGGTGATAATTTAATTTTGTTTTTAAATTTTTTATAATTTATCAGCGAAGAAATAATTCCGTCGATGATAATTTAATTTAATTTTTAATTTTTTTTAAAAAAATCACTAATTAACAAAGTATAAAATATTATTTCCTAGTCAATAAAAAATTAAAAAAAATAAATATAGGGTAGTTCGTCCCTCTTTTTTTCTATATATATACTTTCATTAATTTAGTTTTTTTCTATCTTTTTTTATATTCCTTTTTGTAAAAAAAAAAACCACTAATTAAAAAAGTCTAAAATATTATTTCCTAGTGAATAAAAAATTAAAAATAAATAAATAAATATAGGGTAGTCCGTCCCTCTTTTCTTCTATATACTTTCATTTGTTTAGGGTTTAGGGTTTAGAGTTCGGGGTGTAAGTATATGATTTAGGGTTTAGGGGTTGGGGTATAAGTATATGAGATTTAAGATTTAGGGTTTAGGGGTTAGGGTTAGGGTTAGGGGTTAGGGTTTAGAGTTACTTTAGGGTTTAGGGGTATAAGTATATGATTTTAGGTTTAGAAGTTGGGGTATAAGTATATAAGATTTGAGATTTATGGTTTAGGGCGTTATAGAGTTATATAAATTTTTACAATAAGTTATATAAAAAGTTAACTTTTTTATTCAAAAAATGTTAGAAGTAAATGCTATTGGTGGTGGTGGTAGTGGTAGTGTTGGTGGTGGTAGTGGTAGTGGTGGTAGTGGTGGTAGTGGTAGTGGTAGTAGTGGTGGTAGTAGTAATAGTAGTGGTAGTATAGTAGTAGTGGTGGTAGTGGTAGTAGTAGTGATAGTAGCGGTGGTAGTGGTAGTAGTGGTGGTAGTAGTAGTGGTGATAGTGGTGGTGTGGTGGTGGTAGTGGTGGTAGTAGTGGTAGTAGTGGTTGTAGTGGTAGTACGTGGTGGTAGTAGTGGTAGTGGTAGTAGTGGTAATGGTGGTGGTGGTGGTAGTAGTGATAGCGGTGGTAGTGGTAGTAGTGGTGGTAGTGGTGGTAGTGGTGGTCGTAGTAATAGTATTGGTAGTATAGTAGTAGTGGTGGTAGTAGTAATGGTGGTAGTGGTAGTGGTAGTTGTAGTAATGGTAGTAGTAGTGGTAGTAGCTGTAGTAGCGATAGTAGTGGTGGTAATGGTAGTAGTGGTGGTAGTGATAGTAGTGGTGGTAGTGGTAGTAGTGGTAGTAGTAGTGGTGGTAGTGGTGGTAGTAGTAATAGTAGTGGTAGTAGTAGTGGTAGTAGTAGTGGTAGTAGCGGTAGTAGTGATGGTAGTGGTGGTAGTAGTGATAGTGGTAGTAGTGGTAGTGGTAGTAGTAGTGGTAGTAGTAGTGGTGGTAGTGGTCGTGGTGGTGGTGGTAGTGGTGATAGTAGTGGTTGCAGTGGTAGTGGTAGTAGTGGTGGTGGTGGTGGTGGTGGTAGCGGCGGAATAATTCCGTCGGTGTTAATTTATTTTATTAAAAAATTTTAAGCTCTATTTTTATTTTATTTTAATTTATGATTTAATTATTTTTCAAAAATAATATTTTTTGACTTATATTTATTTTTTTGAAATTAATTTGTTATATTTTATTTAAAATAATTTTCATATTTTATATAAATAAAAATACTAATATTAATTAAATTAAAATTACCACCGGCGGAATTTCATTTCCGTCGGTGCACAAAGCCAAGTCATCAATCCTCGTGATTTCGTAATAACCAGCGGCGGAATTCCGTCGGTGATAGTTAATTCTACCGATGGAATTCAATTCCGCTGCTGAAATTTATATCTGTCGACGGAATAGTTCTATTCCTGAGGTTAAATATAAATATAAATTACCCCTCCCCAAAATTGTTTACGACCTAAACTCTCTCTCTCCTTATACCGATCTCTCATCTCTCTCTCTTCCCTCACGGTCACACCTGCAGCTGTCCACCCTCTCCACACCGTCATGAAGCTCCGCCGTCCAACCTCTCCACCGTCACGAGCTGCTGCCGCCGTCCTCACTCACACACCGGCCAGAAAAATCACAGCTCCTCCTTCGGTTAATCGCCTCAACTGGTTTGTGTTTCTTGATAATTGATGCTGGGATTTATAGGGTATGGTGGTTGGTGATTAACATCTTGGAATAGATAGTGTCTCCTTGCAGATTTGGGTGACTTTGATTAGGATAATACGAGAATGGGTTGTTGATCTAGTGATTTGGTACATAGTATGAAATAGTCGGACTAAACTGGTCTGGTGTTTGAGTTTGCTGATTGTGGTAGAAAATAAATAGCTCAAGACCAAAACAATGATAAATGAGTATTTGACTGGCCAACTAATCTAGATTTACCGAGAAAATGTGACAAAAGGATTAGTATCTTTATTTGTATCAAATGAGTAGGCTGACATGATGGTAAATTCACTTTCAGGCTTAATCATATTCCAGTGAAAAGTTCTCAATCTAAATATACTAAAGCTAGAATTTACTATACTTCATATGGAAATGCTGCCCATGCTTCTCATAAATTCCACAACCCAACTTAATCTAAGATTTTATGCTTTGTAAGTATGTGAAAAGCAGACCTTAATCTAAGATTTTACTAACACTTATGCATTTAAGATCATTTGTTTAAACCTATAGCTTTAGTCTAGTTTGGATAATTTTATGAACTGCTGACCAAACATACATTATCTACTCATACATGACCTTCACAAGACAGATTCAAACTTAGTTTCTAAAACAGGATGTCTTTAACGAGTAGAATCAACCAGAGTACCATTAAGCTCAAAGTGATGCATCATTTTTCTAATATTGGCATCGACGCAAAGAAACTAGATAAGATATGCATATAAACATCAACTACAACCGAGTTACAAGATTACAGACACGATTACTTGAACTCTCACAACATAATCTTTAGGCAAACGAACAGGTTCAAACATGATAGGTTCGAACGAAGAGGTAACATGATCATAAAGTAGAAAATTTAGGGGCAGTGGAATACCTAGCTTTCAGACAAGATGAGAGCCTTTCTCATCAACAGCTATCAAAACAATAGGTTATCTTCCGAACAAGATGAGAGCCTTTCTCATCCACAACTATCAAAACCCATCCATCTTTGACCAAGAAAGACAGAGCAAAAAAGTTCTCGACTGTTTGAGCAAAGGATTTTCTGTTTAATAAGAGCTTTTCCAGTTTCAATGTCCTCTTCTCTCTAAGGATCTCAAACATCACAGCCATGTTTGTGACAGTGTCTGTTTTCTCTTCACTGGTGTTATACTGTCAAAAGTAAAAACAAGGTAACAGCACAATTAGCAATAACTAGTACAGACTCGTAAAAAAATAGTTATTGCTAATTGCGATGTTACCTTGTTTTTACTTTTGACAGTATAACAACAGTGAAGAGAAAACAGACATTGTCACAAATATGGCTGTGATGTTTGAGATCCTTAGAGAGAAGAGGACATTGAAACTGGAAAAGCTCTTATTAAACAGAAAATCCTTTGTTCAAACAGTCGAGAATTTGCTTGCTCCGTCTTTCTTGGTCAAAGATGGACTGGTTTTGATAGCTGTGGATGAGAAAGACTCTCATCTTGTTTATATTTTAATATTTTTAGTGTATTTAGATATAAGTTCTAGTAGAGCTGGCAGGAAGACACGCCCGTTATACACATCTATTACTGGGATGCAACCGTCCCGATCTGATACTGGTGCTATCGGTGCTGTGATGTCGACCCTACAGATAGTAGTACCAGCTCCTCCTCTGGGACTGGTACTGCTATGCGTCCCACTCCTGTCAATTCTGAGGGGAGGACGTATCTCCAGATATCGCCACATTATGCATAGTAAGTAACTCTTCATTAATTTGAAATAAGTTGGTTCCTTTTTGTTTTATATATAATTCATTATATAAGTTAAAATGCTATTGTATAAATATACTTGGCATGTGTTAGGCCCAATTGGTAGGAATCAGGCTAGAGGGGGGGGTGAATAGCCTGTTAAATCTTTTTCTTAAAACTCTTAGAAACCTTTGAAAATATTGAGTATCTGTTTTAATGGCTAACCGATGGGATAGGTTTGCACAGTGGAAATGGTATCGGTTAGAATACTTACTCAAATCGGTTAGATAAGGGATTTTGAAAGAATAATTTAAAATCTCATGCAACAGTTTATTTTCCATTAAAGACAAACAAGTAAGCAGTAACTAAAATCAACAGGTTGTGACCAGCTGAGAGATTGTCAACCGGTTACAACAACACAAATAATAATCAAATACAAAAGGAAATGACACAGTTGTTTGAAGAGGTTCACAGTGTTAAATAACTGCTACGTCCTCTACCAAGTTTGGTCAAAACTTGGATTTGTGAAAGTGCACTATTAATGATACCTAACTATTACAAATTGCAAGCCCAATGATTGAAGGCTGCTAAAAGTAAAGTGACCACTAATGGATCGTGCAACAAGAATGACCAAGTGTTTTCTAGAGATGTGTTCACAAGTTGAACTGATTTTTCTAGGGTGTGTGTGTGATTCAATCAATGTGTTCCAATCATAGTCTTGTTTGGGAACACAACAAATATTGATTAAAGGTGCTCAGTGTTTGTCCTAACAGAGATATGGTCTAGTGAATGTGGGGACTTGAATTGAATGCCTTGAACTTGAATGCTTGGAGGTTGGTAGTTCTTGGCAACTCACTCTCAAAGATCATAAATGCACCAACCTTCTTCAATGCTCTGGGGAAGCTATTTATAGTGAACTTCAAAATAGAGTTGTTGTCTCTGAAGAGGTTGAGAAGATGACTTTGACCGACAGGCATTTAATGGGAGTATCTTTTCATTTAATGGCTGAGATTTGATGAAGATATTTTCCATTGAGTGGTTGAAGGGATGTGAGTACTGGTAACTTTGACATTCCTCATTGAGATTCTGACAGGATGCAGGAATGTCTTTTCAGAATGCTTTTTTACCAACGTCAGCTAAATTGGGGGCTGAGTAGTTGGGAGCAATAAATGCTTCGGCTAGCTGAAAGAAACTTGTAGAATAAGACTGGCCAGTTAGCAACTGAGAAGCTGATAGATGCTTGACCAGTTGACAGTTTCAACCGGTTAAAGTGTTGATCGGTTAGACAGATGATATCGCCTAAGCAGACAACTGGTTAGGGAAAGCTTATCTATCAATTAACCAGTAAGTCTGTGAGGACCCCAACCCGGGACCTACACGTGTCCCAAGCTGGAGCGTCCTCGAACTTACCCAAATATCAAAAAAAAACTTTTAAAAATCTTTATTTAAACTTCCAAAATAAATATAAGTATTATAACCATTTTCAAAATAAGTCTACACCTTTTCATAACGGGGAAATAATTGACTAACTTAGAAAGTAAGGAACGGTTTTAATTACAAAAGGGCCTCGGTTATAACATAAAGTAAAGATTTATAAATACAATTCCACAAATGAATTATACCAACGTACACTTTCTATACCAACCTATACATAACCCGACAATTCCCAAAATACCACTTCTAAACTCCTTTTCGCCCTTACTTGGTCGGTCCACCTGTCTCGGAATCTAAAACAGTAAAGGGAGAGGGGTGAGAATAAATCTCAATGAGCTATTATGAATGCAGCAAGATGCCAAACAAGATGCAACACATAGCATGGTAGCACATAACACATTATGAAAGCGGTAAACACATTACGTTACCTCAGTTTACCTTTTCCCGTCTGAACAATAAGTCGTACAACGTGGGAGTAAAACTCCACTCTTTGGTGAATTGCCTCCAGCACATTCACCTCTTATAGGACTCATACCCCAGAGATCCATATAAGAAAGGATACCTATATTAGAGTATCCAACAATAATATCGTCCCTCCATACAACAATCGCAACAGGTCTGTAAAGGCTTCTTCATGCTCAATACAGTCGTTAGCACAGCCCCACTCCGTGGCCACAGAGGGGGAAGGGTCACCGGTATGATGTACCTTTAATCACTTATAGAACAAATCCATAATTGATTGAATTCCATCATACCCACCCGAACATAAACACGCTCAAGCACATAATAGATACTTGAGATAATCCACAAAACGGGATAATAATATAACAACATGGTAATGTATACTCATGCCAATCAATACCATAGTGCAATAATCATTTAATACACTATGCATAGTATCATCAATAAATATGAATGATAACAAATAAATCAATTGGGATAACCATACAACCACATAGTTAACATATCCATACTTGGAATAACAATGCAATAACTTGCCAAATAATCCACACCGGGATACCATAAAATCAACATGCCATATAATCCACCATTGGAATATAACACCACTATATAACACATAATCCACACTTTGGGATGCCACATAACACTTGCCAATTAGTCCATACTTAGGATATTAAGGTACCCATATAATCAATAATTCCACAACTTGGAACCAATGCCACAAGGTGATACATACCCATTACCAATTAGCTCAATAGTGAAACCTATAGCTTCTACTCTATTGCAAACTACTCACCAAAGATATGGAGTAAGTAAGGCCACTATGTATCGTAAACCATTCCTACATTTTTATTATACAATAATACAAGGTCTCTATGAAGGTTCAAGCTCAATTTACTAAGTGGGAGTCACAATCTATAAGGGACCAAACAAGGTTACTACACAAATTCTGGTTCAGATTTGAATTCAAGTTTCTGGGGTCTTGGGCGACCGCCCAAACCTCTTGGGCGACCGCCCAAGAGGGTTTTCAAGCAAATGGTGAGTTCTGGTGTGATGGGCGGCCGCCCAAGCCCCCATGGGCGACCGCCCAAGGCGATTTCCAGCTCCAATTAATTTCTAACTCTTTCTTCTTAACTTCAATTCCTTTTCTTTTCATCCACCCTAATCTTAAGAACACCAAGGAGGATTCTAACCTTACATAACTCATCTTAAATCATCTAAACCCAAGATCATGTAGATCTAGATTATTTATCACCAAGTCTTCCACCCATTTCACTACTTCATTCAAGTTTATCCCATTAATCTATCTCCATCCATTTCTTACATCCTAGATCATCTTCCAAGACATTAACCTCTTTCCATTTCATTAACCAAGCACTCAACTCTTATAAAGTTCCCAACCATTTCATTATTTCATTTCAAGTTAAATCTCCTAATTTGACTCCACCCATTTCATAAATCAATTCTTCCACTTCCAAGAAGGTTTCTAAAGCATTAACAATCATCATAATAACAATAAAAATATCCATAGATCATGAACATTCAAAGAAAGGAAGGGTCATAATAACTCACCTTAGGGTTTGTAATGGGAGGTTGATCTTTCTAGCTAGATGGATTCTCCTAGATGATCCAACTTCAATGATGCTCCTAGACTTGAATTTGGTGAAGAAATGTCTTGGATTCAAAGCTTGGATGGAGGGCTTCAATGGAGTTCCTCTAGTCTTTCTCTAGGAAGGAAATGGGATGAATGAAGGAGAAGGAGGAAGGAGTATAAAGTGGATAAAGGAGGAGGGGGGGCCGGTCCAAGGAGAGGAGAAGGGGAGGGCTTTAGGGAAGTTGTCCCCCACCAAAATATCCCCTACCAAAAACTCTTCCATAAATTTAAATTAATTTTCCCAACCCATAACATTTTATTTGTCCATTTTATTACCACTCCATTCTATTACTTTATTTATTTCTAATTATTATTTTTCCTTTAGAACACTATTTATTTCCTTATCATTTTATCCTAATATAAGAAATTTAAAGATATAAAATAAACACATAAGGTTGATATTAATTTTAAAAGTATATAATGTTATACTAAAATTGTGTCTAGGGTTAGGGTCGTCACAAAGTCACAAGGATAATCTTCAGTCTTCAAGTCTTCAAACTTTGAGCAAATTACATTAAAAAAACACTAGCACTAGCACTAAGGGAACCTAACATACATAGAAAAATTCTATTTGGTCTAATTAAAATTAGGGGTCCTCAATAATTCTTATTATGATTGGGGTTAAGCAATTCTAAAGCTATACATATATTTGACTAACAATCTCTTCCTAATTGCTTAAGTCCAATCATCCTAGGTTAACATCTTCTTGACTCGGTAAAAGAATGACTAAGAATTTATCTTTGAATTATGTCATTCCATAAGTCAAGTGACAACTTGATGCTACCTAAGTAAAGCTTACAAAAAGAAAGCTTAAAGAAATAAAATAAAGGGAAAGAAATTTTGAATGAGTCAACCTGCAAAGTGAAACGGTTAGTAGCAGTGAATTCATTCAAAAATAAAAGGATGTACAAAAATCAGAGTATTTAAAATAACAATTTTAGGGTTCAAAGAGATCTCATTGATAATCGGCAGACCAATTGAAAGAAAGACATTCATATCATCAGTTACATTCTAATCTTCAGCAGCAGGCTCGGTTGGAGGATCGGTTGGGTCTTTGACCGATGGAGCAGCTGAAGTTGGTGAAGCCAATGTAACGGGGTCCGATGATTTGGCTCTTTTGGCATCCCTCTTAGCTTTCTTCTCTTTCTTCTATTCTATTTTTCTTTTCTTCTGCTCCTCATACTGAGATTTACCTAGCTGACCGTCGGCAAACATTTTAACAAAACTTCATTTTGGGCTTTGACTTTGGTCAGCTCGGTTTGCAACTCAAGATTTTTCTGTTCGGCTTGGTTTAGGGCTTTGGTTGATTGCTTCACAATAGCTTGACCAGAGATTTCTTGCTCACATAAGGCTTTATTGGTGTAGTGAGCCTCATCAAGTTGCAATAGTAGATCTCTGATGGTTGCATCCTTCTCATTCGGCAGCTGCACAAAATTTCCCATGGCCATAGCAAATCCAGTTTCTATCCGGTTAATTCTTCTCTCATCCTCCTCCTGATTGGACTTAGCAAGAGAGTTGACTAACTCAACATTTACATCAGCAACCCCTTTGAGTAAGGCCTCATGAAATTCAACATGATCAAGTTCAACAACTGGCCGTGAGGATCAACTTCAGTTGAGGGGGCCGCTTGAGGAGTCGGTTGAGCAGGAGCTGGTAAGGCAGCATCGGTAAGAGAGGCTTGGACGGCTAGGGACTGATCGGTTGAAGGTGAAGGTTGAACGGTTGGAGGCTGGTCGGTCAGAGACGGATCGGCTGGAAGAATAGCTGGAATACCGATTGATTGATCGGTTGGAGGGAAAGCTGGAGAATCGATAAGATCATCGATAGGAGAGCCGGTTAGAGTAATGATAGGAGCCTGATCGGTTTTGGTTACTTGACCGGTTGGAGAAATCTCAATGAGCTCATCAACTGATTCAGAAGAGGAATCAGGATGGTCAATAGCAGGTGCCACAAATTCATTAGGCTCTAGGCTCATCATCTCACCAAAAGACATTTCCAACAGTTCAACAGCATCAGGAACCAACGGTAAAGCATCTTGCCTTAACCGTATCAAAGGAATAATCCTTAAGGTAACCAGAAGTAGAGAGGCATGTCGAATGTTGCTCCATGGTAGAACATGTCCATTTCTCCTTATGGACAACCTAGGTACTTGAGGCATCAAACCTACCATATAAGTAACCTCGGAGGACCATCTGAAAATTCTCAGTTCCAACACTTGGGTCATTCGGTTATTGAGGGAGAGATATCTGAGAAAAAGGTTACCGGTTGACAAGGTGCTTTCAACCGGTCGAGTAGCTCGATTAACAATCTCTCCATGAATTCTGATGGTGGTTTGCCGTTGAGAAAGGAAGGGAGAATATTTTGGCTTATGTTTGGGAGGAAATTCAGTGATGAGTTGTTGGTCTGCTTTGCCTGGTTTGAGCTTGTGGCCTTTGGGAGGTACAGGTCTTTTTCTGAGTTTAAGGATCTTGGATTTTTGGAAATGGCTGCTGGTTTCATCTCGGCCATTGGTTTTGGTAAGGTGAGGAGGTGTATCGGTTGGAGGGGAACCATTTCCCATGATTTCAGCAACATCAGTAAATACTTGCATTCTGTCAGCTCTTCTTTGCCTTTGAAGTTCATCGGCAATGGGTGGAGGCAAAGGGATAGATTCAAGGCTGGATCGGCTAGAGATCTTCTCATGAACATCAAATAGAGGCATCCCATTCTCTAACCGATGAATTGAAGCCTTTGTGGTATAATAGTTGAGAGGGGAAAGTAGATCCTTCTGGTCATGAATAAAGTTAAAACTTGCTGGTGGAATAGCAGCATCAGTGGGATCAAAGTCAATCGATTCAACATCTGAAAGTTCCTCTTCTTCCAAAAAATTTGATGAAGACTGTAACGACCCTAACCCTAGGCACTGTTTTAGTATCATATTTTATGCTTTTATATTATTGTTGACTTTATGTGTTCGTTTTATGTCTTTGATTTCCTATGTTAAGATGAGATGGTTGGGAAATAATTTAAAAGCCTTAGGATTAAAAGGGAAATAAAATAAAGTATCTTGGGGGAAGTATAATAATTGAAAATAAATAAATTGTTATAAGTAGTGGAAGTGGGTAGTGTAAATAATTGACGTTGTGGTATAGTTGCATTCTCTTAAACCTTGGGGGCTTAAGGGAACATCTTTGAAAGTTTTAAATTAATGAAGGGATGGGGGGCCATATCCCTCCCTATTTCCCTCATCACCTCCTTCATTTAGTCAATCACCCCCATACTCCTCCATCATCCTCCTTCATTCTCCTTTAACAATTCCCATGGAAACTTCATCTTGAAAACCATCTCTTCCATGTTCCTACCAAGTTCAATCCTTCTCCATTTTTCAATCCGGGTGTACTTTCGTGTTCAGGGCATCGAGGGGAACACATCAAGCTAAGAAAATCCTTATTCCATCTCATATTGCTAGGTGAGTTATTATGACCTTCCCTTCCATTTAATGTTCATGAACTATTTGGTGTTGTTATTGTTATTATAATGGTTATTTGATGCTTTGGAAACCTTCTTAGAGTTGAGAAATTGGTTAATGACATAGAATGATGTTGTTGTTTAAGGAAGTTGATCAAGAGTGTAAGACAATGGGTTGAGTTAGATTAAGAAGGTTAAAGTTGAATTGTGGTAGTGAAATGGGTGAAAAATCAAGGGGTAAATGATCTAGGTTTATATTATTTTGGGTTTACATGATTTAGTATGAGAGGTATGAAGTTAGTAAGCCCTTCTAGGTTCACAAATTTGAGTAAGCTTGGATTTGTATTTTGGTTCAGCTGTAAAACAGAGAAAATTCCTCTTGGGCGGTCGCCCATGGGGGCTTGAGCGGCCGCCCATGACCACAACCATTGGCCTTTAGTTCCTTCCCATCTTGGGCGGTCGCCCAAGGGTGCTTGAGCGGTCGCCCATGAGCCTCTGCGCGATCGCCTATCACCTCAGAAGCTTATGAACCCTTTTGAAATCTTACTTGGGCGGTCGCCCAAGTGGCATGGGCGGTCGCCCATGTCACCAGATTCTCCCAAATTTCCACTACTAGAAACAGGGCATTTACCGACGGAATTTTACCGACGGACGTAGTCCGTCGGTAATACCGACGGAAAAAGTTAGTTTACCGACGGAAATTAAATTTCATTTTCCGGGAATTTTTTTTTTAAATTTTCGTTTTGTTCGTCGGTAATGGATATAAATTCCGTCGGTATTACCGACGGACTATGTCCGCCGGTAATACAGACGGACCCGTCCGTCGGTAACGAAGCCATATAAATACCCTATTTACGCCTCAGTAATTTACAATTCGCAAACAAACGAAATCAACGAACGGCGAACCCTAGCTACCTCTGAACAACGCCGTCGCCGATCCTCGCCGTTCGCCGTTCTCACCGTCGCCGGTAAGGAATCTCTCTCTCTCGCTTTCTTCTCTCAATCGCTTTCTCTCTCTCATCGATTTCTCTCTCTCACTCACTTTCTCTCTCTCTCTCTCTCTCTCTCTCTCATTAGTGTCACAGCCGTTCGCCGTCGTCGTCGCCGGTTACTGACTGAGGTAAGGTTTCGAGCCTTTACATCCCTAAACTGGTTCTGTCTGGTTCCTTATATGTGAACCCCTTAGTTGGTTCCTGTGATTCAACTTTATAAGTTTGTTTTACTGTCAAATTTGAAGTATTTAAGTTGCTGTTTAGCTGTTAAATTAACTAAATTTTTATATTTAAGCTTCTGTTTAGCTGTTAAATTTATTGATTTGTGAGCTTTTAATGAATTCAGTTCAACATTTTGTTATTGGTTGTTTTTGTTTTGTAGATCATGTTTTCAACGAAGAATGCACGAATTCTAGGGTTTATGAGCTTCTCACAAAGGACATTATTCATGCTGCTGTTGATGGCTTCAATGGTAACCCTTCTCTTAATTAGTTTGTGCTTAATCTTTTTCTTTAACCATGGAGCCCTTTTTATTTTTTACTATCTCCTAAAGAAAAATATAGAGGCATGGTTCTTCTTAGCTAATAAGCTAATGGTAGCATTGGCTTTTTCCTTTCTCTACTTCACCACATTAGAAATTGACGATTCACAAGATGAACTCCACTCCTGTTATTTTCTGAGAATAAAGAGGAAGAAAAAGAAGTTTTCGGAATAAAGAAGAATGAAAATTGCTGCTTCCACTCACGAGCTATACATTTTTGCTTAAGAGGGCAGGCAATTTTGTGTTGGCGTTTGGGATAAGTGTGATCCTCTTATAATTGAAAGAGCATACTTCTATCTTGTTTCTTGCATAATTAGATAGACAGTCGCTGCATGTTTATTTTGATTGTTAAGATCCTTTTTTCTTTTTCTTTTTCATTTTCTTTATCTTTTTGTCTGTCTTGGTCATTAAATCTGAAGTTGATGTAACCATTGTTCGGAAGTCAGCTCACTTATGCTGATTACGAAGTTAATTGATAGCTTCACCAATTGGGATCACTTAAGAATTTGGTTTATGCTTTACAAGAATAAGGCTAATAAGAGCATTGTAGCTATGCTGCTGAATTCATTTCCTATTAGAAGGGTTTTGGCAAGTATGTTTCTATTGAGTGAGATGTTAATAGATTAAAAGTAAATGGATTATCTATAAATTTTAACTATCTTTTACTGGCCAATATGTATGACCGTTTGCACGGAAAGGGGACCAGACAAGCCCAAGTTGACTGGAAAGTTTGAAAATGAGTGCTCTGTCCCAGACCCAAGTGATTAATAATCTTGCACCACGCACATCACTGCTTATTGTCAATTCGTAGAAAATTAAGTGAATATACAAGGAAAATGAAAATGCTCAATTTCTGCTTGCTTGAGTACCAATTTCCCTGATTAAGAGCTAACGTCACTGATATTTGTAGATTCGATCTACGTCTCAAACAACAGAAGATGTCTTATCCAAGAGAAAAACTGGACAGATAGGTCATAAAGACATACTTTAAGTATTGCTTCTGTAAGTGAAAATGGAAGAATATATTTAAATTGTGTCATTAGGTTCCAGTTTGATGTGCTGCATTTTGGTCAAGTCTTCTTTTATGTTTTTTTTATTTGGATATGTCAAGTCCCACATATTGTTATAAACCACATTCTAATGGTTGGTTGATGTTTTTCCATTGAAGTTCTTACATACTGTCATGCCTTCGGCATAACCCAGAGTATAATCCTTCCATGCCATTCACAAGATAAATTGATGCAGGAATTATTCACCGGGCGGTGGAAGATGTGTTTAGAAAAATTCTGATGGTGATAGTCTTTTCTTTCTTTTTAATCTTATGATCTTCACAGTTTTGTTTATGGGTATGAATAGTCTCTTGACATATTTTATTTTCCAACTTTTGCAGACAACTGATAGGGAGTTCCTGATTCGAGTTTCCTACATGGAAATTTATAATGAAGAGATTAATGATCTTTTTTCTATTCAGAACCAGAAACTACAAATTCATGAAAGCTTAGAGGTGAGCCCGGGGACTGATCACTTGCAATGTTTTGCCAATTGTATGATATGTGAAAGGACATTGATTTTTTGGTTTTGTAGCCTCATCAGTCGGTTAATATCTTAGGCGAAGTGGTGGTAGTGGTAACGGCAGCGGCAACGCTCGTGGTCGTGGAACTTGAATTTTATTGGACAAGTAATCAAACAAACAAAACAAACATATGTAGTTTCCCTTTTCCCTTTCCCCTTTCCCATTTCCAGTTTCCCCCTTTCCCCTTTTCCCCTTTCCCCTTTCCCTGTTTCGCTTGATTTTGATGATTGTTTGTTGGATACATGTATTTTATTTGATGTTCAAGCGAAACAGGTTGTTTGTGTTTGTTGTGATTTGTTTAAAACAGGTTGTTTGAGCAGGTTACAGCCTTTTACAGGTGGTTTACAAATAAAATAGAATTTTTTAAAAAAAATCTGGACAAATTACCGACGGAAATATCCGTCGGTAAATAATTAAAAATGAAAAAATAAAACTCATTACCGACGGACATTTTCGCCAGTAAAACTTAAGTTTTCCGACGGATATATCCGTCGGAAATGGGTTTTATTATTTTATTATTTTAATATTTACCGACGGAAATTTCCGTCGGAAACCTCCGGCAATGGCTTCGGCAAACCGGCCGGCGTACGTCCTTGCCGACGGACGGTTTTCGGTGGAATTTTCTATTTACCGACGGACTATCCGCCGGTAATACCGACGGAATTGGTCCGTCGGTATTACCAACCAATTATTTCCGACGGAATCCGACGGACGAATTCCGTCGGTAATGTCCATTTACCGACGGAAATGGGGAATTACCGACGGAAATTTCCGTCGGTAAAAGGCCTGTTTCTAGTAGTGTTCCTTTCTTGCTGATTTTCACCAACAATCACGTGGCATGATTCCTAACCATTATAAAGTAGTAAAACCTAATCCACCCCGGATATGAATTAATCCTTTTTAACCTAGGTTAAAGTAGAATACTTTAGCTATGCAAAGACATCTCATTGGGTTAACTTAGAATTATGGAAATACTTTAAATAGTGCTCGGAAAACGCTTGGTAACCTTGTTTGATCACTTAAGCAATGTAACTCCAACTTGGTAAAGTGAGCTTGGATCCTTATGGAGACCATGTACTATTGAATATTGTCTATGTATGGTTGGTTGATAATACCTTGTTGCCTTACTTGAGTACATATTCATTGATTGTGCGATGCATAGTGTATTAAGTAATTGTTGCACTATGATATTGATTGAACATGAGTATATTTTACCATGTGGCTATATTGCTTATCCCTTTTGTGGACTATATTTCAAGTAACTATTATGTGCTTGATAATGTGTTAATCAGCTGATATTGGGGGTATAACATAATATGATCAATTATGGAAGTGTGACCTAATATGATCGGATTATGTTATACCTGTGACCGCCCCCTCCTGTGGCCACAGGTCGGGGTTATAGCATCTGTATTGAGCCAAAAGCCTTATAGAGTTGCTACTATCTTATATGGTTCCCTGAAATATGGGTCTTATAAGAAGTGAATAATGCTTAAGCAGTTCACTAAATATTGGGATTTTATCTCCAATGTTGTACGACTATTGTTCAGACGGGAAAAGGTAAACCGAGGTAATGTAAAGTGTTTACAGCTTTTCCAATGTGTTATATGCAAGTTGTTATGTGTTGCATCTTATTTGGCATATTGCTGCATTCATAATAGCTTGCTGAGATTTATTCTCACCCCTCTCCCTTTAATGTTTTTAGATCCCGAGACAGGCGGACCGGCCAAGTAAGGGCGGAGAGGAGTTTGGAAGTGATATTTTGGGGATTTTCGGGGTATGTATAGGTTGACGTAGAAAGTGTATTTTGGTATAATTCCTTTATGGAGTTGTGTATATAAAAACATAGTTCTTCGTTATAGCCAAAATCTTTTGTAACTAAAACAGGTGGTTACTTTCAAAATTGTTCAACTCTTCCTCCAATGTGGAGAGGAGTGGAGTTATTTTGAAATGGTTATGTTAATTGTGTTTAAGTTTGTAAGTTAAATCAAAGTTTTAAAAGTTTAGGTGATTTGAGTTAGTTTGGGGACGCTCCAGCTGGGGACACGTGTAGGTTCCGGGTCGGGGTCCTCACAGTTGGTATCAAAGCTCGATTAGAGTTCTCGGGTAGAGTCTAGCTGAGTGAGAGTATGCGATAACTGACGTCGAGTGTTTAATGCAGGAGTTTGTTCTAATGGCGGGAAATGATGGCGATCAGGATCGGGCTTTGGGAAATGTTGGTAATCCAAATGCAGAAATGATGGACATGTTCTGAGTATTTCTTCAGAATATGGCTAATCAGAATCAAGGTAGGGCACAATAACAACCAGAAGGTAGGCAAGGGCACCATGGCCTAGTGAAATTTGTGAAGATGTCTCCCCCTAGTTTCAATGGAGATCCGGACCCGACGAAGGCGAAGAGATGGCTTGAAGATATGAATAAAATTTCCGCATCAATGGAGAGTTCGGATGCAGAAAAGGTGAGATGCGCTGTCTTCAAGTTAGAAGGACCTGCTAAGCATTGGTGGCAAGTAGTGACGGATGGCTGGGATCAAGACCTCACACCGCAGACTTGGGAGAATTTCACACGCAAGTTCTGGGTCATTTCATTCCAATGGTTACAAGGGATAAGAAGGAAGTAGAGTTCTTGAAATTGGAGCAAGGGACAATGACCATAGCACAGTATTCAGCCAAGTTTACAGAGTTAGCCCGCTATTGTCCTCATTTGGTGCCGAAAGAAGAGAGGCGGATCTACCGGTTCGTGAAAGGTTTAAGGGTGGAGTTTCGGAAGCAGTTATTGACGCATGACTTCATCAACTATCAAGCGGCCGTGAATATGGCGTACCAGATTGAGAATGATATAGAAGAGCATCGTAGTAAGTTTGAAGGTGGGAGTAGGAATAGATTCCAAGGTTAAGGTTCTGGGCAGAATAGAGGGCAGCCAAGGACATCAACTTCGGGAGCAGGTAGAGGAGGAAATGTGGCGGCTCCGACAAACCATTCAACTCCAGGTCAGTATGGGGCATTGTGTGGATATTGTAAGAATCCAGGACATTCAGAGGATAAGTGTTGGAGCAAGCAAGGCAAATGTTTAGAGTGTGGGGCAACAGGCCATTTTTGAAAGAATTGTCTCAAGTGGCAAAGGAAGCAAGCTTCGGGTAGCGAACAAGGGGGACAAGGTGGTGGTGTGAAGAGAGATATCGACGGGAAACCCAAGGAGAGAGTGCAAGGTTGAGTGTTCGCCTTGGGTAGAGGAGAGGTCGATCCTAATGCTGTCATTAGAGGTATAGTCCCTGTCTCAGGAGTTAAGGCTCGCATTCTTATAGATCCCGAGTCTTCCCATTCTTTTGTGGCATCTCATTTTGCATTTGCATTGCATAAATTGCCTAAATTTATGCCTTATGTGTTGGAGGTTTCTACTCCTATGGGAGAGTGCCTCGCATCTTCTTTGATGTATCATGGTTGTGATGTGACTATATGTGGGCATGTGTTGCCGGTGGATTTGGTAGAGTTACCAATCCGTGGCTTTGATGTGATCCTTGGGATGGATTGATTGAGTCAGTGTCATGCTTTGGTAGACTGTCGTAGAAAGCGAGTCTCATTTGCTATGCCTGATGTGCCTACTTTTATATTTGATGCGGACAAATCTATGTTCGGTTTACATGTTATTTCTGCTTTAAAGGCTAGAAAAATGCTATCTAAGGGGTGAGCGGGGTACTTGGCTTATGTGGTAGACTCAAGTAAGAAGTCCCCCGAATTAGCTCATGTCCCGATTGTCAATGAATTTAGTGATGTGTTTTCAAATGAGTATTCCATGCCTCCGGATTGTGAGGTAGAGTTTTGTATTGACCTAGTGCCCGGTACCACTCCTATTTCTAAAGCAACCTATAGAATGGCTCCGGCTGAATTAAAAGAGTTGAAGGTCCAGTTGCAAGAATTGCTAGACCAGGGTTTTATTCGCTCAAGTGTGTCACCGTGGGGAGCACCAGTTTTATTTGTTCGGAAGAAGGATGGTACCTTAAGATTATGTATTGATTACCGTTTGTTGAACCAAGCAACCATAAAGAATAAATACCCTCTTCCGCACATAGATGATTTATTTGACCAACTTCAAGGTTCCGTTATCTACTCTAAACTTGATTTGAGAAGCGGATACCATCAGTTGAAGATTAGACCGGATGATATTGAAAAGACAGCTTTCAGAACGAGATATGGTCATTATGAGTTTGTTGTGATGCCCTTCGGGTTGACTAATGCTCCGGCCGTATTCATGGATATGATGAACTGTATCTTCAAGCCTTATCTTGATAGCTTTGTGGTGGTATTCATATATGATAACCTTGTTTATTCTAAGTCCCGAGAGGAGCATGAAAATCATTTGAGGATTGTCCTATCCGTTCTTCGTGAGAAGCAGTTGTATGCCAAGTTCAGCAAGTGCGAGTTTTGGCTTGAACAAATATCTTTCTGGGGGCACGTAGTGTCTAGTTCGGGAATTTCCGTGGATCCTTCAAAAATCAAAGCCGTAGTTAATTGGAAGCAACCTTCAACTGTGACTGAGGTTCGTAGCTTTCTTGGTTTGGCGGGGTACTACCGAAGGCTCATTGAGGGTTTTTCTCGGCTTGCGACTCCGTTGATAAGGTTGACTCGGAAAGATGTATCGTTTGTATGGGATTCCAAGTGTGAAGTATGTTTCAATGATTTGAAGAAGAGGTTGACAACGGCTCCTATTCTTACCCTTCCGGATGGTTGTTAGAATTTTGTCATTTATAGTGATGCCTCGAAGGCGGGATTGGGATGTGTGCTAATGCAAAATGGGAAAGTGATTGCGTATGCCTCTAGGAAGTTATCACCGGCTGAACAGAATTACCCTACTCATGACATGGAATTGGCGGCGATTGTATTTGTGTTGCATAAGTGGAAACATTACCTTTATGGGGCGAAATTTGAGATTTTCACCGACCATAAGAGTTTGAAGTATTTGTTCACACAAAAGGAGTTGAATAACTGGCAAAGGAGATAGCTAGAATTCTTGAAGGATTTTGATTGTGTAATTTCATATCATCCGGGGAAGGCCAATGTGGTGGCGGATGCGATTAGCCGAAAGGATTATGTGACAGCTTTGAGTACCCAAGAGTTGAGGAGTGAAGTAATAATTGCGAATGTGCGAGCCATTCCTACATTGATGGAGATTTGAAGGAAGCTCAACAAATTGATCCGGAGTTGAAGAAAATTTTGGGTCAAGTGCAAGATGGAAAAGCCGGGGAATTCGCGTTGAATAGAGATGGAATTTTAACCTTCCAAAGGAGAATTTGTGTTCCTTCATCACCGGAAATCAAGAAGCATGTTCTAGAGGATGGTCATAAGTCCAAGTTTACAATTCATCCAGGTAGTACGAAAATGTATCAAGACTTGAAGCGTGGATATTGGTGGAATGGAATGAAAAGGGAAATTGCGGATTATGTTTCTAAGTGTTTAACTTGTCAACAAATCAAGGCCGAACATCAGAGACCGGCGGGACTACTCCAACCATTAGATATTCCGGAGTGGAAATGGGAAGGGATTTCGATGGATTTTGTTTCGGGTTTGCCTCTTACCGCGAAGAAGATTGTAACGACCCTAATCCTAGGCACTATTTTAGTATCATATTTTATGCTTTTATATTATTGTTGACTTTATGTGTTCATTTTATGTCTTTGATTTCCTATGTTAAGATGAGATGGTTGGGAAATAATTTAAAGCCTTAGGATTAAAAGGGAAATAAAATAAAGTATCTTGGGGGAAGTATAATAATTGAAAATAAATAAATTGTTATAAGTAGTGGAAGTGGGTAGTGTAAATAATTGAAGTTGTGGTATAGTTGCATTCTCTTAAACCTTGGGGGCTTAAGGGCACATCTTTGAAAGTTTTAAATTAGTGAAGGGATGGGGGCCATATCCCTCCCTATTTCCCTCATCACCTCCTTTATTTAGTCAATCACCCCCCATACTCCTCCATCATCCTCCTTCATTCTCCTTTAACAATTCCCATGGAAACGTCATCTTGAAAACCATCTCTTCCAAGTTCCTCCCAAGTTCAATCCTTCTCCATTTTTCAATCCGGGTGTACTTTCGTGTTCGGGGCATCGAGGGGAACACATCAAGCTAAGAAAATCCTTATTCCATCTCATATTGCTAGGTGAGTTATTATGACCTTCCCTTCTATTTAATGTTCATGAACTATTTGGTGTTGTTATTGTTATTATAATGGTTATTTGATGCTTTGGAAACCTTCTTAGAGTTGAGAAATTGGTTAATGACATAGAATGATGTTGTTGTTTAAGGAAGTTGATCAAGAGTGTAAGACAATGGGTTGAGTTAGATTAAGAAGGTTAAACATGAAATGTGGTAGTGAAATGGGTGAAAAATCAAGGGGTAAATGATCTAGGTTTATATTATTTTGAGTTTATATGATTTAGTATGAGAGGTATGAAGTTAGTAAGCCCTTCTAGGTTCACAAATTTGAGTAAGCTTGGATTTGGATTTTGGTTCAGCTGTAAAACAGAGAAAATTCCTCTTGGGCGGTCGCCCATGGGGGCTTGAGCGGTCGCCCATGACCACAGCTATTGGCCTTTAGTTCCTTCCCATCTTGGGCGGTCGCCCAAGGGTACTTGAGCGGTCGCCCATGAGCCTCTGCACGGTCGCCCATCACCTCAGAAGCTTATGAACCCTTTTGAAATCTTACTTGGGAGGTCACCAAAGTGGCATGGGCAGTCGCCCATGTCACCAGATTCTCCCCAGTTTCCTTTCTTGCTGATTTTCACCAACAATCACGTGGCATGATTCCTAACCATTATAAAGTAGTAAAACCTAATCCACCCCGGATATGAATTAATCCTTTTTAACCTAGGTTAAAGTAGAATACTTTATCCACGCAAAGACATATTATTGGGTTAACTTAGAATTATGGAAATACTTTAAATAGTGCTCGAAAAATGCTTGGTAACCTTGTTTGATCACTTAAGCAATGTAACTCCAACTTGGTAAAGTGAGCTTGGATCCTTATGGAGACCATGTACTATTGAATATTGTCTATGTATGGTTGGTTGATAATACCTTGTTGCCTTACTTGAGTACATATTCATTGATTGTGCTATGCATAGTGTATTAAGTAATTGTTGCACTATGATATTGATTGAACATGAGTATATTTTACCATGTGGCTATATTGCTTATCCCTTTTGTGGATTATATTTCAAGTAACTATTATGTGCTTGATAATGTGTTAATCAACTGATATTGGGGGTATAACATAATACGATCAATTATGGAAGTGTGACCTAATGTGATCGGATTATGTTATACCTGTGACCGTCCCCTCCTGTGGCCACAGGTCGGGGTTATAGCATCTGTATTGAGCCAAAAGTCTTACAGAGATGCTACTATCTTATATGGTTCCCTGAAAAACGCGTCTTATAAGAAGTGAATAATGCTTAAGCAGTTCACTAAATATTGGGATTTTATCTCCAATGTTATACGACTATTATTCAGACGGGAAAAGGTAAACCGAGGTAATGTAAAGTGTTTACAGCTTTTCGAATGTGTTATATGCAACTTGTTATGTGTTGCATCTTATTTGGCATATTGCTGCATTCATAATAGCTTGCTGAGATTTATTCTCACCCCTCTCCCTTTAATGTTTTTAGATCCCGAGACAGACGGACCGGCCAAGTAAGGGCGGAGAGGAGTTTGGAAGTGATATTTTGGGGATTGTCGGGGTATGTATAGGTTGGCGTAGAAAGTGTATTTTGGTATAATTCCTTTATGGAGTTGTGTATATAAAAACTTAGTTCTACGTTATAACCAAAATCTTTTGTAACTAAAACAGGTGTTTACTTTCAAAGTTGTTCAACTCTTCCTCCAATGTGGAGAGGAGTGGAGTTATTTTGAAATGGTTATGTTAATTGTGTTTAAGTTTGTAAGTTAAATCAAAGTTTTAAAAGTTTAGGTGATTTGAGTTAGTTTGGGGACGCTCCAGCTCGGGACACGTGTAGGTTCCGGGTCGGGGTCCTCACAAAGACTCCTTCTCAAAAATTGACTCGGTCTCCTCCTTAACCGGTGACTTCTCTTTCACAGCTTGATTTGCCTGACTGACTAGTGGAGAGATAGAGAGAGAAGCTTGGATAGCTTGTTGAGCGGCCAAATCTTCCACCGAAATCCTTAGCCGTGTCAAATAAACTGGCAGCCATAGCTTTTTACAGCTCAATATCGTCAACATCAATAGATTTACTTTCTTTAACCGGTTCAGTAGATACATCGGTAAGAGGCATGTCGATCGCAGGCTTGCTAACCGGTAACTCTTCTCTAACATGTTGAACAAACTCACCGGTCAGAGGCATGTCGATTGAGGGGTCTTTTATCGGTAAGTCCTCTCTAACCTGTTCAACAGACTCACCGATCAGAGGCATCGGTTGAGTAACCAGTAAAGAATCAAGTTTTTCAGCTTCTCCTTCTCCTAAGGCAGCAACCGGTGAAGTGTCGGTTAAGCCTCCTCCCACATGTCTAACCGTAGCCATCGGTTTGGGAGTGAAAAAATCAATCTTTTCAGATCGGTTAATGGCTGCACCAGATTGGTAATCATTTTCAGAATCATCAGAAGGACTGGAGCTGGAGCCTGATCGATCAACTTTATCAACATCCTCATCATCAACTTTATCAGAACTACTATCTTTGAACAATTCTTCAATTTCCTCATCGATCACAGAAGCCCACTTGTTCTTATAGGAGTGAACCGATGAAAAGAAATCAGATAGAGCAATATCTCCCAAAGCTTGGATTTCTCTGTTCATATCCACCAAATTCTGAACCAGGTCCATCACATTTTTGATAAACTGGATTCTCCTGGGACCTATATTGACAGGCTCAGAATCAAATGAGGGAAGATCGTCCTCAAGTAACTCATATCTGCCCAATTGGTATGGGTCAGATTCCAGCAAAGTGTCTTAGGCATTATATAAAAGAGCAAAATCAGCCCACACTGCATGAACCATCATGTCTTGCCTTAACCTATCTTAAGCAAGGTAAATAGCATTCCACAATGGAGGTAAAAGATCGAAGTATCGGTTGTATAGCTTGATAAGGCTTTCTCTGGATAAGGAGATATCATAATCACTCAAAGGCATGGCTTGCTGAAATATATTCCCTATCTTCATGAAAATTGTCAAAGTCCACATAATCAGTCATGTCACAGACGGGGACAGATTTCTTGTTTATCTCATGAAACTGTAACAATCTCCTGATGAATGGAGGCAGATGATCTATGGGATACACCCATTTTGGAGAGGGAGTGGACTTTGGATTGACAGACCACGGGTTGTAGTGATAGATATGGAAAGTAGGGTTTCTGATAGGTTGGCAACGGCTGACCGGTCGAGAAGAAGATTGACCGGTAAAGGGAACTTTATCGGTTAGGAAGTCATGGCTGAATAACCGTTTGGGAATGAAGGGGATGAATGTACCCAAATCAGTTTCAATTCTTATCTTTCTCCCAACGTTCTCTTTTGCCAACTGAGATGAAGACTTTTGAATAAGTTTGGCTTTTTGAGTAGGTGGAGGAGCTGATTTTATGGTAGTTTTCTTTGGTCGGTCAGAGGAGAGAACGGTGGCAATTGGTTTGTCATCAGAAGGGGTAGGTTGAGGGGCACTAACCGGTTTGGGATCGGTTGAAGGCTCATTGGTTAGCTTCTGCTTGACCGATAAGGTAGAGACTGGTTTGGGAGCATCGGTTGAAGACTTCACCTTTGGCCGGTTAGTCTTTTTCTTACCGATCGCCGGTTGAGCAGCAGATGGCTTACCGGTTGGCTTACCGATTGCAGGTTTAGCTTCTTTGAGATTCCTTGCCTGATCAAACTTGTCAAACGACATGCAGAAAGACTACGGATAGCTAGGTTGACCGATTGAGGCAGCAAGTACTTCTAGAATTTTCCTCAACACACGGCTAATCATCAAATAGTGACATGGTTTAGCTATGTTAGCCTTGGTACTAGGCTTCTCCTTCTGATACTTTTTGAAGGCTACCAAAATAATCCTATAAATAAATGAGCACCAGTTGAACTCACTTTGGAGGATGATTGCTGCAATAGCTTCCCATTGTACCATAGTAATACAATGATGGGAGCCAGACCGACAGATAAAGCATCGGTCAACCACCTCGGCTAGGGCATAGTGAACGACATCTAGATCTAATTTCTTGTTACCCTCACCGGTAATGAAGGGGTCTGTTCCTCTAACTCTTGACCACGCAAGCTCCATATCTTTCATTGAAATAGAAGATGAACCTGTTGAAGGAAGGGTAGGAAAGGCATTGGTAATGGCTGAGGGATTGAAGGTTATCGGTTGGCCAGCAACAGTTGAAATGATAGCAGACAAGTCTCCATTCTTCACATCATCATCAAGAACACCATTGTCAAACAGTTCATTAACCAACTCATAATAAATATCCTCATTCCCTTCCGGCATCAGAAAAGGGAGAACACCAGCTTCCATGAAAAGTGCTTGAAGAAGCTTTCCTTCATTTGAATCAAAGAAACTCAGGTGAATGTAACCTCCATAAATGTCTTTCTTGGGGGTTGAAGGTTTAGGAGCCATCTGTGAAAAATCAAACATCGAATCAACATTTTAAGCTAGAAATGAGAGAATATGCATATAGGATGAAGTTCATAACCTAGGGTTTGAATGTTCTAAACAAATTCAAGATTTTTAGAAGATTTTGAGTTTGAAATTATTACCAGAAATCTTGAGTATTGAAGAATGGATGAAGATTCAAACAAACACAGATGAACTTGAAAGCACGGAGTTCTTTGCTGGTTGGAAAATCAAGTTGCAGAGAGAGAGAGAGAGAGAGATTTCTAGGGCTCGAAAGTTTTAAAATTTGCTTTTTGAAAACCTTTTATAGGGAGAGAGAGAGGCAAAAAGGTTTGTTGGAAGAAACAAAATCAGTTCAAACGTTTTTAACTAGGTTGCACATATATTAAATATTTTAATTCACGATTCTAAATATAGGACATAAAAATAGGGTACGTGTGTGCAGCAGTTATGTTTAAACATAATAATGATCAAAGAGAATAACCTTTTAGATAAATAAGAATGATACAGAGATTACCTTTTTGATCAAAATTAAAATTTTGATCTACCTAGGAAAGGAAATGTTGGGGATAGCTCACTGAGGTGTCAGACTGATACGGCTGAAATGACTGATGTGACAGCAGGGATGATAACGAGCCGGTCAAAAATGGATTGGTATATTCAATCCGGCCGCAGTTCGTCGGTTAGGCGCTAGACAGGTTGATGGCTGACCGGTCAGGTGCAATGACCGCTTAGAGAGCTGCTTTGCATCGGTTAAAGACCATCGGTTAGACATACCGGTTAGAGATACCGGTTAGGGATCTTGCTAGCACCCCGGTTAGGGACACCAGTTAGCAGTGGCATTATGGGGAAACACCTTGATCGGTTGAGAGCTTACACAAGTAGCAAAGTTAGCACAATTTATCAACGAATATCAATCATGCCTAGTTCTCCTCTAAGAAATTCAAATCTTTTAATGTCCAAGGGCTTTGTCAAAATGTCAGCTAACTGATAATCAATATGAACTTTTAAAAGAACCATATTACCCTTTTCAACATGATCCTTGAGGAAGTGGTATTTGATGTCTATGTGCTTTGTCTTGGAATGCATCACATGATTATTGGAGACTGAAATGGCTGAGGTGTTGTCACAATAGATGGGACACACTTCTTGTGGAATTTCATAGTCCACCAGTTGTTGCTTCATCCATAGGATTTGTGAGCAGCAACTCCCAGCAGCTATGTACTCAGCCTCAGTTGTAGAAGTGGAAATTGAAGCTTGCTTCTTGCACGACCAAGAAACCAATCGGTTACCTAGAAATTGACAAGTTCCGCTAGTACTTTTCCTGGTGATCCTACAAGATGGAAAATCAGTATCTGAATAGCCAATTAGCGTAAAAGATGAATCTTTTGGGTACCACAAACCTAAGTTAGCAGTTCCCACAAGATATCTAGTAATTCTTTTAACAGCTTGCAAGTGAGATTCTCTAGGGTCAGCTTGAAATCTAGCACATACACATACGGTAAACATTATATCTGCCCTACTAGTGATTAAATAAAGTAGCGATCCTATCATACCTCGGTAGAGTGTCATATCTCTTTCTTACCGGACTCATTTTTGTCAAGGTGTACATTGGTGGCCATTGGAGTGCTTTGAGGATGAGCAGAATTAAGACCAAATTTCTTGATAAGATCTTTGGTGTATTTGGCTTGATTGATGAAGATACCTTCTTGATTTGTTTGACTTGAAATCCAAGGAAAAAGGTTAGCTCTCCCATCATGCTCATCTCAAATTTGTTCTGCATAAGTTTCTCAAATCTCTTGCATAATTTTTCGTTAGTAGATCCAAAAATAATGTCATTAACATATATTTGAACTACCAATGAATGTCCATTATGCTTAGCAATAAATAAGGTGGTATCGATTTTACCTCTTTCAAACTTCTCACTAAGTAGGAATTTGGAGAGAGTTTCATACCATGCTCGGGGTGCTTGCTTGAGGCCATACAAAGCTTTGTTTAACCAGTAGACATGATTTGGCTTCTTGGAGTCCTCAAATCTTGGAGGTTGATCTACATATACAAGCTCTTGAATTTCTCCATTAAGAAAGGCACTTTTCACATCCATTTGGTACAACTTAAATTCCTTATAGGCTGCATAGACAAGAAATAACCTAATGGCTTCTAATCTAGCTACGGGGGCAAAGGTCTCATCATAATCTATGCCTTCTTCCTGTCTATACCCTTTTGCCACTAATCTAGCCTTGTTCCTTGTAATCTTTTCAGACTCATCCAGTTTATTTCTATAAACCCATTTCGTTTCAATCACTGTCTGATCACTAGGTCTAGGCACTAATTCCCATACTTTGCATCTATCATTCTAGTTAATCTCTTCTTGCATAACTTCTACACAGCTGGGGTCATTAAGTGCTTCTTCAGTCTTCTTTGGTTCTATATTTGAGACCATATCAGAGAAAAATAGTCCATGTTGTTCCTCCATGCTTCTCAACTGGCCTCTAGTCATTATTGGACCAAATACATCACCAATCACATTTTCTAATGGGTGATCTCTAACTGATCTCACTTCCCTAGGGAGGTCTTGCCTGACCGATTCTTGTCTTAAGGTTTCTAATGGAGGAGCAGAATCGGCTAAGGGAGGTGTGAACGGTTGGGGAGATCGGTTAGGGAGAGGTGAGGCTGACTGATGATCGGTTAGTGGAGAAGGAAATGGTAAGTTAATGTTTGAAACTGGTTCAGGTTTATGAGGTGTAATAGGAACAGTAGTAGAGGGGCTAGCTGGAAGAGAATCAGTTAAAGGATTTTGAACGGTTGATCCTATGACCGATTGAGGGAAGAAGGAGTCATCAACTAGGGCTGTACTGGTTACACCACTTGGAACTGAATTCTGAGCTGGAGAATGATTTGCATTGTTACTGGTAGTTTGATTGGCGTTAGAGTTGCTGAATTCACCTGTCTCGAAAACTCCAGAATTATCATTACTATTTGGAGCCTTGTAAGACTCTAGCAAATCAAATTCATCAAATGTAACATGAACAGATTCAACAATTTTTAACAGACGTTTATTAAAAACTCTAAATGCCTTACTGTGCTTGGCATAACCAACAAAGATGCCTTCATCGGCTTTCTCATCATATTTACCTCGACGCTCTTTACCATTGTAAAGAACATAACATTTGCAGCCGAAGAACTTGAAGAAACCAATGTTGGGAATTCTGCCACGCCAAAGCTCATAAGGGGTATTATTGTGAAATTTGTTGACTAAAGACCAATTCTGGGTGAAGCATGCTGTATGAATAGCTTCAGCCCAAAAATACTTGGGTAGCCTAGCTTCGGATATCATTGTTTTCCCAGCTTCGATCAAGGTTCTGTTCTTTCTCTCAACAACACCATTTTGATATGGTGTTCCAGCGGCTGAGAAATTATGATCTATCTCGTGATCATCACAGTACTGAGCAATCCCATTATTCTTGAACTCCGTTCCATTATCTGATCTCATACTGAGCCACACTCATTTTGGGTTTAAAGTAGATGCAAAAGATTGGTGGCAACCTCATAAGTATCATCTTTGGAGGTAAAGGTTTCCACCTAGGTATATCTTGAATAGTCGTCTACAATAACCAAGGCATATCTGCTTCCCCCTAAACTGGCAGTTGTTGTGGGGCCAAACAGATCCATATGTAGCAGTTGGAGGCACTTAGATGTAGACATGCAGGGCTTGATGTAGAATGATTCTTTATGTTGCTTTCCTAACTGGCAGGCTCTGCATTTCCTTTCATGATCAGCAGACACTTGAGGTAGATCGGCAACAAGATTTGCATTTGCTAGCTTTGATAGGTACTTGGAGTTAAAGTGACTGAGTCTCTTGTGCCATAGCCAGGAATTTTCACTGATGTTCTTTTCTACAAAACAAACATTATTAACACTCAAAACAGTATTTAAATCTATAGCATAAATGTTACCTTTTCTTTGTCCAGTGAGTAAGCTTTCTCCAGTAGCAATGTCTTTCACATAGCAGTTGGAAGAATTGAAAATACAATGCATACCTCTATCAATAAATTGTAATATGGAGAGAAGGTTGTGTTTCAGACCATCCACCAAAGATACCTTCTGTACAGTAACTGTACCTCTTTTGATGGATCCACGACCGATAATTTTACCCTTTGCGTTGTCACCAAAGACAACTGGAGGACCAGATGCTTCTTCAAGATCGGTAAGGAGATCAGCATGGCCAGTCATATGCCTAGAGCATCAAATGTCCATTATCCAAACATCCTTACTAGCATCGGTTGAGGCCATAAAGCTCAGGTGGTGACCTGAGCTTTGAGACTCAGTGGGTCCAAATAGGTGCTTCAAGAGGCATTCATAAGCCTTGTGACCGATAAAACCACAATTTGAACATTTATTAGAAGATGTCTGTGAGGACTTGGATGAGTTGATATTCAATCTAGCCAATGCTTCAGAAGGATCAGAAGATTGGACAGGAACAAAAACCTTGGGTATAAAGATGTTGGGTTTGCCTTTGTTGGCAGGTTGCGTAGGCTTGGAAATTCCCTTACCAGTTGGAGCTGTATAGCCGGTGACAGGTGTCTGACCGGTTGCTCCTTAACCGGTTAAGGCTACTTTACCGGTTGAGGTTTCTAGACCTGCAGCTTGGCCAACAAGTTTATTCCAACTTTGCTGTCTCCATCACCAAGTGGGACATATGGTCCCAGCTTAGGATCAACTACCTTAGCCCATTGGGTTTTGTTTTTGTCAATCTTGTCCTTGATCTGTTCCTTCACCTTGGGATAGGTGAGTAGGACAGCACCAAAAGTTTTAGGAGAACTTTTCTTGGGCATGTCAGATTGAGTATCATCAAATTTGTCCATCAAGTTTTCAGTGACGGACTTAATATCTGGCTTAATATTTCTGTCATTGCTACTAGAGTTAAATCCTAATCTAGATGAATCTCTAGATATTTGATCTTGTAAGATAGTCTCAATAGCAGCTCTGGGTTTAGAAAAAGTGTCAATTGTTTTAGAAAGAGAATTATTTCTTGACATAAAATCAGCAATTTGATTAACACAGATAATTAGTCTCTCAATGAGTTCTTGATTTTCTTTTCTTAACTGATCAGACTCTTGCTTACCTTCTTTCAAAACTATTATTTCAGCTTTTAAAGAGTCATTCTCAGTTGTGATTTTCTTAAGATCAACAGCCATAACTTTGTGAGCATCATTTAATTTTTCAAAATCAGTAAAGAGCTCATTCATCACCTCTGCCATTTCAGACTTTGACATATTGGGCATAGGGTCAATGGTAGGCTGAGAGGTTGAGGATGATGGTTTAAAGTTTGGATAAAAATTTGGTAGGGATGATATCGGTTGGGGGCTTGGATCGGTTAAGGTCTTCAGAAATTGAATCGGTCGAGGCTCAAGCATAGGTTGATGGGAAGAGATCGGCTGAGCTTGAGTTTGGTAGGTCTGTTGTATTGGTTGCATCAGAGGTCTGAGAGTGGGAATGGTTTTACACTGACCATAGAGAGCTCCATCTATGTTCTGAATTTTGAAGTTGTAAGGGTTATCTGCCTTAGGTATAGGTTCGTCAAAGTATGACAAAGGAGATCTCATTGGTATGGTCTGGTCATTGTAAGATGATTGTTCGTTGGAGTTTGGGTGTCTAAATATTGATGACTTCAAGGAGATAGGTTCATTATTGGTTCCATCAATAGCAATAAAACTAACATAAGCATCTTCATCTGAGTCAACATTTTCATTTTCAGAATCAGTCTCAAACCAGACTGGCATAGCCTTTTTGGTTCCTTCCTCGGCTACTAAGCTCTTAGATCTAGGGTTTTTCTTAAACGGTTTCTTCCTAAAAAATTCATACTTAGGTTGAGGACATTTGGAAGCAAAATGGTCGGGCTTCCTACAGTTGTAGCAAACAAGCTCACCTTGAGCATTTTTGCCATTGGTAGAGGTTGAGGATTGGCCTTTTCTTTGAAAGTTCCCAGATCTTTGGAATGGTGAGGATTTGGAGTAGGAGGTTTTATTTCCATGTTGCTGGGATCTCTTAAAATCCTTAAACTTTCTATAATTTCTAGTAAAAGTGGTAAATTCATCTTCTTCCTCAAAAGGCATACTAGGTATGGCATTGGTTTGGACTTGTTGAGACTGAGAGGTTGAGGGAGATTCATTGGCAGGTTGGCTGTTAAGTATGGAAGAACAAGGGAAGATCTCAGTCTGAGCTGGCAGAGATAAGTTTTTAAATTGTTTTTGAGCTCCACTCAACCTGTTGAGTTCTTCCTCATACAAAAATAAAGTTGACACAATATTCTGAATGTAAGTTGTGTTCAGATCTTGACATTCTTTCAAAATAGCGACCTTGACATGCCACAAATCTCCAAGAAAATTGAGGAATCTCATGTTCAGGTCTTTCATAGTGTAAATTCTACCTAAAGAAGCGCAAGAATTACTCACCTCGCAGAAACGGTCGTAAGTTTCCTTTAGAGTCTCACTTGGGTTCTTCTTGAAGGACTCGAACTCATCAACACTTTTGTAGAGTCTGTTGTCCTTATCCACTTGATCTCCTTCAAAATATCTGAGCAGACTTTGCCACACTTGTTGAGAAGTCTCATAGCATTGTACTTGTTTGTACAGACGATCATCAAGACCAAATGTAAGTTTCATAAACATCTAATTCTTATTCGGATGATCTGTCGACATGATCCATGAGAGGAGTTTAGGGTGCTCTGGGTGTGGTGTTGATTTTGATGGGTGTCATAGGACCATCTCTGACTACAGTCATTAATCTGTCGTCTATTGAATCCATGTACCGCATAATTCTGTTTTTCCATACTGGAAATTCATTTTCATTTAACATGGGAATAGTCGCCATGTTCCACGTTTGCATGAGTTTTCCTGCCATCTTGAAATTGGCAATTCAAGCAGTTAAGCTTGGAAAAATGTTTTTCAAAAATTGCTAGCTCTGATACCAATTGTTAGGCCCAATTGGTAGGAATCAGGCTAGAGGGGGGGTGAATAGCCTGTTAAATCTTTTTCTTAAAACTCTTAGAAACCTTTGAAAATATTGAGTATCTGTTTTAATGGCTAACCGATGGGATAGGTTTGCACAGCGAAAATGGTATCGGTTAGACTGCTTACTCAAATCAGTTAGGTAAGGGATTTTCAAAGAATAATTTAAAATCTCATGCAACAGTTTATTTTCCATTAAAAAAAACAAGTAAGCAATAACTAGAATCAACAGGTTGTGACCAGTTGAGAGATTGTCAACCGGTTACAACAGCACAAATAATAATCAAACACAAAAGGAAATGACACAGTTGTTTGAAGAGGTTCACAGTGTTAAATAACTGCTATGTCCTCTACCAAGTTTGATCAAAACATGGATTTGTGAAAGTGCACTATGAATGATACCTAACTATTACAAATTGCAAGCCCAATGATTGAAAGCTGTTAAAGGTAAAGTGACTACTAATGGATAGTGCAACAAGAATGACCAAGTGTTTTCTAGAGATGTGTTCACAAGTTGAACTGATTTCTTTAGGGTGTGTGTGTGATTCAATCAATGTGTTCCAATCATAGTCTTGTTTGGAAACACAACAAATATTGATTGAAGGTGCTCAATATTTTTCCTAACAGAGATATGGTCTAGTGAATGTGGGGACTTGAATTGAATGCCTTGAACTTGAATGCTTGGAGGTTGGCAGTTCTTGGCAACTCACTCTCAAAGATCTTAAATACACCAACCATCTTCAATGCTCTGGGAAGCTATTAATTTATAGTGAACTTCAAAATAGAGTTGTTGTCTCTGAAGAGGTTGAGAAGATGACTTGGACAGACAAGCATTTAATGGGAGTATCTTTTCATTTAATGCCTGAGATTTGATGAAGATATTTTCCATTGAGTGGTTGAAGGGATGTGAGTACTGGTAACTTTGACATTCCTTATTGAGATTCTGACAGGATGCAGGAATGTCTTTTCAGAATACTGTTTTACCAACTTCAGCTAAATTGGGGGCTGAGTAGTTGGGAGCAATAAATGCTTCAGCTAGCTGAAAGAAACTTGTAGAATAAGCATGGCCGGTTAGCAACTGATAAGCTGATAGATGCTTGACCGGTTGACAGTCTCAACCGGTTAGAGTGTTGATCGGTTAGGCAGATGATATCGGCTAAGCAGACAACCGGTTAGGGAAAGCTTATCTATCAAGTAACCAGTAAGTCACAAGGAAAATCTTCAGTCTTCAAGTCTTCAAACTTTAAGCAAATTACATTAATAAAAACACTGGCACTAGCACTAAGAGAACCTAACATACATAGAAAAATTATATTTGGTCTAATTAAAATTAGGGGTCCTCAATAATGCTTATTATGATTGGGGTTAAGCAATTCTAAAGCTATACATATATTTGACTAACGGGTTTATAGGTGCATACCCTACCCCCGGGACAAAGATTGGGGCGTATTGGTGGTCTCGGGTCATGCACAAGTTTTGGCCCAACTGGAAATCATTACCACATGAGGAGAAGGAGTATGCTTGGGAGGCGTTTAAGGTAATGTGTTAACGGTTGTTATTTAAAACCTAAATGTTAGTTTGTTATTAAAATGTTATAATTTTATTTATATGTTGTAGTTGAAATTTACATGGGCTGAGGACATCGATGAGGAGCAGGTTAAATATATTTTCATGCAGCAGTGAAAGAAGTTATTTCGGGATCATATTGGTAACATATTTATCTATCCTTAATTAGTTTAATAAACAATGATTATACTCTTTTAATTTTATAATATTATCATTATATGTTTATGATATATTCATATTTAATAGGTAACACGAAGTCTCGATTCTATACTCAGCGACTGGAGAAGGGATTGGTGCCCGAGCCACTGACTTGGATGACCGAGGAGGTATTTCATAGATTTTCCGAACATTGGTCGTCGAAAGGGGTGGTAACGATCGCACAAAAGGCTCGGGAAAATAGAGCGAGCTCCTCGGGGTCGGGGACAAAGCATACGATGGGGAAGATCAACGTCACCGAGCATCATAGGCGTATGGTATGTATGTTAGTTTAAATTTAGTGAAATCCATACTTTTCGTTTATGTATGTATGTTAGTAAATGTAGAGTATGCATGCTTTGAAATCAGTTTATGTACGTATGTTAGCTGGGGAGCCATGTTGATGCTATGAAATTCATGGTTTTAGTTTAATTGACTTTGAAATCAGTTTATGACCCTTGTAATGCTACTCCAAGGAATTAGCTCATAAAGGTTTACAAAATCCTTGCACCTTAAGTAGACTACGAGGGTAAAACATTTAATCTATAGTAAAGTCTATTTTGCCCCATAATGAAGTTTAAAATCATAACATAGTGTATGTTTTCTTTAACGAAAAAGGGAGATGATGATAAAATTGATAATTCTAGTGAACAAATATCATATAGTATTCTCTTACTATAAATAAGTAAGTTGTATATGTTCTAACATCAATTAACCCTATCACTCATCAAATTTCTATATTCTTGATACACCCTCCGTCGCATTAACATAGTTTAACCAAGATTAACATGAAATATTGCATTTATACCATTTCAAAATAATAATCTCACTTCTTTTATTTATAGGAAAAGGAACATGGCCCCGATGACAGTTTTTTGGATGTGTTCATTAGCACGCATGTTAAAACTCCTACATCCGCCGATCAACCTCCGCAGTGGGTTGATGATCGATCTGCATTGCCCTTTGTAAGTAAACTATCATTAAAAGACTTGCTTTTGAATATGTAAATTTATTTATGTATATTGTGTATATGATTATATTTGTTTGTTTTATTTTGACAGAATACATATCATGCCGCCGTTACTCCCGAAGGTACTCCTCCCGGCCAGCCCATTCCATTCGTGCCTGAAGTTTGGCAAGCGGTCACCTCATATGGACATCCAAAGAGAGGAGACTGAGTGTTAGGGATGGGGGATCGCTCAATGCCCATCGTCGTCGATCGGCCGTCGCTCGAATGTGATCAGGCCCTATCCTCAGTATGTATTGAGGATCTCCTCTCTGGAGGCAAAGTTGGATGAGGAGAGACGCTTGGCTGCGCAGTATCGGGATGAGACAAAGGCAAAGTTGGCTGAGGAGAAACGCTTGGCTGCGCAGTATCGGGAGGAGACAAAGCGTCGATTTGAGTTGATGATGACCCAGATGCAGAGTATTCAGCATCATGGGTATTCCCACATGCACTCGAGTACCGGCTCCCCTTCTGACTCTATTGTCGAGAGTCTTTTCCAATCTCCCCCCCTCCCTCGATGTGATTTTGTGAACCCCCGATTTGGTAATGTACTTTAATTTATGATGTCCCGATTTTGTACTATTTGAATTTGTAATAATATTTGGTATTTAATTTGTTGTAATAAAGTTTAGGTAATTTTTAAGGTTTTTAGATTTATAGTTTTATAGTTGATATCAATTGTTATATCAGGTACAAAAACAGGTACAAAAAAATATAATAATTGACATTTTGGATTTTTTTTATTTATTATATTATTAGCGACGGAAATTTCCGCATCTGAGAGAATTTATTTTAATTAAAATTCTAATTACAGCGACGGAATATTCCGCCGCTAATGTAATTTTGTTTAATTAAATTTTTATTTCACCGGCGAATTATTCCGTCGCTGTAATTAAAATTTAAATTAAATATTTAGAATTTTAATTAAAATAAAATTATATCAGCGGCGAAAATTTACATCGCTGAGTTAATTTATTTTAATTAAAATTTTATATCACCGGCGGAATTTTCCGCCGCTGAAATTAGAATTTTAATTAAAATAAAATAACTCAAATGACATCAGCGACGGAACCGGTGATCACTAGCGGAATACGATTTTCGTCGGTGTACACGGGCGAAAATTGGTCTGCTGGACCGCTGCGACGGGCTACCAGTGGCGGACCACCGACGAAATAATTCCGCCGGTGGATGAGCTTTAGCGACGAAATTTCTACTCTAGCGGCGGAATGTTCCGCCGCTAAAACACGTTTTTCTGGTAGTGTTTTTAGTACATGAAGCATCTAGGGAATGTGTGAGCTGCTGCCTTAAGTTGCTCTAATACATAGAGCAGATTTTTTTGGTCTACTTCCTGGAATTTTGCTGTATTATGAGCTTTGGAATACTTGGATATAATGGCCACATATTGAAATAAGTTCATGCAAGTGGCCTTAGCATCTTTTTGTGCCATTTCGATATAATGGCCACATATTCAAAATTCTGCAAAATTCATCAATGTTTCTTGCCGCCACTTTGAACAGTCATAACACTTCAAATACTTGAAGTCTTAATGAGAATAAGATATGTATGGAAAGATAAATGAATTTTCTATCCAATGCCGAAAACCTTGCCTCCATTGGAATTTTCTAGAAAAAGTTATGCTCTAATCAGTCAAGGTTGGTAAAGCTAGAAATCTGCTAACTCTGTCATCCAGCATTATTTCAGTCCGCTTTTGGGACGAACTGGTATTAGCTTATAAGGTTCTAGGTTTTGTGAATACACTCATTTGAAAGATAAAGGAAACTCAGAAAAAATTGATTTGTGAATCAGAGTTTTGAGGAATTAGATATGAATTTTTCCGTTAAGGCGCGCAAAGCTGTTTTTTTTTTTTTTTTTTTTTTCAGCAACTTTTTTTTTCAACAATGGTTCTTCTTGGTTTTGTTTTGATGGTGTTTTGGGATATTAAAAGGTTCGGTTTCCCCTCAAATGGTGTTATGATTTCTTGAAGGAAGATGAGCCTGATTATTTGAACAACTATACAATCTATTGCTTCTGGTCAGCCGCTCTCGCCTAATGTATTGACTCTAGGAATAGAACAAAAGCTTTTGCATCCTCCCTTGTCTACTGCTTACATTTAGTTTGTTTTCCAATAAAACTATAGCAAATGTTATCAAATATACTAGTACCTGAATTCATATTATTGTAGGCCTACTTGGGCCCATGTTCTTAGATTTTTTTTTATTTGCCAAAGAAAGCTTGCTACCATTTTAACTAACCGTGTACATTCAACTATATACACCTATGTCAAAATAATAATCTCGCTTCTTTTATTTATAGCAAAGGGAACATGGCTCCAATGTCGGTTTTGTGGATGTGTTCGTTAGCACGCATGTTAGAACTCCTACATCCGCCGATCAACCTGCGCAGTGGGTTGATGATCGATCTGCATTGGCATTTGTAAGTAAACTACATTAAAAGACTTGCTTTTGAATATGTAAATTTATTTATGTATATTGTGTATACGATTATATTTGTTTGTTTTATTTTGACAAAATACATATCATGCCGCCGTTACTCCCGAAAATACACCTCCCGGCCAGCCCATTCCATTCGTGCCTAAAGTTTGGCAAACGATCACCACAGATCGACATCCAAAGAGAGAAGACCGAGTGTTAGGGATGAGGGAACGCGGGCTGCAATGCCCATCGTCGTCGATCGACTGTCGCTCGAATGTTTTCAGGGCCGATCCTCAGTATGTTTCGAGGATCGACTTTCTGGAGGCAAGCTTGGCTGAGGAGAGACGCTTGGCTGCGGAGGCTAGGGCACAGGCTGCGCAGTGTCGGGAGGAGACAGAGCGTCGATTTCCATCGATCAGCGACGGAAATATTCCGTCGGTGATTATAACATTTAATTTTTAATTATTTTTAATTAATCAGCGACGGAATCATTCTGTCGGTAGAAATTAAATATTTTTTAATTTTTTTAAAAATAAACCAGCGACGGAATATTTCCGTCGGTGATAAATTAATTTTTTTTATTTTTTTTAACTTATCAGTGACGGAATTATTCCGTCAGTGATTATAGCATTTATTTTTAATTATTCTTAATTAAACAGCGACGGAATTATTCTGTCGCTGATAAATTATTTTTGTTATTTTTGTTTTTTTATTTATCAGCGACGAAATTATTCCGTCAATGATTATAACATTTAATTTTTAATTATTTTTAGACTCTGTTTGATTGTTGTTTGATTATAACATTTGTTATTTGATTGTTGCTTGTTTTCTATCTTCTAAATAGACTATGTTCTAACAGTTCGTTAGTGTTATAATACAAAGTGGGTTAATTTTGAAGTTTAGATAACAAATAGATCGATTTTTCAAAATGAAAAAATAAAGTGGAAATAAGTGAATATTTTGAGGGGGTTAAACGTATTTTGATCGTGTTTCAAATTTCAGTCCTTTGTATTTGTCATGTCAATAAAACTCATCAGTCAACAACATTAATGTATTGTACTTCAAAAACACAGTCCATGGAAAATCTCAAAACAAGAACAACCACTTCCAACCCAATGCACCCCTTCCTTCCTTCTTCAAGATTTTTCTTGATGATTCGAATCCCATTCTGGTAAATTCTTCCACTGTTCTACCAATGGGGTTTCCATTAATGAAGTTAATTTTACTAATTTTGGTGATTTTTGCAGCCATTGCCGCCTGTGTTTGTGAAAAAGCAGTTCTTGTATGGCGAATTCCCTAAAAACCCTGTTCTGAAAACTGAATTTGGGGGAAAATGGAAGGTGGAGATTGAAAAAATTGGAGGAAAGTTCTATTTTGTAAATAGGTGGCTTCAGTTTGTAGAAGATACAAAAACTGAAGCTGGGTATTTTCTTGTTTTCTAGTTAATTGATAAATCTACTTTCAAAGTTTCAATCTTTGGGCCTAATGCTTGTGCAAAAGACTTGAGATTTTCCACTCCAGCTCACTATAAATGTAAACCCTCTCTCTCTACCCCTCTCTATTTTGTTAATTTTGTGCTATAACTTGAACTTGTTGGTTTAAAATCTTGAATTTTGCTGTGTGTTCTTCAAATAGGTTCTTGTAATTGTAGTGGATCTGGAAACAGTGATTCTAGTCTGAAGAATGTGATAGAGATTGATGAAGATGATGATGAGATTAAGATCGAAGAAGAAGATGATGTTGATGAAGATGAAGCTATGGATGAAGTTAAGAATGATTATGATTTTAAATAAGAAGATATTGATGAAGCTGATACTGACAGTGATGATGATGAAGATGGTTATGTTGATGAGGATGAATTGAAAGAAATCAAGGTTCAATAATTTGTTTGGAATGAACAATGCTTGATTCCCAGCTTTGAAAAAGTTCTCACCAAATCACACAGTTTGGCCATGCTAGTGATAGTAGTGGTGGAGTGGAGGTGGTGGTAGTGGTAATAGTGATGGTAGTGGTGATTGTGGTAGTGGTGGTGCGTGGTGGTGGTGGTAGTACATAGTGGTGGTAGTAGTAATAGTTGTGGTGGTATAGTAATGGTGGTAGTGGTAGTAGTAGTGGTAGTATTAGTAGTGGTAGTAGTGGTGGTAGTGGTAGTAGTAGTGGTGGTGGTAGTGGTGGTATACGTAGTAGTATTAGTAATAGTAGTGGTAGTAGTAGTAGTGGTGGTAGTAGCGGTAGTAGTGGTAGTAGTGGTGGTAGTAGTGATAGTGGTGTTTGTAGTACATAGTGGTGGTGCGTGGTGGTAGTGGTAGTAGTGGTTGTAGTATTAATAGTTGTGGTGGTATAGTAATGGTGGTAGTGGTAGTGATAGTAGTGGTGGAGTGGTGGTGGTGGTAGTGGTGGTAGTGGTAATAGTGATGGTAGTGGAGATAGTGGTGGTGGTGGTGGTGGTGGTGCATGGTGGTGGTGTTAGTACGTAATGGTGGTAGTAGTAATAGTTGTGGTGGTATAGTAATGGTGGTAGTGGTAGTGATAGTAGTTGTAGAGTGGTGGTGGTGGTAGTTATGGTAGTGGTAATAGTGATGGTAGTGGTGATAGTGGTGGTGGTGGTACGTGGTGGTGGTGGTAGTACGTAGTGGTGGTAGTAGTAATAGTTGTTGTGGTATAGTAATGGTGGTAGTGGTAGTAGTAGTGGTAGAGGTAGTAGTGGTGGTAGTGGTGGTATACGTAGTAGTATTAGTAATAGTAGTGGCAGTAGTGGTGGTAGTAGCAGTAGTAGTAGTAGTAGTGGTGGTGGTAGTGATAGTGGTGGTGGTAGTACGTTATGGTGGTGCATGGTGGTGGTGGTAGTAGTGGGGGTAGTAGTAATAGTTGTGTTGGTATAGTAATGGAGGTAGTGGTTGTGATAGTAGTGGTGGAGTGGTGGTGGTGGTAGTGGTGGTAGTGGTAATAGTGATGGTAGTAGTGTTAGTGGTTGTGGTGGTGCGTGGTGGTGGTGGTAGTAGTGGTGGTAGTAGTAATAGTTGTGGTGGTATAGTAATGGTGGTAGTGGTTGTGATAGTAGTGGTGGAGTGGTGGTGGTGGTAGTGGTGGTAGTTGTGATTGTAGTGGTGATAGTGGTGGTGGTGGTACGTGGTGGTAGTGGTAGTAGTGGTGGTAGTAGTAATAGTTGTGGTGGTATAGTAATGGTGGTAGTGGTTGTGATAGTAGTGGTGGAGTAGTGGTGGTGGTAGTGGTGGTTGTAGTGATTGTATTGTGATAGTGGTGGTGGTGGTGCGTGGTGGTGGTGGTAGTAGTGGTGGTAGTAGTAATAGTTGTGGTGGTATAGTAATGGTGGTAGTGGTTGTACGTGATAGTAGTGGTGGAGTGGTGGTGGTGGTAGTGGTGGTAGTAGTGATTGTAGTGGTGATAGTGGTGGTGGTGGTACGTGGTGGTGGTGGTAGTAGTGGTGGTAGTAGTAATAGTTGTGGTGGTATAGTAATGGTGGTAGTGGTTGTGATAGTAGTGGTGGAGTGGTGGTGGTGGTAGTGGTGGTTGTAGTGATTGTAGTGGTGATAGTGGTGGTGGTGGTGCGTGGTGGTGGTGGTAGTAGTGGTGGTAGTAGTAATAGTCTTGGTGGTATAGTAATGGTAGTAGTGGTTGTGATAGTAGTGGTGGAGTGGTGGTGGTGGTAGCGGTGGTAGTAGTGATTGTGGTGGTGGTGGTAGTGGTGGTAGTAGTGATTGTAGTGGTGGTAGTAGCGGCGGAATAATTATGTCGGTGTTAATTAGATTTTTTTAAATTTGTTTAGCTCTATTTTTATTTTATTTTAATCTATGATTTATTTATTTTTCAAAAATAATATTTATTGACTTATATTTATTTTTTTGAGAGTAATTTAAAATAATTTTATTTAAAATAATTTTCATGTTTTATATAAATAAAATAATGATATTTATTAAATTAAAATTAATCAACATTAGCGACGGAATAATTCTGTCGCTAAATATTAATTCTAGCGGCGAAATTATAATTCCGTCGGTAGATTATTTTTTAGCGGCGGAATTATTCCGTCGCTGGTGTTAAATATAAATACACATTTTCCCTCTATGAAATCGTTTATGCCCTAATTTCTCTCTCTCTCTTCATGCTCTCTCTCTTCCCGGCGATCTCATCTCTCTCTCTTCCCTCGCTCTCACACCGCCGCCGTCCACCCTCTCCACACCGCCTTTAAGCTTCGCCGTCCACCCTCTCCACCATCTCCGTCTCGAGTTCTGCCGCCGTCCTCACTTAACGGCTGGAAAAATCACACCGCTGTCCCTCAACTCCACCGCTACTGCCACCGCACCGCCGTGTTACTTCAAGGTATGTAAACCCTCGATTACATCTGTATTTGTTGTATTGGAAATCAATTTGTGATTTTTATTTGTGATTACCGCCGTTGAGTTCTGCTACCGCCACCGCACCGCCGTTGAGTCCGTCTGAATTTGTTACTTCAAGACTGTTTTGATGATAATATATTTTCCGTGGGCTCTCAATTGATTTAATTGTTTATCTAGGGTTATGGTTGGTCATCTTGTGCTATAACGGAAAAAATCATTATTTTGTGTAACTACCTTTTTTGATTTCATTGCTGCCAAGTGATTAACACTTGTTCCGCTGTTCATTTTTTATTATTTTTCGTTTGCTATAGTTTGATCTTGTATTTTAGGGCTTTGGTCAGGCTGGACTCAAATAGTATTGACGATATAGATCCTTGATCAGTTTGATAGAGATTGAGACACATTGATAACTTTGAAATTTACAGTCTTTTGGTTAAAGCTTTTAGAATAACAGCTGGTTTAATATTCTACAAGCTGATATTTGATAGCTTATTGCGATTATATATTTTGTTTATATTGCATGGAATGTCTAAGAACTTGTTTCTGAGCTGTGGTTTTGAGTATTGGGATATGGAAAAGAAACGAATGCATCAACTGGGATGAGCTTAAAGTGTCAAATTTGCTTAGTGGTAAAAATGTTATTAATCTAAACTTAAAGGGTGAGGGGGGGGGGTGAATGTCTCAATAATGTAACATATTCAACCACACACTACCTCACTGGTTCTAGATCCCATTTTGCGGTGATTGACGGCTTCGCGGACGATGATGTATGTCGCCTATGATTGAGCGCCTGATATCAATCCTGGCACCCTAGATGCACCTTAGGTCGGATCTTGTGTAAAGTCAAAGGGGGAGGGGGTGAATGTCTAAAATTAGGAAGACTTGGATGGAAGTATTGTTAAGGAATTAGACTCCTAATCATTGTCTAAAATTAGGAAGAAAACTCTTAGTGGCACTTCTTATAGGGTATTGTGGTTAGTGGTTAACATCTTAAAATATAAACAAGATGAGAGGCTTTCTCATCCACAGCTATCAAAATCCGTCCACTTTGATCAAGAAAGATATAGCAAACAAGTTCTCGACTATTTGAGCAAAGGATTTTCTGTTTAATAAGAGTTTTTCCAGTTTCACTGTCCGTATTGTATCTCAGGATCTCAAACATCACAGCCATGTTTGTGACAGTGTCTGTTTTCTCTTCACTGGTGTTATACTGTTACCTTGTTTTTACTTGTGACCGTATAACACCAGTGAAGAGTAAAACAGGCACTGTCACAAATACGGCTGTGATGTTTGAGATCCTTAGAGAGAAGAGGACAGTGAAACTGGAAAAATTTCTTATTAAACAGAAAATCCTTTGCTCAAACAGTCGAGAACTTGTTTGCTCTATCTTTCTTGGTCAAAGATGGGATAGGGTTTTGATAATTGTGGATGAGAAAGACTCTCATCTTGTTTATAAATGTTAATTTAATTCATCATTGTAAAATTATATATTTTACAACAAAGAATTAAATATTAATATTTAAAATTATTCACAATAGTAATCATTTAAAAAATACAATAGCCGAAATTTCTTGATTTTCGATTATAAAGCAGTAGCAAAGTGATATTTGCATTTCATATAATTGTGCATTTCGGGATGGGATAGGTTTATCAAACAGGCACTTAAAGGATAGAGTAGGTATTGATTCCAAGTCAACAAGTGTTCAATTTCTGGTCCTAAAGAATTGTAAAATTTGAAACCTATATGACAATTAATTTGTATAAAGTTATATCTAGGGGCGTAAGTGGTTAGGTAGGGACACCATTATCCTTTAGTTTAGTTTGAACTAGAGCTCAAGATTTGTTGATACTATGAAGCCAACCCCAATTCTAAACCTAATTTTAAATATTAACAATTTATAATTATTCAATATATTAATAGGTAAAAATCCCAGCAGCCCCAATTTGAGTGAATAGCAACATCATCAATAAAGATTGAGACTTTAAGGCAACATGGAGCATTACAATGGAGAAATTGTTTCCCGAGAGTATCAATTTCAACAAGACATTCTTGAACTCTCGCGCTTTCACCAAAAACAACACCGAAAACTTATTGATAGGAAGAGGAAGAGGAAGAGGAAGAGGAAGAGGAAGAGGAAGAGGACGTTGAACCAGAGTTTGATTCATCAGAGTCCGAAGACGAAGATGAAGAACTTGAGTTTTGTAGTAATTCAGAGTCCAGTGATCATGATGGGGACGAAGATTAATAATAGTTTAAAGTTTTATATGTATTGTGAATGCTTTAGATTATTAGAACTTTAAAGTTTTATATGTATTGTGAATGCTTTATATTATTAATAGTTTAAAGTTTTATATGTATTGTGAATGCTTTAGATTATTAGAACTTTAAAGTTTTATATGTATTGTGAATGCTTTATATTATTAATAGTTTAAAGTTTTATATGTATTGTGAATACTTTAGATTATTATAACTTTAAAATTTTATATGTATTGTGAATGCTTTAGATTATTAAAATTTGTCAACGATATTTTTAGTTTATTTGGTGAGTGTGCTCTGTCAAAAAAATAACACGATGGATTAGATTAAAATTGAATTGAATTGAAATAATGTGAGCGAGAAACATACCTCTTCCTCGTGACCTATGAGTCGACAGCTTAATTGATACTCTGTGGGTAATCGATTTCCATGAATCGGAGACTAGTCTCCGATTACAGTATAATCAGACATTGGTCTCCGATTCATGAAAAACGATTACCCGGAGAGTATCAATTAAGCTGTCGACTCATAGGTCACGAGGACGAGGAAGATTTCTCGCACACATTATTTCAATTCAATTCAATTTAATTTTTAATCCAATCCATCGTGTTAATTTTTGTTTTTTTCTTGAACATTTAATCTCAAGGAGCTATATGTATTGTGAATATATTGTTTCCTATTGTTAAAGTTGTATATTTTAATATTTTTAGTGTATTTAGATATGAGTTCTAGTAGAGCGGGCAGGAAGACACGTCCCGTGTACACATCTATTACTGGAACGCAACCATCCCGATCTGATACAGGTGCTACCGGTACTGATGATGTCGACCCTACACTTAGTAGTACTAGCTCCACCTCTGCGGACGATACTCCTACTCCTGTCGATTCTGAGGGGAGGACGTTTCTCTAGATATCGTCACATTATGTACAGTAAGTAACTCTTCATTAATTTGATATAAGTTGGTTCCTTTTTGTTTTATATATAATTCATTATTTAAGTTAAAATGTTATTGTATAAATATAATTGGCAGGTTTGTAGGTGCATACCCTACCCGAGGGACAAAGATTGGGCAGTATTGGCGGTCTCGGGTCATACCAGAGTTTTGGCTCAACTGGAAATCATTGCCACGGGAGGAGAAGGAGAATGCTTGGGAGGAGTTTAAGGTAATGTGTTAATGGTTTTTATTTAAAACTTAAATGTTAGTTTGTTATTAAAATGTTATAATTAATAATGATTATACTCTTTTAGCTTTGTAATGTTATCATTATACGATGGGGACGATACCACTCGGCGAGCATCACTACCGTATGGTATGTATGTTAGTTTAAATGTAGTGTATGCATGCTTTGAAATCAGTTTATGTACGTATGTTAGCTGGGATCCATTTTGATGCTATGAAATCCATGGTTTTAGTTTAATTGACTTTGAAATCAAACAGGACGGTTGTATGCACGTTGTTGGTGGGTGTTAGTGTAAATGATAAGAAATACATGGGGTGTTAGTTTAAATGTAGTGTATGCATGCTTTTAAATCAGTTTATGTACGTATGTTAGTTGGGAGCCATGTTGATGCTATGAAATCCATGGTTTTAGTTTGATTGACTTTGAAACCAAACAGGACGGTTGTATGCACGTTGTTGGTGGGTATTAGTGTAAATGACAAGAAATACATGGGGTGTTAGTTTAAATGTAGTGTATGCATGCTTTTAAATAGGTTTATGTACGTATGTTAGCTGGGAGCCATGTTGATGCTATGAAATCCATGGTTTTAGTTTAATTAACTTTGAAACCAAACATGCGGTTGTATGCACGTTGTGGGTGGGTGTTAGTGTAAATGATAAGAAATACATGGGGTGTTAGTTTAAATATAGTGTATGCATGCTTTTAAATAGGTTTATGTACGTATGTTAGCTGGGAGCCATGTTGATTCTATGAAATCCATGATTTTAGTGTATATGTAGTGTATGTTTTCTTTTCTAAGATCACCCCTAAATCCTAATGAATTAAGTAAATATTATACTCACAACTTTAGTGATTAAAGAGAACATTTTTTTATCACAAGGATAATATGGGAAGCTAAATGTTGCATTTATACAATTTCAAAATAATAATCTCGCTTCTTTTATTTATAGGAAAAGGAACATGGCCCGGATGTCAGTATTTTGGATATTTTCGTTAGCACCCATGTTCGACCTCCTACCTCGCCCGATCAACCTCCGCAATGGGTTGACGATCTCTCTGCATTGGCCTTTGTAAGTAAACTATCATTAAATGACTTGATTTTGAATATGTAAATTTATTTATGTACATTACATTGTGTATATGATTATATTTGTTTGTTTTATTTTGACAGAGTACATATCAAGCCACCGTTGTTCCCGAAGGTACTCCTCCCGGCCAGCCCGTTCCTTTCGTGCCTGAAGTTTGGCGCTCGGTCACCTCGGATGGACATCCAAAGAGAGGAGACCGAGTGTTAGGGATGGGGGATCACGGGCTGCAATGCCCATCGACGTCGACCGACCGTCGGTCAAATGTTTTCACGCCCGATAATCGGTATAATGCTTCGAGGATCGACACTCTGGAGGATGAGTTGGCTGAGGAGAGACGCGTGGTTGCAGAGACTAGGGCACAACTTTTGGGCGCTTTGGAGGCTCAGGAGCAGCGTCTGGCGGAGAATGATCGGAAATTTGCGATGTTGATGGCCCATATGCAGAATCAGCAGCAGGGTAATAATTTCGAGCCTCCCCAATTCCCCCCGAGTTGATTTCGTACTATTTTATACTTTTTTGTAGTAACATTTGTGATATTTGTTTGTAATAACATTTTGGGTAATGGGATGTCCCCCCCCTCCCCACCGATTTGGTACCCGCGGGAGCCCCAGCCCCAGCCCCCCTATTTGGTACGCTGATATTTGGTTTTTAGATTTATAGTTTTAGTTTTATCAATTGAATTGTTATATCAGGTACAAAAAAATTGGTTAATTGATATTTTAAATTTTTTATTTTATTTTATTGCATTATCAGCGACGGAAATTTCTGTCGCTGTATTAATAATATTTTAATTAAATTTTTATTCCAGCGACGAAAATTTTCGCCGCTATATCAATTTATTTTAATTTAATTTAATTAAATTTTTATTTTCACCGGCGAAATATTCTGTCGCTGGAATAAAAAATTAATTAAATTAAATTATCTCGGCGACAGAAATTTTCGTCGCTGAATTAATTCATTTTAATTAAATTTTTATTTCAACGGCAGAATATTTCGTCGCTGAAATAAAAATTTAATTAAATTATATTAATTCAGCGACGAAAATTTCCGTCGCTAATATCAAAAGATCACCGACGGAATATTAATTCCGTCGGTAAAATCAAAAGTATACCGACGGAATTTGGTCCGTCGGACCACTGCGGCGGGATGATAGCGGCGGACCATCGACGGAATTTTTCCGTCGGTGATTACCTTTAGCGACGGAATTGTGACTTTAGCGGCGAAAATTTCCGCCGCTAAAACATGTTTTTCTGGTAGTGAGTCTTGGCCAGAGAACAAGACGGTACGCAACATCCCGTATACTACATAAGTAAGTCCTTACTTGATGCAGAAACCAGGTACTCTCATCTCGAAAAATTAATACTTGCTTTAATTATTGCTTCTATAAAATTACACCATTATTTTGAAACCCACGTTATTATTGTCAAGACTAACTATCCTATCAGAAGCGTGATGAGAAAACCTGAGATGTCAGGTAGGATGGCCAAATGGTCAGTACAACTCAGTACTTATGACATACAATATGAAGCAAGGACTGCTATAAAGTCACAAGCTTTGGAAAATTTTGTGGCAGGTTTCAGTCCCAGCTTGCAGCCCCAGGTTGAACTCGAGGTCCAACAACTCGAAGGCGTTGCCTCTCCTAGGTATTGGACACTATACACAGACGTGGTTTAAACGCTAGGGGCACAGGTTTGGGAATCGTCCTGAAGTCACCTCAAGGAGACCTCATCCTTCAGGCTGTAGCTTGTGAGTTCAAGGCAACGTGCTGCCCGAGGTTGAACTCGAGGTCCAACAACTCGAAGGCATTGGCTCTCCTAGGTATTGGACACTATACACGGACGGTGCTTTAAACGCTAGGGGCACGGGTTTGGGAATCATCCTAAAGTCACCTCAAGGAGACCTCATCCCTCAGGTTGTGGCTTGTGAGTTCAAGGCAACGAACAATGAGGTTGTGTATGAGGCCCTCATTGTGGGATTGACCACTGCATTAAATTTAAACGTTAAACATATTAATGTATTCAATGATTCCTTGTTACTAGTTAACCACTTCAATGGATCTTATACAGCTAAGCAAGCTAAAAAGACAAGCTATCTTCCACATGTTAAGATGTTAGCTGGACAGTTTGCAGACTTCACTTTCGAACAGATTCCACGAGAAGAAAATGCTGAAGCAGATGCATTAGCCAACCTGGGTTCAAGTTGCAAAAGCATGTTGAACAATATCATCCCAATCATTCACATCATGCATCCAGCCATAAATCAACTCGAAATGTGCCAATTTAAAGATCACCCTGATGCAGTGACCATGCCTATCAGTAATTCTACATCCTGGACTCTGCCTATAATTCAATTCTTGCAGGATGGCACAATCCCAATTGGTGTAAAAAAATGCAAGGTCCATCAGAATAAAGGTATCAAGATTTATTTTAACAGATAATGTCCTATTTAGAAAATCATTTACAGGTATATACATTAGATGCCTAGAACCAGAGCAAGCTGAAGAAGTCTTAAGAGAATTGCATGACGGTGAATGTGGAAACCATGCTGGGGGCAAATCACTATCTTCAAAGGCATTAAAAATAGGTTACTATTGGCCAACCATACGGCAAGATGAAATCAAGTACGTCCAGAAATGTGATGCATGTCAGAGACACAGCAACATCCTGCATCAACCTGCTGAACCACTACATCCAATCCTATCACCTTAGCCCTTTATGCAATGGGGGATGGATATAGTAGGAAAGCTACCAAGGGCACCCGGACGCAAAGTATTCATGTTAGCTATGACGGACTATTTCTCGAAATGGATTGAGGCTGAAGCCTTCGTACAAATTAGGGATAAGGAGGTGATATCATTCATGAAAAGAAACATCATCAGTAGATTTGGTGTCACGACCCTAATCCTAGGCACCATTTTAGCACATATTAAGCACATGGGGGTGGGGTGTGTAGCAACTCATTTATGCATTTTATGCTATTTGTTAGTTTTATGTACTCATTTTGATACTTTGATAACTTATGTGATTTTAGAATGTTAATAAATTAATTTTAATTATTTAATGTCTAAATTAAATAAATATGAAATGTTATAGTGAATTTATAATATTTGAAATTTTAAATGAAAAGCTTAGAAAATGTTGAGGTGCTTTAGTGTCAAAGTTGAATGTCAAGGTTGTTTGTTGTATCATCTAAAAGCATTCTTATTTCACAATCTCAGCCTTGTTCCTCTGTTTTAGAAGAAAAGACCAAACCCTAGCATTTCTTTCCAAAATTCTTATCAAATTCATTCCTTTTCCTTTCTCGATCCGGTTGCGCCTGAATGTTCGTGGAGTCGAGAGGATCACATCTATCCGGATAAAGTTTTTCTTATTTTTGAATTAATTTGGTAAGTTATTATGATTTCTTTCAAATACTTGCTCATTCAATGTTCAATTTGATATTTTGTTGTAAGAAAATGATTCTTGGTATTTTAGAACAATTTTATTTGAGTTGGAATTATTTTGGTAAAATTTGAACTGAGTTTAATGTTGTAGGGGTTGGTATAGAGAGGTTGCATGTGGTAGTAAATCATTTTCTTTGAGTTTAGTAATCTTGAAAGGGTATTTGGTTGTTGTTGGAGTTGGATTGAAGCAAAATGGGATGGGTTATATTGCGTTTGCAATGTTAGGAATGGTCATTTTGAGGTATACAAGAAAGGAGTATACCAAACTTGGTTGATGTTGTTGATGTGCTGATGTTCAGCTCTGTTTCTGAGTTTCTGGTGAAGGGCACGAGTTGTGCCCTGTGGCACGAGTCGTCCCTTCAGGTTGGAAGAGTCATGCCTTGAGGGATGACTATATCAGGCTGGGTGTTAAGGTGGCACGAGTCGTGCCCTGCCCTGTTGCCTCTGAACCATTTTTCAAGCAATTAAAACCTAATCTACCTAGTATATATTTAAAACCTTTTTTACTATAATCAAAGTACAACATATGAACTTTACAATGATGTCTTAACTTGTCAAAATGGATATGAGGAAGAGGTTTAAATATTGTACGAAATATGGTTGAAAGGCTTGATGGAAACTTAACCAAAGTTGTTCAAAACTTGGTAATGCGATCTTGAACCTTTATAAAGGTTACTCAATTTGTGTAATTAATATCTAGGGCTTACTTGTGATGCATTGTGCCCATATTTGGTTACATATTCATGGTTGGTGATTCAAACAGTGTATGAAATATATGTTTCACTATTGTATTGGTTTGAACATGAGTATTATTACCATGTTGTTTCTTTGTTATCCCTATGGTGGATTTCTTTTCAAGTATCTATTATGTGCTTGAATGTGTTTCAATCAGCTGATATTAAGGGGTATAATGGAATACGATCAATTATGGAAATTGTTCTATAAGGTGATCGGATTACATTATACCTGTGAATGTCCCCTTCTGTGGCCACAGATTGGGGTGATAGCTTCTGTATTGAGCTAAAAGCCTTACAGATAGCTAGTATCTTATATGGTTCTCTGAAATATGAGTCTTATAAGATGTGAATATGCCTAAGCAGTTCACAAATGAAGGGAGTTTACTCCCACGTTGTATGACTTATTGTTCAGATGGGAAAGGTAAACTAAGGTAACATAACGTGTTTACCGCTTTACCAATGTGTTGTGAGAAACCTTTTTATGTGTGGCATTTTACTTGGCATCTTGTTGCATCATAATAGCTTATTGAGATTTATTTTCACCCCTTCTCCCTTTACTGTTTTAGATCGCACTGAGACAGGTGGACCAGCCCAGTGAGGACGGAAAGGAGTTTGGACTTGGTTCTTTTGGGATTGTCTGGGTATGTATATGTTTATAGATGGTTGGTTGGGAGTAATTTTGTATATTACTCTTTTGGAACTTGTGTATTGAACAACTTTTGTAAAACCTTTATATTCGTGGTTGTTTTGTAAGTAAACAGGTTGTTGTTTATCTTTCAAAGTTAGTTTTATAAAACATCTCCAAGTGGAGAAGTGATGTTGTTTATGTTTAATTATGGAAGTTGTTTTATTTTTCAAAGTAAATCAAAAGTTATAAAATTTAGGTGGTTTATTTAAGTAAGGGGACACTCCCGCTCGGGGCACGAGTGAACATACCTCGGATCTGCATGCCGAAACGTATGGGAAGTTTGAAAAAGGTTTTAATTTATTATTTTGAAAGGGAACAGGAATACGAACACGGCTTTAATAAAATAAGAGTCGCCACTCCGTTTTTAGGAAAACGTTGAGAAACCATAAACACTTAGTTGGGTCCGGGGGTCAAGTTACGACGTGGGAAGAGAATATAGAGCTCACCAACGTCGCCTCTTTCGAGACTTTCAATCAAACAAGGACAATGTAACTCATTCTAGGTGTGTGCCAATCGTGTCAACAATCAAGCATATAAATTTGGATTTTATTAATGATAATAAAACGAGATACAACTTATGAGCCATAAAAAGGGGGCCACACCCTTACAATTAATGAAATTGAATTACAAGAAAATGGGTTGAGGCAGTCTGTCCAGTGCCACGGATGTCATACGACACAAGACTGCTCAGGGCCTTGGTTGTCATACGACACAGGATTACCCAGGAGTGTGGATGTCGTATGACACAGGATGCCCTGGTCAGACTGTCTCTTACAAAGGGGGTGGACATGCCACCAATACTACTCTAACACTAATATAAGGCTACTTTAACTATGGAAAAACACTGATTAGGGTCTGGAACCAATTTGGGGTTGACTGGAGTTAATGAAGTCAAGATTGACTTCCTGTGCTACGGATGTCGTATGACACAGGACGCCAAGGGCAGTCTATGTCATACGACAGAAGCCGCCTCCATCAGCAGATTTTACCCAAATGATCCAAGGCTTCCCAAACGGTGAAACTAAGCTAAAATACTAACTTAACACAATAAAATGACAGTAATAAGTGAGTATTATGGGAGGATCATATGGCTTTGATGGCCAAATGTGAATGATCACATGTTTTGGGCCATGATCATGGGGCCATCACCTCCTAACTCAAACAAACAAGATCAAGATTCAAACATTAATGCAACTAAGGCTACCAAATGTTCAGATCTGAGATGAGGAGATGTGAATATTAATGATTCACATCTCCACCATCTTTATCATGCAAAAATCCCAAACAATCACATATTATTAAATAGTATAAGCAAGCAAGGCAATGATTTGAACAAGCAAGATATAAACAGAGATAGGAGGGGTTTAGGGTCTACCTATTGTAGTCCACAAGACAAGACACCAATAGTATGGTGTTTGTCTCTTCAAAACACCAACAAAGATGACCACCTTTCTACTTGACTTGGATGTGTGTGTGTTTGAGGAGGGAGGTGAGTGTGTGTATTTCTCTCTCTTCTCTCAAATTTGGCAGAATGACCTTACTTCAGAAAATCCCCCCTTAAAATGATCAGCAAAGCCCTGTATTTATAGGCTGCTGATGGGGAGCTTCCATATCGTACGACATGGGGCTTAAACCGCCTTAGGTCTGTCCTGTGTCGGACGACACCGGTCATTCCACAGGCAGACTGGGCCGAAGGGAGGCAGGCCCAAGAACTAATGAATATAAATAAATAAATAAGGCAAGCCCAAAACTAATGCAAATAAATAATTAGACAAGCCCAAAACTAATGAAAATAAATAATTAAGCAAGCCCTTTGCAACTCAAGGAAAGCGGGCCCAAAAAACACGAGTTCGGGTCGGGGTACTCACAGAGCCCCTCGGCGACGTCGCTTCCACGAGAAGTGGGGTCATCGATAAAACGAGAATCCCGAGCCGAACAAAGACTGGTGGGAAAAAGAGATGACCAAGATGGTCGAGCGGCTGGACCCTTATGAAAAGGATTCCTACGTATTCCATGAGGGAATCAAGCCAAATCGTAGTTCATAAGGATGGACGTTTGTGTTCGGGGAGAAGCGACCATAATGGTCGAGCGGCTGGACCCTTACGAAAAGGATTCCTACGTATCCCACGAGGGAATCAAGCCGAATCGTAGTTCATCAAAATGTGGCGATAACAAGAGGCCACAGGTGTTTGTACCCAAGAGTGAGATGATGGGCGTTCGTATACCCGAAGACTGACTGTTTAGGGGAGTCACCCGAAGATTGACTGTTTAGGGGAGTCACCCGAAGATTGACTGTTTAGGGGAGTCACCCCAAGATTGACTGTTTAGGGGAGTCACCCGAGATTGACTATTTAGGGGAGTCACCCGAAGATTGACTATTTAGGGTAGTCACCCGAAGATTGACTGTTTAGGGGAGTCACCCGAAGATTGAGTGTTTAGGGGAGTCACCCGAAAGAAGCATAATTATAAAAGCATAACATGAAAGATAATCATAACATGGACGTTTGTACCCGAATGAAATATAATCATAAAAGCAAGATAACACGGGACTTTTAGAGGAGTCGCAAAGACAGGTCTTCGATGGACCTTAAGAAATTTGTGGAGACCAACGAGTGATTTTGTAAGCAAGGTGCCGAGGAAAATGGCAATTTGAAAGTTAATTTTAATAAGGATGCCTTATGATTAATTATGCCCCTAACTAACTTAAAGAGTTTGCCTCATGCTGATCTTGATGACAAGGGATGCTTTCTTGCTAGATATGACCCTGTTGAAGCCCCAGCCTTTGCTGTAGCCCTGGTTCTTGATGAAGAGAGCCCCAATATTTGACAAATGTACCATGGCACCATCTTTAATCTTGGAATCGTTCAGTCGACTCAAAAGGTAAAAGAAAAGAATTGTACTAGGACACCGCAGGGGCGTAACGGTAAGAGAAAACTTTTGTGTTTTGATTCTTGGATGACCAAAGGGAGATATATGTATGAGTGAGAGGAAGCCCCTGCTTGACAGAAAGTAAGTGTTTGGCTCTTCCTAGATTGTAGAAAAGAAGACTTGTCGAGACATTTGAAGATTGATTTTATTTGCAGTTATCACTTGATTGCTTGAAAAAAGGCCTCACTGATTGATTTGTCAAATTTTGATTATTAAACACGTAGTCTCGAGATGCTAAATGCTTATGATCTGAAGTTGTAATGATAGGTAGAAAGCCGGTTGATGGTGGAATGACTGTGTATATGATGATGATGTATGGGTCGAACCCTTTCCCATGAATGATGGATGATATGGCGCAGCTAGGCAAGTCGGGGTGTACCCTGAGAGTACAGATGGCAGCAGGTTGATTGTTGCTGATAAGGACAAGGTGTATCGCGCGCCTGAGATGGCAAGCAGCAGAGAAAGTGCAGAGAATGATCCCGGCTTTGAAGAGATGACTAGGCGAAGCCCCAGTTGATAATGCAAAGCAAACCCGGAAGGAATCTGGTAAGGAGAGCTTGAGAGGACAGCATAGCAAAGCCCCATCTTGAAGAGATCCAATGTAGTCCCATTACAGGCAGAATCGTCATGCGGCCAAGGAGGCACCCATCTTTTCAGACCTTAGTCAATCAGTCATAGACTCGGAAATATATATGTGCAGGGGCACATCTTTTGAAAAGTGGAAATGGATCCCGAATTTGTGTAACACACTCGCTTTTGGATTTGACTCTTTTGAGAGAGTATAAGCACAACAAGGTGTGGAAAAGTGTATGGAAGCCCCTGCTGACAGAAAGACAATGTTTGGCTCTTTGTTCCTAGAATGTAGGAAGAGAAGACATATCGAGACATTTGAAAACCTGTCTTATTCGTGATGATCACAAGGCTGCTAAAAACCCATTATTGATGTTCGGGTTATTCAACCACTAAATCTGATATGAACAAATATTTTGATTAATCACAAGGAGAAAACCAACTGATATCGAGAATCAAGCTCGGAAGGATGGAAAGTGTATAGGAATGGTCCTTGATGAGACCAGGTTTTTTGAGATTTGTTTGTGATTTCGATCGGACTAGTTATGGTTGCCTACGTTCCCCTCCTTGGGAGGAGCTCAGGTCGCCGTAGTTCGGGCTTATCCCGATTGAAAAGAGAATGAATGTTGAAATTCGAGGATCTGAGGACCTTTGAGGATTTTGAGGATTTGGAGAATTGAAAAAACATGTCCTCCTGGAGTGTCGATGAAAGACACGGATGCGAAGCCCCAGTGGGACATTTACGGCAAGTGTTTGCGGAAGAGAAATGAAATATGCTCACATGAAGTGCCAAATGAATGGATTAAATTTGCACAATCTTAGATTGATGATCTTGAACTGAGATGGATTTGGCTTCGATTTAAGCAAGCAATGAAGCATTAATCTGATTTAAATCTCGAAGAGGTTAGAATGAAATTACTATCCGATAGGGACTGTAGCTGGGTTTTCGGGCTTCGATCGGCCATCGGGTGATTTGGGAAATTGATTGCATCGTGACCTCTTGAAATGAGAGGTCGGCTAGGCCTTTTACTGACTGAACCTCTAAATATGAGAGGTTGGTTTGCAGGGATGTGTTTGGGAAATCTACGGCGATGAAGATTGATTGCCTCTAAGAATGAGAGGTCAAGTTTTGACTTTGGCCAAAGGCAAGGGTAATGGTAATGGGAATATCCTCTAAAAGCGAGAGGGTGGATTGGGATTGGTTGGTGGATTGCTGACGAGAGAAGATCCAAGCTATCGAGAACTTTTGCGAACTTTCGAGAATTCGGGCTCCTTTTGAACATTGAAGAGCTTCTTGAGAAGTCAAAGACTTTTGCTGAATTGTGAGGATCCAAAGTCCTTCTTTTGAAAAGCATCTTGAGGATTCTTGCTGAATTGTGAGGATTTAAAATCCTTCTTTTGATAACTTGGAAGGCCTCTTTGAGGAGTTGAGGATTATCTTTCCTTCCTTCACAACTTGAGTATTTTATGCGTCGCCGACTCTCGAAGCTAACTTCTTGGCATGACTTGGACTTCTCTCAGCAAGGAGCAAAGGTGATGGCTAAACAGGGTTTCAAAACATGCCGATCTTGAAATGAAAGGGTATTGTTTAGTGAGGGTGAGGTAATGGCTTCCCTAGGGTGAAAGGCTTCAACCGCAATCCCTACCGGATGATCTAAACGAGATTAAGTCTTCATAGCTTGCTTAAGCTTACTTGAGGAAGATTCATGCAAATTCTTGATCAACGAAATGATGAGGATGATGAAAGAGATGTGAGCATATGAGATGTAAGATGGGGAGTTGGTAAGCCCCAATTTGAGAAGGATATCAATTTATTTTCTCACTCCGATTAATTTAAACATGAGTCATTTCAAAGCATTAGTGGTTGAGCAGCACAAGTGATCATCCAGGATAAAACCATTTCAATTAAGTGTAACGTGGGTGTGCAAGTGATGTCTCGAGTATAGCAAGAAGAGAAACAAAGATTTTTATTACTGCAAAGCAAAAACTGGTCCAACTTGGACTTGACAGACTCATGTCCGAAGGGACATTCTAGAACTTACGAAGACTGATTGAATTCTTCAACATTGGATGGGCGAAAAGCTCCTGACTGGCTAGCCACCACATTCTCTGCACCAGACATCTCGGATTCTGAGTCAGAGGATGATCACTCGGACACTTGAACTGCTTCCGCCTTGGGAATATGGACCAATGAGCGCCGGGAACGAGAGCACACACCCAACTTGCCGTAGCTGTAGAGGTGAAGGGGTGATTGGTAAGGTGGCGGAGGAGAGAACCTTGAGGTGGTATGGGAGATAGTGTATGAAACGCGCACATAGAGAGTGGACGCGAATGAGATGTATGGAGATAGTATATGGAGAGAATGTGTAAGAGAAAGGAATTTGCTCCCCCAATCGAAGCATTCATCATCTTGAGATTACGTGCTCACTTTGCCATGAGTCATTGTTAGTTGGTGAGTTTATTAGTGCGGTTAGCAATCAAGCGATATTTACAAATAAAACAACTTTCATTCAAAGATAAGCAAGATAATGTCTCAATTCTAGAGAGAAAAGAAATAAAAGACTTTGAATTGAAAACATAAAAGATAAATGTCCAAGATGAACAAAGACCAACACACTAGAACCTACGATGACTGAGTGATTCCATTAGTTGTAAGGAAGAGGGTTGGCAACTGCGCTTGAGGGCTTCTTGGCTTTTGATGCTTTCCCTTGTAGACATGGTGCCGAAATCTATTGTAGGAAAAGATTGAATTAGATCTATAATTAATCTTAAGGCAATCCAAAAAAAACACAATTTTTCTTTTGAAATAACTAGTTGGTCTCCACACTGCAATAAAAGCTTAGAAAGTTTGACCGGGCGAAAGTTGCCTACGTAACTCTTACCATATAAGGTGCGAGTCTCAGGTCATCTTAGTTCGAAGGAGCCCTGGTTAATGATAAGCCCGGGGTCAGCTTTTGGAAAAGAGAGAGTGAGTCCAAGAGATGGACGAAATGGGCCTTTAGAGGTCCAAGAAATAAAGAATGGACCTTGGAAGGTCCAAGATTGTAGAAATGACCCCTGATGGGCCAAGATAGAGGGATTACCCGTAGAAGGGCCCAAGGTTGTGAGAGGTTAACCTCGGTGGGTCCAAGATAGAGGGATGGACATTCGTGGGTCCAAGATGAAGAGTGGACCTTTGGAAGTCCAAGATTGTGAAATGGACCTTGGAGGGTCCAAGAGATAACAAAGTGGACCTTTTGGGGTCCAAGATGGAGTGATGAACCTTCGTGGGTCCAAGATAAAGAGGTGGACCTTCAAGGGTCCGAGATTGAGAAATGGACCTTGAAGGGTCCAAGATAGAGACGTGGACCTTCGTGGGTCCGAGAATGAAGAATGGACCTTTGGGAGTCCAAGATTGTGAAATGGACCTTGGAGGGTCCAAGATAGAGAAAATGGACCTTTGGAGGTCCAAGAGAGGGAGAATGGACCTGTGAAGGTCCAGGAGAGAGGGAGGCAAACTAAAGTGAGTAACTTGTTTAGGTGCAAGTAGAAAACAACATCTTATTAAAATCCTAGAATGGTTGGAAAGGGGGACACCTTCTTTTTCGCATTCTATACTATTCCTGGACTAGTGGGTTCCATCACTACGTCTATAGACCCCCTGTACTCCAACTGTATTGCGCACCCGAGACGGACAATCCCGGCAGAGGCCTTATAGGGCACGTGGAACCCACCAATCAAAAAGCAAAACGGACCTAAGGGCATACAAGTCAAAACAAGTCAAACTCAAGATTTCCAACACCAAGTTCAAGTCAATAACGTCTCGACTCGAAAGGAGAGAGGGTCGAAAGTACGTATGAATGTACGAGATCGCAATTCGCAGGTAAAATCCTGGAAAAAAATCGGTATGACCTCTCCTCACTTCGAGTCGAAAATCCGGCATGACCTCTCGTCACTTCATGGCGAAATTTCGGCATGACTCCTCGTTAGTACGTGTCAAGAATTCGACATGATCTCGCGTTTGCACATGTCGAAAACGCGTCATGACTTCTTGCGAAGTCATGTCGAGAAATTGACATGTACATACGTCGAGACATGTCAAAATTTTGACATGTACTCACGTTAAGTCATGTCGTGAATTTCGACATGAAGAGGGAGGGTACGCCGAGACTTTGGAAACGAAGTACGACTCGAACTTTGTGAGAAAGTTTTGAAAATCGAGTTTGAAAATGTTTTGAAAAGTGTTTTTTGCCAAAAAACCAACCGGTCACGGTAAAAAGTGTGTCACGGACAAGTGTGGCTCCTAACATTCTATAGGCCAGGAGGACTTCAGGCGCTCAAGCGTAGGCGAGACATATCACCGTCCGCGATGCCGTCCGTACAGTCCAAGGGTTCTAACTCTATGTGTGGGTAGTGTGCGAGTAGTGTGAAGGACATTTCTAAAAAAAAAAAAAATTTTTCTTTACAAGTATGCAAAAAGGAAAGAGAAAAAAGAAAAAAAACCATAAGCACGGCGAAAGGGGACTGCCCCAAATGCCACAAAGACACAAGCGAACTGCCTGCATAAATACTCGGGATCATCCTGTCCGCTGTTCAAACTGCCAAACTGAAACTACCCTGTATTACTTTCCTTTGTCTTCCGACACAGGACTTCCCCAGGAAAGGGATGTCGTCCGACACAGAACAACCCACCAGCAGAAACCAGACAAACAGCAAAGGGGGTAGGGAGAAGAACCCCACCACCAAACACCAACGTACCAAGGTATCATAAACAAGTAGGCACATAAGCATGGCAACACACAAGCCACGACTTGTACACAAAAAGAATGAGAAAATTGTCCAAGTTGATTAAAGAAAGTTAGACCCTCTAACAAAATTGGTTTAGAAACTCAATTTAAAACTGTCCCCAGCGGATTCGCCACTGAACATATCCCGGATCCGCATGCCGAAACGCATGGGAAGTTTGAAAAAGGTTTTAATTTATTATTTTGAAAGGGAACGGGAATACGAACATGGCTTTAATAAAATAAGAGTTTCCACTTCGTTTTTAGGAAAACGTTGAGAAACCATAAATACTTAGTTGGGTCCGGGGGTCAAGTTACGACGTGGGAAGAAAATATAGAGCTCACCCACGTCGCCTCTTTCGAGACTTTCAATCAAACAAGGACAATGTAACTCATTCTAGGTGTGTGCCAATCGTGTCAACAATCAAGCATATAAATTTGGATTTTATTAATGATAATAAAATGAGATACAACTTGTGAGCCTTAAAAAGGGGGCCACACCCTTACAATTAATGAAATTGAATTACAAGGAAATGGGTTGAGGCAGTCTGTCCAGGGTCACGGATGTCATACAACATAGGACTGCTCAGGGCCTTGGGTATCTTATGACACAGGATTACCAAGGAGCGTGGATGTCGTATGACACAGGATGCCCTGGTCAGACTGTCTCTTAAAAGGGGGTGGATATGCCACCAATACTACTCTAACACTAATATAAGGCTACTTTAACTATGGAAAAACACTGATTAGGGTCTGGAACCAATTTGGGGTTGACTGGAGTTAATGAAGTCAAGATTGACTTCCTGTGCTACGGATGTCGTATGACACAGGATGCCCAGGGCAGTCTATGTCATACGACATAAGCCGCCTCCATCAGCAGATTTTACCCAAATGATCCAAGGCTTCCCAAACGGTGAAACTAAGCTAAAATACTAACTTAACACAATAAAATGACAGTAATAAGTGAGTATTATGGGAGGATCATATGGCTTTGATGGCCAAATGTGAATTATCACATGTTTTGGGCCATGATTATGGGGCCATCACCTCCTAACTCAAACAAACAAGATCAAGATTCAAACTTTAATGCAACTAAGGCTACCAAATGTTCAGATCTGAGATGAGGAGATGTGAATATTAATGATTCACATCTCTACCATCTTTATCATGCAAAAATCCCAAATAATCACATATTATTAAATAGTATAAGCAAGCAAGGCAATGATTTGAACAAGCAAGATATAAACAGAGATAGAAGGGGTTTAGGGTCTACCTATTGTAGTCCAAAAGACAAGACACCAATAGTTTGGTGTTTGTCTCTTCAAAACACCAACAAAGATGACCACCTTTCTACTTGACTTGGATGTGTGTGTGTTTGAGGAGGGAGGTGAGTGTATGTATTTCTCTCTCTTCTCTCAAATTTGGCAGAGTGACCTTACTTCAGAAAATCCCCCCTTAAAATGATCAGCAAAGCCCTGTATTTATAGGCTGCTGATGGGGAGCTTCCATGTCGTATGACATAGGGCTTTAACCGCCTTAGGTTTGTCCTGTGTCGAACGACATCGGTCATTCCATAGGCAGACTGGGCCGAAGGAAGGCAGGCCCAAGAACTAATGAATATAAATAAATAAATAAATAAATAAATAAATAAATAAATAAATAAATAAATAAATAAGGCAAGCCCAAAAATAATTCAAATAAATAATTAGACAAGCCCAAAACTAATGAAAATAAATAATTAGGCAAGCCCTTTGCAACTCAAGGAAAGTGGGCCCAAAAAACACTAGTTCGGGTCAGGGTACTCACAATGAGCTAAGGTTCCGGGTCGGGGTCCCCACATTTGGAGTCCCATCCGAGATTATATGTGACAATGGCTCCCAATTCATTAGCAAAAAGATGCAAGATTTCTATACAAGGTGGGGAATTAAGCTGATAATGTCTACACCGGTACATCCTCAAGCTAACGGACAAGCTGAGTCCAGCAACAAGTTGATATTGAACAACTTGAAGAAACGTCTTGACCAAAAGAAAGGATGATGGGCCGAAGAACTACCCTTGGTACTTTGGTCTGACAGAACCACCCCGAAGAATGCTACTAAGACAAACGCCATATTCCTTGGTGTTCGGTACCGAAGCTGTTATCCCTGTAGAATTCACTATCCCCACAGCAAGACATGGTTTAACAACCCCAGAAGACAACCAACTCATCCTTGCAGAAGACTTAGACACTATTGATGAACTCAGAGACATGGCTAAGGTCAGGATGGCTTCCTACCAGTAGAAGATAGGTAAGTCATACAACAAGAATGTCCGCATTAGGAGATTTCGGGTTGGAGACATGGTCCTAAGAAAAGTTTTTCAAAACTAAAAGGAACCAAATGCGGGTAAATTTGCAACCAAGTGGGAAGGACCTTATCTAATTGATGCAGAAGCTGGAAATGGGGCATACAACCTATCAACCTTAGACGGCGTGAGAGTTCCAAAAAATTGGAATGCCATCCACCTCAAGTTGTACTTCATGTAAGTTGCGAACTTATCCGTTCTCAAGGATCAGGTATGATTCACTATACTTTATTTCAATTATATTATTTCAATTCAATTTATGTATATATCTCGAAATCTTACTGACTTAAGCATCAGAGGGGTGTTAGCTAAGCTAACACCCACACTAACCTGTTTCTATTTTGCGAGATGATTCATAATCCACGTTCGAGGCGATATGATCAACTTGTTTAAATCAGGTTACAAAGTTATCCGAGGAGATAGGAAAATGTGTCAGGCCAAGGAAATATCAAATCTTTGTACAACCCGTTTTCATGTTATTGCATGATGAGACAAATTTACACCTATTCAATACCTACACTCATGGGAAAAGGTACACACCTTTCGAAAGGTTCAAAGATGTTACATCTTTCTCAAGTTATTAATGTTATTTACACCTTCGCCTGGGTGCACGTTTTTCATGTTTTAGTTAAGGAGTATGTGGGCCAATATGTCACGTACATATTGATTACCTTCTTACACTTAGTTAGAATTATGAACTCAAGTTGAAATCATTGGTTGTAACATTAACATGTTACCAAACGAACACAAGAATGAAAAGCCAAAACATCTTTTTCATTTCATCCAAAATTTCCACCATGTTGTCCCAAAACATGGAGAAACATCAGAAACATTCAAAACATGTCCAAACAGACATGTACAAAACCTCACATCCTAAAAGAATACCAATTATTGGAAAGCGAGGACAAATCCCTCGCCAGAAAATATCAAACTAATAAAACCATAAGTTGCCTTTAAGGACACCCCCTCAATCAAAAGCAACACTCTTGCCTTTATCCACTCTCTTTCCTTCTTGAGTCTCACCAACCTGCTCTATCTTCTTCACATCCTGCATCCTAGAGTTTACTTCATGAGTTTCTTCACTTGTGATCCTTTGTAATGTTGCATACTCCTCCTCTAGGTTCCAATTTGTGTACTTATCAGCTTGGTATTCCTTGATCATTTCAATCCTAGCCTCAAACACTGATTTGGCAGCCTCAGCCACTAAATCGTCACGGAGGATCTCCATCTCTTTAACGTGTCTCTTACTAGCTTCCTCCATCTCTTCGTTCTTCACTTTCAACATGTCAAAAGCCACTTTGAGATCCGCCTCAAACTCCGTTCTATCCATAAGCAACGTATCGAATTTATCTTTCCACGGATTCTGCTCAAATCCATGCCCCTAAATCCATGCCTGAAGATTCGCAAAACAAGCAGACGTCTCATCTTCCAAATTTAACAACGAGGCGGCTAGGGATCAAATTTTTTAAATTTAAACCTCCCTCCTAGAAACTTCAAAAATTCAGGGGAAATTGTTTGGGATAGAAGATTTACAGCAACATGTTACAACTTGGCATCTTATCCTGGAGTAACAACTTGGTAAAACAACTTGGCTGACTGTACGTTTTGCTGAATTATTATACACCGATATTTTAAGAGAATTTTTCAAAATTCCAAAGGCGTTATGGACCGAGTCAAACACCATAAGAGCTATCTAAAACATTTGCTTGGCAGTTCCCAACGGATATCTCAAATCATCATCAAACCTCCTGCGAGATTCTTGGCGCAAGATAGGGAATTTTATTTACTTTGTTATTTCCGTTATTTTCCTTTGTATTTAAATGGACGTAACAAGCACATGTACATGGATTCACATTCACAATTATCAACACTCATTGTACTCTCACTCACATTCCGATCATCAAACTAATAATATTCCATTGTTCCGAGGTTTTATGCCGGCGAACATGTTGTTCATGGGCTTTCCTCGTTAATTCCTTTGTCTCTACATCTTGAATTTAGATTATCGTATTCCATTGTACCCGATTTTCATCTTTAAAGTGAATTGCTTGAATTTGAACAAAACAATACGGCGGCTGGTCGGCGGTTTATTTGGCGCCGTATTTGTATTTACGGCAAATATTACCGCCGTATATAGTATTTACGGCGGATATAGGGCCGCCGTATATGATGAAGTACAAATACGGCGGATGTATTGCCGTCGTAGCTTCCCAAAAATCCCTCGGCCGTGCTTTTACATATACGGCAGCCGCCGTATATAATGAAATAGAATTATGGCGGATAGGGAGGCCGCCGAATATGATTCGACCGAGCACCTATATGACTCGGCCGAGCATGCTTATGCCGTAGCTTCCTAAAAATGCTCGGCCGAGTCCTTAGCCCTGCTCAGCCGTGCACTTGCATACAATTACGACGGATATAGGGTCGCCGTAAATAACTAGGCTTCGCTCAGCCGAGTCTTAAAGCCATGCTCGGCCGAGCACTCCCTGAATATGCCAAATGCCAAAAACTTTTGTTAATGTAAATAATCATGAAACCCGCAAATACAAGACACAAATTTGCAACAATTAAACCTCACTAATAACAATTAAGGTAATGAAGAACTAAAGAAGTTCAATCTTACGAAAGCATTATTTACAAGAATAGATGTTTAGAAGCTGCTTCAAAATTTACAAGAATTTTATGACCAAAGTATAAATGACTCCAAATCTGACAAACCAACGAGCCTCATGGACATAAACTTTTGTTTCTACACTCGTCATGACCAGTACCGAGCACCATGCAAGAGTCTTTACAATCAGAGAAACTATCTGCAAGAAAAAGATGGTGTATCAAAAACAAACCATCAGAAAAAGAATCTCTTATATCAGCTATATACAAATATACTACAACCGTTTAATCATATAACTAAATGCAGCCACTAGCAACTCCCCCCCCCCAATCATATATATGTGTGTGTGCATCAACTATTATACTTCAATGTATAATTTGCTTCCTGTAATAAACAAATATTCACATAATATGACCAAAACCATGCTCCATAAATCAATAGAGTTTTCATTTTCATGGTATGGATAACATGTTAGTACTAATGAACACGGCAGGCTTTTGCAAACCTTCACAAGACTTAATTATCCTCAAGAGCTTAGGTTTCTTGCTCGTTGCCATATAAAATATTGAGATTTCAGTAGAAGTCAAACTTAAACACTCCTTTTAGCAATGAGTAAAAAGTTTGTGCGCTTCTCTTACAATAATCTGCCTCTACTACCTAGCTGAATTTATAAAAAAATTCAAATGTTTCTCAATCAACAACTAAAGATGAGCTCATTCTACTAAACGACAGCAAATGAAACCACACATACGGGAAACAAGAAATGCATAAATGATGTATGAAATAAAATTAGAATTCCCAGTGAAGAAGAAAATAAAAACATTTTCCCCCAACTAAGAGAGGCTAGAGCCTACCAAAGCTTTATGAGGCAAACTTTGAAGCAAACAAATAAGAATCATGCAAGTTCAGACTAACCAATACAACCAGTGCTATCACAACCAAAACCAGATACCCACTTGGGTCCCAGTATGAAAAAAAACATGAGCTTACATTACTAAATCAATAATGCAAGAGATTCAACTCTAGTGGTTCAAACTTGATATGGCAGGTTCCATTGTAGCATGACCCAATTCAAGTGACATAATTAATAAGATCTTGCTAATGTGACAAATACTATGCGAGTTCTGATCAATTTTCAATACACAAGAGTGGCATCTCTAGTATTACACCTCCTAATAACTGCGCTTATGACTAGATGAAAATTTCTCTTGCGAGCAATTCGTTAAAAGCTCACTTTAACACAATCTCAAGCTCAATAGAAAAAATAAGCCAACTCAAACTCAACTCATGTTTAGCTTGATTTGTAATGCAAACGAAGCTTGAGTCTAAATTGCTCAAGCCCATTTCACATTCTGACTAATCAAGGTTAATAATCAAAATTTCCGTCCTTACTGCCCTAATATTATTAAAAAGAAAACATCTAAGAGAACCATCAATTATTTAAAAGCCATCAAAATTGGAAATTTGAAGTTATAGCCTTTCAGGTACATTACGATTAAGTGAAAAACAAGAATTCTAATTAAATTAGACAAATGAATTATGAGTCAACAACTAGTGATATTAGATTTATATGATTGTTAAAAATTAAACTTACATGGCAAGAAGCAAGCTTTAACTGGAAATAGTGAATTTCGAGAGGGGTAGCCATTACGTGGACCCCAAAGAACGTAGCCAGATTCCTATAAAAGATCTTGGCCGTTGAATTCAGAGTCAGCATATCTGTTGGCACTCCTGTGGCATCCATCCCTGACTGAACATTGAAGCTCTTAAATACCATGCTCTGCAAAACACCCGACCACAACTTCAATTCAAATGAGAGAGGAGTATAGACCATTATTGTAATTCCACACTGAAGTATCATAAACTACATTTGCCAAACATTATGTTGAGAAAACATGCCACTGCCCATTACTGCCATTTTCTTGTAGTTGCATAACATTACATTGCAATGCTTTTAGCAGTTTTTGTTGAGCCTCTAATTTCTTTGAAAATTCAGCTTGTTGGGCCTCTTAACGCCTTGAAAATTCAGCTTGTTGGGCCTCTTGACGCCTTGAAAACTAAGTTTCCATGGATAACATCTTCTCCTCAAATTCAGCACGGACTGCAGAAACACTTTGAATATTTATTCTCGCTTGCTTGTAGAGTTTTGATCCTCCTCTGGTAGTTCTTCAATTGCATCATCGAGTGTTAACTGTAACAAAAAACAACATGTTCAATATAATTTTTTTAATTAACTTTAATTAATATTATAAAAATGAAGTTAGAAATGGAAAAAGTATTATATACAAGAACAATACAAGGTAAAAATAAAACTGAAACAGAAAAGGTTGAAACTTTAACTTACGATCATACAAGAAGTGGTTTGGTCTACAAGCTGACCATCTTTGTCGGTGCACGTAGCTAAAAACATTCTTACTCGATCAGTAGGTTTTCCCCGTCTTCTCTCTACCATTTATAATAGAATCATTTGACAAAAAAAAAACTTAATTTATATACGATACAAAAGAACATTAATTGACAACTGAGAACTAAATTGAACGATGATAAACCTCTTTTTCTGATTTGACTGTGCGACTTTTTTCCAGTCCTATTAAGACACAATTGCTTTGATCGATTAAATTGGTTATTTGAGATACTTCCTGTAAAAAAAGATAGTATTAGTATTAATTTGAAACATATAAGATATTCAAGATAATAGATTGAGATTAATTTGAAATATACCTTAGACTTTTCTGAACTCCACGTACGAACAAGTTCAACCCATTGATCCGAAATAACACACTCATCAGGTTTGTTAGCCAATCGCTCCTCGTCTGTTTCATACATATTATATGCTTGTCTCACCCAATATTTCCAATCTCTCCATTGTTTATTGAGAGCTGCAAAGCATATTTTCTCATACTCGGGAGGTGCATTAATATTATCATATATACAATTCAACAAATAAAATGAACAATTGTTAGAGAATCATAAGACTTTTGACTACTTACTAGAATACAAAACTAAAACCAAGAAAAAAATAATAAAGTAAACATGAGATTTATGTAAGGAACATGGATTACAACTTACTTGAACATCTTTCCATATGTTATCTAGAATTGTCTGTTCCATCTCATACCATTCTATAGTTAATGGGAAATTATATCCATTTCTCACAAAATGCCCAAGTTGAGTAGCTAGTTGAGCCTTTTCACCACTACATGATTGTCCAAATACATTAAATTCAACATTAAGCTTTTCTTTGCCCCATTTCTTTGTTTTTTTTTTTTAGCCAAGCCTCTTCCTTTCCTTGAGCCATCACCTCTTTGTATTCTCCTTGACGGCATAACTATCTAAAAAAAATTTAAGAAACATAAATGGTACCAGTTGGTAACTTAAAGTATCAACTTTCAAGGAATGCACACATAGAATAATAGACACAAGTATTTTAGGATCTCAGATCATAACACTAGCATAAGGGAGGGACTTCATAAACACAATGTGAAAAATCAGTTGGTCTAATAATCAGTGTTCTAAAAGACCCCGCCTAAGGGCGCTTAGGCCCCGCCTAGGCGCTAGGCCCCTCTCCAACGCCTAGTTCTAAGCCCCGTCTAGGTCCCAACTAATCCCGCCTAATCTCGACTAGTCCCCGACTAGTCCTCGCCTAGGTGCTAGGCCCGGCTCCGCCGTCTAGCATCCGCCTAGCGCTTTTTAGAACCTTGCTAATAATTAAGGTTATAGAAAAAGATATACTCGTATATTTCAATCACCGAAAGATACTTAGAAGACAAATGTGGAGGTCAAAGTTGATATATTTTGGAGATTTAGAATCCCATTTGACTTATTTTAACAACTCAAAGTTAGAAATGGGAGTAATACAATTTTAGCTATGAAGCAAGGAAAGCTAAGGAGGATGTACAAATAACATGTAGTTGCAACTTCTGTTGTAGCTTCGGCTTCTACCACACTTAGGGGAACGTGTTCGGGAGTACGTAACTTCATCCACGACTGCTGTTGACAAATTAATTTGGACAGGAAAAGAAAAAAAATACATATTACAAAGTCATAATCATAAATGTGAGTAAAACTGCATAGCAATACTATTCAGCCTCGAGAAACAATACAAGTAACAATATTAATATTCAACCATACAAAATAACAAGTTTGATTGAAATATGAAACATAAGTCATAACATTGTCTTAAAAATAGTAAGCAAATGAGATCTAAACAAATAATACTCAAACTAATCATCATCATTATTGGTCATATCAACATCATCATCGTTGATATTAGTAGTCTCAATCTCGACCCCATCAACTCCCTCTCGCACCCACGATGCTTATTCATTAGTAACATTTTCATCCAAATCTTGTGAGCAAATTGGTACCAGTTGTGAAATTGAATCTGAAACTTGTTTATCATCATTTGAATATATGTCAAAACTATCTCTTGGTGTAATCCTCATCACAACTTTTCAATCACTTTCTATAGGATCTTTAACATACCAAACTTGCCAGCTTGAGATGCTAATATTAATGGTTCATATATGACTTGACATTTTTAACGTTAAAATACAACCTATATATAAGATCAAGAGACACAAATTTTAGAAGCCACAAAATCAAAATGACTAAAATCCTTTACATGAAAGAAGCCATATACACGGCGGCTCCGTGTAGACATCCGTATATATCTAGTTATATACGGCGGCTCCGTGTAGCCCGCTATAGATAAAGTAGTTAAATACGGCGATTAGTAAGTTAGCCGTATATATTTACGACGGCTATTTATGGTCGCCGTATATAACTAATTATATACGGCGGTTCCGTGTAGGCCGCCGTAATAAGCTGCCGTAAATAGTGTACTTTCTTCTAGTGTGTATAGAGAGAGAAAGAGCAATGCGGTGAGAAAGGTTATGAAATGGGCAGTTTGGTCATTTAGAATTATTATAAAGAGGAATAGGGACTCTACAGAAGTTTTGATTTTAACCCAAGGATCCTAAGGTAAAATTTGAAATGTGTCATTTTTATTGGTAAATTTCACCCATCTCAAGGACTTATTGGTAAAAACTCTTTTTTTCATTTGCTCAAAAATTTCTGACAGAAATTTTGTCAGTAATATTCGATATGAAATTTGGTATACAATTTTTGGCAGATTTTTGAGAGAACATTCTATGAACATATTTATTTAAGATCATAACTAAAATTAGCGACAAAGTTTTAAGCAATAGTCTCTAAGCATAAACATTCCGTCAATAATAATATGCCAAAATCTAGGGAGAAATGCGTTTCTCCGTAAGTGATGGAGAAACGGGTTTTTTCCATTTACTCTCTCAACAACGCAACAACACACAGAACAGGCACGCACGCACAGATTCATTTTCTCTCTCAAGACGCTCTCTCTCTCTCCTCTCTCTCTCTCTAAACGCAAAATGCCATTGCCGTCCCTCAATCATCCCCTTCACCGCAACCTAACTTCTCCCTCCGGCCGGCGACCTCCCTCTACCTCAATTCCTTTCCTCACCGACCTAATCTCTCTCCCAATTTCCCCTCAACCAAACAACAACCAAGTTCTCCGATTCCAATCGCCCAACGAGACCTCCCCTGTCCAAAACCAATTGACCGGCGACCTATTCTCCCCGGCAGCACCCAAAACCAACAGTAACAGCCTACTCACCGTTCTCTCTCTCCACCTCGATTGAACGGAAACCTCACCGGCAGCACCCAAAACCAATTGACGCCTTCCCCTGTTGTTCAGAGCGTAATTCCGTTCCATTCAAGTACACAAGCGTAGGTGAAATTGCAAAGCCCAAGCACGTATACGTATTTGAAAAGTTTCTGGATATGTATTTGAAAGTTTCTGGATATCCAGAACCTTTTGAAAGGATATCCAGAACCTTTCAAATACATATCCAGAAATTTTTTTATTGGCCTTGAACTTTTTCCATGGAGAAACGGGTATCCAGAACCTTTTGAAAGGATATCCAGAACCTTTTGAAAGGATATCCAGAAAGTTTGTATTGGTCATGACCTTGTCCCATGGCCTTGGTTTGGGCAATTCTAAATTTCTGGTTATTCAATATTAAATGTTCTGGATATCCAGAACTCTTTGAAAGGATATCCAGAACCTTATGTAAGTGATATCCAGAAATTTAGAATTGGCTTCTGGATATCCATATTCAATGTTCTGGATATCCAGAACCTTTGTGAAAGTGATATCCAGAATTAGAAATTTGGTTTTGGCCTTGAATTTGGTCTCAAATCTTTTTTTCTGGATATCCGTCCCAAAGCTTCTGAATATCAATCCCAAAGCTTCTGGATATCCAGAAACCCGTTTCTCCATAACTTATGGAGAAACGCATTTCTCCCTAGACCTACTCTAATAATATTTACTTAGAAACATTGTTGATTACTATGGAATATTCTGCCGCTAATTTGACAATTTCTTGTGGTGGTTTGACATTTATTGTCGACCCAAATGCGTTGTATTTTCGTGATTTCGACGTCAAAAATATTTTCCGTGTAGAAATTTTCAGAAGGCCATTATTGAGCGTGTCCAAGTTATGCTTGCACGGAAAAGCATTTGCAGGCATCACAAGTCATTGTTCGTCGGGGCGTTCAATTATTGAGTTTTGATTTAAGGTTAGGCTTCAATATTTGAGATGAGTTTGACATTTCCTTTGTGGCAGACAATTTATCGATGGTTGCACGGCTTCGTAGAAGTCCTGAATTTTTGGATGCGCCTTTGATTGTTGATTGTTGTGAAGCACTATCTTCTTCATATTTATTAATAAAGTTTATGATGTTTACTTTAAAAAAACAATAAAATGGATAATTATTTTGTAAATAATATAAAATTTAAATATTACTTTAAAAACAAACAAATAGAAAAGATGATTTTTTTAGGATAAAAAAAGTAATAATAGATTAAAATAAGTTATCACGGACGACAAGTTCATATACTCCCTCCGTCCCACATTAAGTTACTCATTTACTGTTGAGAACGAAAAATAAGGAGTGAATATATATAATGTTATTAAAGTGGGAGTTGTGAGTGGGTAGGAAAGAGAAAGTGGGGTAGAAAATAGTAAGTGAATAGTTGTTGTGAGTATGACAAGTAGATCCCATGAATAAAAAAGTATTAAAATGTTTCATTTTTAAAAAAGTGAAACCTTAAAGTAAAATACTCAAAATAGCAAAATGGGTAAGATTTTATGAGACGGATGAATAATGGGTTTATTTACTCCATATTAGTTTAGTATTTCACGTTGTGCTCGTTAGAATAATTAAACATATAACATGTTGACCCAATGGGAAGCCAGCAAGTGTATCTGCAAAATTAATAGGCAATCTCACGTATATTCTTTCTTAAAGTCTGAGAATTCACCTTAAAATTAATTGGTGTTAAGAAAAGTGGCTCAATATCTTTATATATTATAGGTAAGGTTTGTCAATTCTCGATGTGGGATAATATCTCCAACACACTCCCTCACATGTAGTAGCGGCCTTTGTCAAAGCTTACGATGTGGACTTATTAATCAGATAGCGCGGAGCAACTTCGTGGGCTGTTGGACCTGCATGTAAAATATATCTGCTTTGATACCATCTTAAAATTTGAGGTTCCTCATTAAAACCAATTAATGCTACTATACGCAATCTCACATCTATTCACTCACGACATAAATAAATACTCATCAGAATATTTATTTAAAGAAGAGAGAGAGACTTGGTGTATGGGACATGGGACATGCTAATTAAATTACATAGTGATGAGCCCGGATCTACTGGATCGGGCCCGCGCTCGGTCTAGTCCAAGGAACCAGTGACGTGGCAGTTCCTAGACCGCTGGAGGGAAGACCGCGGACAAATAGGCCCTTGTGGTCAAGACCGTGTCCCTCCTCGCATCGTCCCCATCGAGGACCATTGGGACCCTGCTCGTTGGATCCGTGCCCGCATGAGTCATGCCCGCATCAACCGTGCTCGCGTCATATATCTTTGACCGCGGGCACAACGTTGACCGCGGGCACATGCTGCTTCCCGGTTAATGTCAAGCCTTACTGAGCAAGTTAGCTTACTGGCTCTGACAGGCCACTTGCCGGCTCCCCCATCACGCATTCAATGCGGCTCAGTCCGGCGCCTACTATTCCATTTAATGCAATAAGCCGGCTACACGGCTCATGTCACTTTCAGCCATGTCCCCTGGACAGTCAATGTTCCCTCCCTGACAGGACCAATTAGCTGCGGACACGTGTAGCTGGTCAAATACCAAAGTGCCCCCTAGGGCTGATCTCATTGCTTACCTCAACAAGCACCATTGCATTGCCTATAAATAGAAGGCCTTTACCCCCTTGGGCAAGGTAAGTTCCATATACAATTGAGTAAGCTCTATTACTCTCTAAACCTAAACACACACACACTCCAAAGGTATTCAAAGCCTTATTACTCAGTATTCTTACTCTCACACCCGAGGGCCTGAGTTGGAGTAACATCCAACTTTGACCTTAACGGTGCTTGTTTGTGTTGTGATCTAGGTACATCAAACCAATAAATATATCCTAGCCAGATATCCTTGAACCGCTCCTGACCCCGAAAGCTGTGGCGTCATCAGTGGTTCCATTGCCGGGAAGCGACTTTCTTTCGTTTTCTCGTTAAAAATCTTTTGTTTTCAAGGCACCTCACGTGTCCTAAACAAATTCAGTGCCGAAAGGCTCTTCTTTTTACATCACTAAGTTTTTCCCGTTTAAAACTTTTGTTTTCAGACACACCTTGTGGTCTAAACAGCTGACTGTCAAAGGACACTTCTTTTCAGTTATTTTCGTCTTTCTGAGACATGTCTCAAATTCTGAAAAATGCTGGTCATTTGACCCTAGAGGAGGAGAACCAAGCCGAACCCTCCACCATCAATAGGGAAAGGCAAACCAACTCTGTTTTCAACAGAATGGGGGCCCATTCTCAGCCTCAAAAATCCCCAGCTCAACGAGTTCTACACCGGTTAACCGAGGAAGCCCGTGCTGAAAAAGCCCAGGCCCTACTAAACAATAGCCCAAAAACTCCCCAAGCTCACATAAAAAACACCACTCTAACCACCCCACTTTCCCCAGAGCAAATCCTGAGAAGGAAGGAAATCCTGGCCTCCAAGTCCAAACTGGTCGCGGAGGCCATGGCCATCAACGACGCGGAGATGGAAATGTTCGAGATAGAGGCCAATGGAGGGCTACAGTTCCCTCAAGGGTCACAAAGGTTCTCCCAACGAGCTCCCGCTAACTCGCTTGCTAGTCAAGCTGTGGGGGCAAACCGGGTTGACCCAGCCCTTGAGCGCGGACAGCCGGCCAAACGGAGCGTGGTGCATGTAGAGGATAGCGAGGAAATGGGGGAAGAGGCACAGTCAAACCGCCGTGCGAGGTCCAAAGCCAGACCCTTGGCTCCGGCCAAGGAGAAGGCCGTGGCTCCACGAGCTAAAAAGCAGAAGGTTGATGATCAGAACCCCGAGTTTGTGGAATTTATGCAGAAGATGTGGGAAACCCATCGAAGGCTGCCCGAAGTGTGGCCGCACCATGGACGCCTTCAGCGATAAAATTGCGCGGGCACCGAGCCAGAAGGGCAAACCCCCCCAGATGGACACCTATGACGGATCCAAAAATGCCAAGAGTCATATGGGAAGATTTGAGGGCCAGATGGCTTTATTCTCCGCGGACGAGTCAGTGATGTGCAAAGCGTTAGCTGCGACCTTCACTGGCAAGGCCCTATCTTGGATGCTAGCCCTCAAGCCCCGGTGTATCCAGTCATTCGGCCGGTTCGAGTTCTCTTCCTCAATGCCTTTGCCGGAGCGAGTGTGCCCGCTAGACCAAAGACAGATCTTGTCCGTGTCAAGGTGCACCAAACGAGCCTACAAAAGATTATATATCCCGGTTCAGAAGGTGAGCGAGGAGATTGTGGACCTGGACGAAGGAGATATCGTACTATGTTTTGAGGGCGGCCTCGGCTCCTCCTTCCTCAAAATGAATTTTGCCTCCAGCAAACCTAAATCAGTGGAGGAAATGTATGAAAGGGCCTCGGCCATTGCCTCCGCCGAAGAGCCTAGTGTGCCCGCTCCCCGAGCTTTTGCGAAAGAAAGGATAAGCCAAGTCCAGGAGACCACCCTGAGCCCGCTCACACCAATAATCGTGGCAAAAACAGTAGGCCGGGGATCGAAAAGCTCAAAAGGCCATGGCCGAAACGGTTTACACAGAGCTCACCGACCCAAGGGTGGTGATCATGAGAGCCTCGGACTTTCCCGCTCCTCCCCCATGCTTCGAAAGCCAAATGAGAGGAGTAGACTTAAGTTACGTGAGTATCACAACGACCACGGGCACGGATCGAGGACTGTTTCCACCAAGCGAGTAATCCAGCAGAAAATCAATAACGGGAGCTAACCAAGTGGGTTAAGGGAAACAATACGCCCCAATAACAATGATCGGCAGCGGGCACGACACACGCGGGGACCAGAGAGGAAAGAAAGAGATAATTATGATGACGATTTTGGGGACTATGACATTAACTTCATTGGGGAGGAACCTCCCTCAAATAAGCAGCTGTCCCTCCAAATTCGGACATTAGAGAAGGTTTTCTCCATCCCCGCCCTGGCTCCGGAGGAAGAGCAAGAAATTGGGTTCAAAAGGAGTGAACTTGCCTCCACCCTTTTTCATTCCACACAGCCACTCACCCTCAGGATGAGAATCAACCGGGCAAACATAGGCCGAGTGTTGATAGATACTGGAGCTGCCCGCGACATACTCTACTACCATACTTTGGTTGGAATGAGAATGACAGAAGCACATCTCACTCCATATGCGGGCATGCTCGAAGGCTTCACCAACCACGCTGTAAGGGTAAAGGGGACGATTGTGTTTGACGTAGCTATTGGGGAAAAACCCATGCAGAAGACGGCCAAGATAACTTTCATGGTGGTCGATCTTCCTTCCCAATACAATGCCATTCTCGGCGTAACTGCTCAGGCCGAATTGGGAATAGTTGCGTCCGTCCCCCACCAAAGGGTGAAATTTAACACCCCGGGCGGGGTTGCTACCATCAAGAACCAGCCCGGGAGATTCCTCCGAGCGCTGGAGGAAAAAAGGAAAGAACAGAAAGGCCAGACCTCCTGCCCGCAGATAGAGGGCGAGGACAAAATGATAGAGGGAAAAGGCGAGGACAAGTCAAAAAAGGGGAAAGCTCTTGCACTCCCGCCGCCGCCCGTACCGATCGGCATGCTTTCTTTCCATTCCACGAAGGTGGAGCTCAAGATGAGCAGAAAATCGAAGCAGGTGGCTGCTCCTGTTGAGGGAGGTTATATTGATCGAGGAATAGAGGGGGAAATTGACCGTGATATCATATATTCAATGGCAACACTGACCGAAGCTCAGGTCAACCCCCCAACTATTGTCATTGACTCCCTGCACAATCGTGAAATCAGCGACCTTCAACCTAACAACGAACTCGAGGAGGTGGTAATCAATCCCCACTTCCCCGAGCAAACAGTTAAGGTTGGGCTGGAAATTCACAGCGAGGAGAGAAGGATACTTATTGAGTTCCTTAGAGCAAATTGCGATGTGTTCGCTTGGAGGGTGGAAGATATGCAAGGCATCAGCGAGGACGTGATCCTCCATAAAATCAACGATGACCCATCCTTCAAAAACATTCACCAGAAATCCAGATATTTCTCCCCGGAGAAAGAGATTGCCATCAAGGAAGAGGTGGAAAAATTGCTAAAAGCGGGGATAATAAAGGAGATCTCCTACCCCAAATGGCTGGCCAATGTGGTCATGGTTAAGAAATCCAATGGTAAATGGAGGATGTGCGTTGATTTCACCGATCTCAACAAGGCATGCCCCAAGGATTGTTTCCCTCTTCCTCGCATAGACAGATTGGTGGATTCTATAGCCGGACACAGAGTTCTAAGCTTCATTGATGCATACTCCGGCTACCATCAAATCCAGATGGCTCCTGAAGATGTCCGCTCTGTAGCTTTCATTGCTGCGGGCAAGACATACTGCTACACTATGATGCCCTTTGGGCTGAAAAATGCAGGAGCCACATATCAGCGCATGGTCAATCTGGTCTTTAAAAACCAACTAGGCAGAAATCTGGAGGCCTACATTGACGACATGGTCATAAAAACTAAGGAAAACTCCCACGAGCTCGATGTGGAGGAAACCTTCAAAAACTTGCGCCACAACAACATGAAGCTAAACCCCCTTAAGTGCGCTTTTGGGGTCAAGGCGGGCAAGTTCCTCGGATTCATGGTCAACCAAAGAGGGATAGAGGCTAATCCAGAGAAAATCCAGGCCCTATTAGACATGAAACCTCCTGCCTGCGTAAAGGATGTACAAAAACTCAATGGTCGCATCACCGCACTTGGCCGCTTCATCTCGCGGTCAGCAGAGAGGTGCCTCCCCTTCTTCAAAACTCTCAAAGGGGGGAAGAGAGCTGATGAATTTACATGGAGTACTGAGTGCCATCAGGCTTTTGAAGAAGTCAAAACATACCTCGGGCAGCCACCTCTACTCAGCAGCCCGGTGCCCGGAGATGAGCTCTTTTTGTATTTAGCCGTTGCGATCCGGGCAAGAGGCCGCTGTTCTTGTAAGGGAGGAGAATAACTCCCAAAACCAGTTTATTATGTAAGTAAGGCACTTGTCCGCCGTAGAAGGGCGTTATCTTAATATAGAAAAGTTAGCTTACGCCTTGCTTGTTTCTGCTCGAAAATTAAGAGCCTACTTTTACGCACATCCTATAACCGTACTAGCGAGGCCCCGCTTAGAAAGGTTTTACATAAACCAGAGTCCTCGGGGAGAATGCTAGCTTGGTCTATAGAGCTCACCGAGTTCCAGATCACCTACTCCCCGAGAAAGACAATCAAAGCGCAGGCCTTAGTTGATTTTGTAGTAGAATCATCGTTCAAATTAGCGGACAGCGACCTCGGAAAAAGAAAGCGAGCAGAATCAGAAGATGACCCAGAAAGCCCGAGCACGAAATTGTTCAACCCGGGGAGCGTCCGTAAGAGGTATGGACTTTATATGTGGACGGCTCCGCGAGCAAGTTAATCGGTGGAGCGGGCATACTGATCGCACCCTGCGGGGAGAAATTTATGAGGGCCTTGAGATTCAAGTTCGAGGCATCAAACAATCAGGCTGAATATGAAGCGATTATAGCGGGCATGGAATTGGCAAGAGACTTGGGAGTTCAGAATATTGAGATCAATAGTGACTCTCAGCTCATAGTTAATCAAATTAGGGGGGAGTATGATACTATCAACCCAGTACTAGCTCAGTACTGTGGCCTTGCAAAAACCCTCATCAAAAATTTCACTTACTATGAGCTGAACCAAGTCATGAGAGAGGACAATGTGGAAGCTGACCTCCTCTCAAGAATAACCGAGCAAGAAATTGGTGAATTGGAGACAAATTGCCAGATTGAATTCACGGAGAGACCTGCTATAGATCGAATACAGATAAACAATATTGAGGATCAAGTAAGGGACTGGGTGGATGAAATGAAGGATTACATCGAGAAGCAAACCCTCCCCGAGGACCCAGTAAAGGCTAGAGCCATCAGAACGGTGTCCGCGAAATACCTCGTCCTCGATGGGGTGCTTTTTCGGCGATCATTCACCAAGCCTTTACTAAGATGTGTTAAAACTCACATGGTCACCAACTTACTCTATGAGGTCCATGAAGGAGTTTGTGGCGGACATCCAGGTGCTCGCACCCTCTCAGACAAGATCAAATTCCAAGGATTCTTTTGGCCCACAATGAGAAGGGATGCGCAGGAGTATGTTAGAAAATGTGATAAGTGCCAGAGATTTGCGGACATCCCTAGACTACCATCAACAGAGCAGACTTTGGTTGTACCATCGTGGCCGTTTGATACGTGGGGGATAGATCTTATTGGACCATTTCCAACTGCTAGAGGAAGCATCAAGTATGCCGTGGTGGCCGTGGATTATTTTACCAAGTGGACGGAAGCAAAGGGCTTAGCCACTATTTCCGAGGATAACACTATCAGTTTTGTCCACGACCACATCTATTGTCGATTTGGGGTTCCCCGAGCAATAATTTCAGATAATGGCACCCAATTCTCCGCAAAATTCACTGCTGAATGTGTGAGAATGAAGGTGCAACACCGTAAGTCCGCAGCTGCCTATCCTCGGGGAAATGGTCAAGCCGAGGCAAACAAGCTAGTACCGATCGCCTTAAAGAAAAATTTGGAAGGACGAGGAGGACGTTGGTTGGACGAGCTCCGTGATCGCATTATGGGTTGTCCGCACCACAATAAGAAGTTCAACGGGGAGAAACTCCCTTCTCGCTCACGTATGGGTCGAGGCAATGGCTCCGGTTGAGGTAGCCCTACCCTCGTACAGAGTCACATACTTCGACGAGTCTCAAAACGAGGCAAACAGAAGGTGTGACCTGGACGATCTCGAAGGAAAGAGAATGCGGGCACATGAAAAAATGGTGAACTACAAACAGAAAGCGAAGAAGCACCATGACAAAAGAGTAAATAAGAGGAGTTTTTCAGTTGGAGACTGGGTACTCAGAAGCGTAGAGGTCCAAGGGACCCAACCCGATTTCAACAAGCTGTCCCCGAAATGGGAAGGTCCATATGAGGTCACAAAGATAGTCAAAGAGGGCACCTACATATTGCGACCAAAAGAGGGAGAAGAGCTTAAGCACGCTTGGAATAGCGACCACCTTAAGAGATATTTCTTTTAAATCTTTGTAATTTTTGGAAGGAGTATAGTACTGTGTATACAAAGGAAGTTATCATCATATTTTGATGCAAAAATCAATTCCCACCAGCCCCAAAAGCTAGGGTGGATGCCCGCAGCCGGATGCCAGTGGGTTCAAGAGCCAACATATGAGCTCCTACTTACTGATGCGCAAAGATCTAAGGATCCGCATGCCTATATATGTACAAAGATCCATTACGATCCGTACTATGATCGCGGAGGATACTCTCTCCTGCCCGCGTGACACCACCAAAAATAAGTGGATATAGATGAACGTAGGTACAAAGGCCATGATGCCCGTGCCTACGGATTCTAGTGGGGACAATGACCTGAAATCCGGACCCACTAATTGCGCGAAGGACCTCGTTAGGGCCGTTACTCGCATGCCTGTATGTGACAAAGGCCTACATATAAGCCCGTTCACCAGATCGCCACGAGACCCTCACGAAAAACCCTAGGGAGTTTTGAATAAAGGGTCAAATAAGTGAGAACCTCCAATAAGGGGATACGGATGCCGGGGGTTAAAGGGCCTCTATGCTAAAATATGCTCCTACCTTTACATTGCGCGGACAATAGCCTCACGGCCACCTTCTGCATGCCCTATGAAAGTATGCTTGCCTTGGCTACTTTTGACTTACACCACAGCTCGCAAGGCTGGGAATAAGTGTAAATGGATGAGAGTGATCAAACTAGTTTAACAAAGCCAAAACAGACAAACGAGGTTAAGGCCTCAAAGTTTGCCACAAGGCTAAACAAACGCGATCATAGAAGAATAAGGTCGACTCTCACAAAAACCTAAGGGTTTTGAATAAAGAGTTAGGAAAACTCAAAAATGCGGGCAAAGGGCCTACTAAGTCATCTGCCCGCAGAAGGAGAGTATAAAGTTAATTGCAAGTCAAAAACGCTGGAAAAAGTAATAGGCAAGAATGCAAGTATTAAGGTGCTCGAAAATTGCCAAACTACTCAAAATAGCCTACGAGACAAGCAATTAAGATAAAAGTAAAGGAGCCAAGTGGAGAAAAATGCTTCTATTGATGTTAAGAAAGTATTTACAAAGTCCTAAAACTATTACAACAAGAAAAAACAAAAATCCTATACTAATGGAGCATTCTCCTTGGGCTCCTCGGTGGCCGCTCCACCTGTGCCCGCTTCTGGCTCCTCAGTGGCCGCACCCCCTGTGCCCGCTTCGGAGTCCGGAGTTGGGAAGGCGGTGGTCCCAGAGGCACCTCGGTAGTAGGAGCGGTTGTTGCTCGGTGGAAGGCTGACGGGAGGCTGCCCGGCTGGAAATAGATCTCCAATGGCTGGCCCCTCTGGAAGAACCTGAGCCAGGGCATCCCCCAAAGATAAAGGGTTGTCCCCGAATCGCAGCACATCCAGTTCGGCGATCAGGCCAAGGGCAGTCACTTCTGCCACAGGAGGCAGAGAAGCCGCAGCGGAGAGATCCAGACCCTTGACCTCGTCCTCGGACAGAGGAACTAGCGCATGCCCGGGCACGCACTCCGCGTCAGTAGCAACCAGTGAGCCGATCACGGCCCGGCTGCTGCACGGAGAACATACCGTGGCCGGGAAGTTCCGGATGCGTGTCCGGACACCGGCCTCATCTTGGGCCGAGGCACTCCGCGTTAAACTCATCGGAGTTCTTATACTCCTCGATGGCCTCCTTGCGAGCTTCGGCCAGCATCCTCTCCTTCTCCAAGCTGAACTGGGTCAGAGGCAGCAGCTTCTCGGAGAGATCATCCGCCTTGGCCTCCCGGGATCTCCACTTGCTTTTGGGAGGCATCCGGCTTGACCATGAGCTCGGAATTTCTTTGCTCCAGTGAAGCTTGTGGCCCCTAAGCTCATCTCGGCGACCCTTTGCCTTTGCAAGGCTCCCCTCGGCTCGGTCACCCGATCCTGGAAGCCCTTCGATCGGACTCCTTGGTGGAGAGCTCTTTCTCCTTGGCATCCGGGGAGGGAGCTCGAGTCCCCACCTTCTCTGGGCCGGCTCCGGCTCACGGAGTTTAGCCGCCGGGTCCTTGGTGTTCTTTGGTAAGCTCGGCGGACGAGCTATCACGGAGTCTCCAGGAGCCTCATAGCCTTATTGCCCACCTGCGAGGAGGATAGTTAGAACGAGAAGGGCTAAAAATGTCAAAAGAACGGACAGAAAGAATCAAACCTCAGTGAGGGTAATCCCAATGTCTCCCATCAAGGCTGATGGGTTCTCCTTCTCCGCCACGGAATGATAGAAATCCGGGGCAAAAAGCCTGTTGATGAGCCCTATCCCAACAGTGAGTTGTGGGCGAGCGGGCGTACGAGTCCACCCCTTCAATGGCGGGCACACCTCCCACCTGTTTCCTCTTCTCCCAGGTCTCCTCGCGGGTGGCCAGGGAGGAGATCGGGTAGGCCACCGAGCATATGGTCCCCGCGGTGGAGGGAGCAGTGGTAGAAGCGGTGGCAGCAGCAGGGGGGCTACGGGTAGAGGTATCCCCCACTTTCTGGGTCTTGGAGGACCTCTCCCTATGCGTCAAATCCGCCTCTCTGTCAGTCCTTTTCTTGGACTGCTCCTGGTTATGCCCGGAGGCAATGGTACGGCCGGGAGATGATGCCCGGAGGGCATTGGGTGGAGGAGGACCCCGGGGAGGTGGAGGCAGATTCCCAGTGGTTAGAATAGTTCTGGGAGCGGCTAGAGTCTCCCCAGTCCTCCTGCTCGCTACAGGAACAGTCTTGTCTTTTGTGGGAACCCCTCCCATCTCATTCTGCCTCTTCTGGGCAGCTTCCTTGTTGGCCCTCTGGTTCTTGGCCTTCAGTTGAGCAGCACTTAGAGGAGGAGCCATCAGAAATTATACACTTCCGGATCTACTCTGGAGGGAAAGAAAAATGGTTAGCAGAGCAGTTCAAAAAATCAAAGGCAAAGTAAATTGGCAACAGTTTTATAGAGGAATCAGAGACCGATTATTTCGGGAGGATCGCACTCAGCGCCCAGCATACAGGTCTTACAATCTGCCTCGAACTGGTAATGTTCGTGCACCCGCCAATCAGGGTCGCGGGGCAAAGGCTCTATCTCTACTCTGGGGGCATGTGGGGCGCCCTCCCTGCGAGGAGCCACCCCCGAGTAGATCAGTAGGGGCTCATCTTCCACTATGGCGCCCACGTCATATACGGGCTCCTCCCCGCTGTCCAAATAGAGGGCCAGATGCCTCTCTATGGCAGTGCGCATAGCATCGGCTAAGGACGGGTCCGGATATTTGCTAGCGGCCACCTTCATAGGGACGGGGTGTGAAGGTTTGGAAAAGGGCCATCCAAATCTTGACTCAATAACCAAAATATCTTTCTGATTCCACTGGTCAAATTTGTTGGAGGGAGGAGAGAAAGTCCTGGTGGAGTAGTTCCTAGCCTTCAAGCTCAGGATACCACGGCTAATCTGGTTCTGATAATAAGCGTAGAGCCCAGCAAGGGTAGGTTCATAGCCCAGGAATCTGCACACAGCGATGAAGGAGACAATGGCTCGGATGGCATTGGGAGTCGGAGTGCGTGGGCGGGCGGGCATTGAACTCCAGGAAGAAGTAAAAGAAAGGGTCCAGGGGCAGCCTCAATCCGTTCTCAAACTGGGCCCCATAAAAAACGCAGGCTTTGTTGTCCCCGCGGACATCTGCTATGGTCTCTGGCCGCAGCTTGTCCTTGTCCGCCAAATGAACATGCCCAAGGGTGCGGACACGGTAAGCGTTGCGGTCCACATTATAAACCTCGTAAATCTCCTCCTCCCAGTCAATGGTGACCACCTCCTTGGCCTTCTTACGGCCACGACCAGGATTCACATCCCTAGCTGGCCTCTTGCCTTTGTTCCGGGCAGGGGCCACAATCTCCTCCTCCTCCTCGGAGTCAGAGCTCTCGAAGGCATCCACAATATTGGTGGTCTCAGCGGCCTTCTTGGAGGTCCCCGCGGCCCTCCTATCCCCCTCCCTGCGGTCACCTTCTTCGGTCTCCGAGCTCGAGGAGCCAAAGAGACCGGTGGGGTCACCACGGGCAGGGGCCACCTCCGATTCAACTTCACCGGTTCCAGTCACCTCGAAATCAAGGGGGTCAAGTTCCTCGGCCGCTCGGCTCAATTGTCCCCGCCACAGGGGCCGCGGGCACAACGGGGGAAAGATGGTACTCGGGGCGAGAACATCTAGAGGGTCACTCAGGGTCCCCGCTCTCGGTGCCCGCGAACTGCTTGATTGGTCAGAGTCCATTAGTTCACACTTTTCCCGATCCTGAGAAACTACTTCGGGGACGCGAATCGCTCTCCTCACTAATTCAATGGCGTTCGTAGCCGAGCCTCTCTCGCGGGAAACACACCTGAAAACCCCCATCACAAAATTTCTCAGCCTACTGGTATCCCCCAACACCAAAACATCACCGTTCCTTTTTACCCTTTTATCCTTGGCCTCCCACAACCGGGGTGGGACAAAAGGCCCCCATTGGGATTTTTCGCAGAAATATTGGAAGCACTCAAGGGATAACCTAAGCCACCCATGGCCTACCTTCCTAAATATCCCCCCTGTCCGTTTACAAACAGCAAACAGATCTGGAGTGCTCCCATCTCCTAACTCTATGGGACGGCGGGGTCCAAACTCTCGAGTAGTCATTATTCAGAAACCAAAAATAAAAGAAAAACAGAAGGAGATGAAGAAGAAAACACCCAACAGTACTTACGAGAGAAAGATTGAGAGAAGGATTCGGAAAGCAGTAGCAAGAAAATCGCAGCAAGAAATTTCTCTCAAAGGCTCTCTGAAGGTTTGGAAACGGTAAAAAGGGTTTGAGGTTTAAGGGTTTGGTATTTATAAGGCCTACCTATACGGGTTAACCCGTTAACCCGTATTAATTAGCCCACAAATCCTACCTCGGACCCTGAACCGTCTCCAACGTTTGAAAATTCGAAAAATTAAATACCCTTTGCATTTATTGCCCCCCTTGAACGAGCGACACGTACCCCTGTACGTACCACTAACCCGTCCTTTCATCTGCCAAGGGGCCCACCTGTTAACCGGGAGGCACGCCATGCAAGGGACCACGTGTCACTCACTGATGCCTCCCGAACGTTCCCTTTGGCCCATGGGGCCAAGCAACAGACAACAAAAAACGCTAACACTGGTGCTCGCTCGAGGAGCAATTGAAGCAGACCGAGCTTCTAGTAGCTCCTCACTCAGACCATAAATAATCACACTTGGAGCTAGGGGCCATTGATGAGCCCGGATCTCTTGGACCGGGCGCGCGCTCGGTCTAGTCCAAGGAACCAGTGACGTGGCAGTTCCTAGACCGCTGGAGGGAAGACCGCGGACAAATAGGCCCTTGTGGTCAAGACCGTGTCCCTCCTCGCATCGTCCCCATCGAGGACCATTGGGACCCTGCTCGCTGGATCCGTGCCCGCATGAGTCATGCCCGCATCAACCGTGCTCGCGTCATATATTTTTGGCCGCGGCACAACGTTGACCGCGGGCACATCTTCTTCCCGGTTAATGTCGAAGCCTTGCGAGCAAGTTAGCTTATGCGCTCGACGGCCGCCACTTGCCGGCTCCCCATCACGCATTCAATGCGGCTCGATCCGGCGCCTACTATTCCATTTAATGCACTAAGCCGGCTACTGCGGCTCATGTCACTTTCGGCCATGTCCCCCGGACAGTCAATGTTCCCTCCCCGACAGACCAATTAGGCTGCGGACACGTGTAGGCGGTCAAATACCAAAGTGCCCCCTAGGGCTGATCTCATTGCTTACCTCAACAAGCACCATTGCATTGCCTATAAATAGAAGGCCTTTACCCCCTTGGGCAAGGTAAGTTCCATATACAATTGAGTAAGCTCTATTACTCTCTAAACCTAAACACACACACACTCCAAAGGTATTCAAAGCCTTATTACTCAGTATTCTTACTCTCACACCCGAGGGCCTGAGTTGGAGTAACATCCAACTTTGACCTTAACGGTGCTTGTTTGTGTTGTGATCTAGGTACATCAAACCAATAAATATATCCTAGCCAGATATCCTTGAACCGCTCCTGACCCCGAAAGCTGTGGCGTCATCACATAGTATTAAACATGTTCATACCTGGATCTGAATGTAGTGAAATAGAAGAAGAATACTCAATCCGTCCTATAGTATTTTTTTAATTTTTTTTTATTAATGAATAATTTAATCTATTATAAAAATGATACTTAAAAGTGCTAGATATTGCATTTGATAAGGTTTGAACTCCTAACCTCTCTAGTATAGAAAAGAAAATCGAACATTGCTTGAACTAAACCTCGTTGGCCGTCCGTCCTATAGTAAAATAATGTTTCAGTTTGATTTTTTTAACATTTTAATAAATATAATGTATTTATTTATATATTGCTTGTAGCCTTGTATAATGATAAAAAACTGATAAAATTATTTGTAAATCATTTTCTTATTTACAAAAAAAAAAAACCCTTTAATTTACGAAGAAAAAAAATGTGACAGTTATTATTTTATTATTATGTGACGAAATAAATATTATCTAAACCGACTAGTTAAGTCAACTACATCTAGTTTCTTACTCTTGAATCCTTAAATCATTTTTTAAGAAGAAAGGCATACACCAAGTGAAAAATATTATAAAATCTCAAGGAATCTATCTTAGCTGTACGTATTGCAATAATTGTTTGTGAGTGTATATATATATAAAGAAATTGTACATACTTCAACCCATATGCTAGTTGAAATTATGGCATCAATGATCTCAACTGCATCCAAGTATCCATATCCATCCACCCTCAATCCAAAAGGCTTTGTTTCCATAAGATTATCAAGTAAAGAAAACTACCCTCAATGGGAATTACAAATGCTTTGTCTGATCGAGAGTCAAGAATTAGTTGGTTTTATTGATGGCACAATATCGCCGCCACCACCACCACCACCGGAAACAACCGATGATCAGGAAATGTCAGCGGCCGCGGTGGTGGCGAACGAGGAATACCGAATGTGGAAAAGATCGGATAGGCTTGTTAAAGGATGGATATTAGGTTCACTTGGTGAACAAGTTCTTGCTAACATGGTGGCTGATCAGTTATCAACTGCCGGAGATGTTTGGACATGGCTAAGGTCTACCTTCGTTCCATATGATTTCCAAGGTATTTGCATTTCTTTTTGGTTAATATTATTTGCTCCTATGTGTTTTTTATTGGGAATTTGATCGGTCTTTTGGAACAAATCACTTTCCCTCAAGTTCCCCATTAAATCGAAATGACCTGAAAATTCTTATGCAGTAATATATAATACTGCATGCAATATTATTATATTCACTCGTATGTGAATATAATACTGCATCTATAATACAACATGATGAAGGAACTTCTCAAATATTATGATACTTTTTTATTAGAATTTCCCGATCACTCTCCCTTTTTTATTTGAGTAGGTCTGCTGAGAAACGCGTTTCTCCATAACTATGGAGAAACGCGTTCTTAATAGCCAGAAGCAATGCATTTGATAGCCAGAAAAAAATTTCTGGATATCAGTCTCAAAGGGTTCTGGATATCCAGAAGCTTTGGAACGGATATCCAGAAGCCTTTGGGTGGATATCCAGAAAAAATAGATTTGAAGCCAAATTCAAGGCCAAGACCGTAAATTGCTTATTGAAGGTTTACGGATATCCATAAACCTTCAAACGTATATCCGAAACCATCAAATGAATATCCGTAGAAACATATTTGAAGCCAAATCCAAGGCCAAGACCAGAAAATGCTTATTGAAGGTTTACGGATATCCGAAAACCTTCAAATGTATATCCGAAACCATCAAATGAATATCCGAAACATTTTGAAAGTTTGGATATCATTTTGAAGGTTCTGGATATCACTTTCATAAGCTTACGGATATCCTTTCAAAGGGTTACGGATATCCGAACCTTTGACGATATCCGAGTAACCATGGACAAGGTCATGGCCAATGCAAAAAGTTTCTGGATATCCTTTCAATAGCTTCTGGATATCCGTAACCCGTTTCTCCATAACTTATGGAGAAACGCGTTTCTCCCTAGATTTTACGTTTTTATTTTATTTTATTGTCGACCTAAAATTCGGGTATACTATGTTTGGACTTGGGTTCCTAAGGTATCAAAATGAATTGGTCGATTAACCATGCCCAACATTAATATAAATATTACAATTTAATTGAATTTTCGGAAGAAAAAAAACAGAAGGTACAATTTAATTGAATTTTCGGAAAGAAAAAAAAACAGAAGGTGGTCACAAGTTGGCAACAGTATAAATTAACATATTCACTGAGATTAGCTTTTTATTCCTATCTTATTTATTCCAATGGAGGGGGTGGTATTATTAATGAAGTTTTTAGAAAATGATGGATAAAAATATTTTTGACGAAACTACACCCAATATATATGTCAACAATTAAATGGCTTGGCCTTCTATATGTAATTCTCTCTATACAAAATTTTAGCAGTTGTCAATTTAGAAAAAAAAAATGCTAATTTTTTTTAATTGTACCCTTGATTGTCTCTTGATAATTGTTACGAATAATTTGATATTTAAAAAAACATTATCTTGTTTTATGTCGTTATTATCGGGAAAATATAGAAATATGCCTCTATACTTTGGTTAAGGATGCAGATATGCCCTTATACAAGTTAATTGCCATATTAGACCCCGTACTTAAGAAAAATGTGTGGATAATTGGACACCATCTTTCCGTTCAAATTCTAACGAAATTGCTGACTGGGCATCTTAGTTTGCTTCTCAAATCGACTACGTGGAATAAAATTGCCCAAGTGAAATTTTCTAAGTATGAAGAGATTGATACTACGTTATTTTGATACATAAACTAAATGACAAATTCGTTAAATAGTTAATATATACTACCCTCCGTCCCATAGAAATATGCACAGTTTGACTTTTTATGAAGTTTGACTATACAACTACGAGAAATTGATATATTATAATTAAATTTTAAAACTTTTAATTGTTAGTGTTGTTAGTAATAAATCAATAACAACTTTTAAAATTTCATTAAAATGTTCTAATTTCTCGTTATTGTATGGTTAAACTTCATAAAAAGTCAAACTATGCATATTTCTATGGGACGGAGGATAGTATCTGTTAAATAATTGATGAAATAACATATTTTTGCAACTTCAGTTAGCAAGTCTATTAAAAATATCAATTTTCTTAATCATACTCATCATCTACAACACCTGCACTACTGCCACCCACCCACCACTCAGTCACAACCATCATCCATCATCACCACCAAAATCAACACCACCATCACTACCAAAATCTACACCACCACCACACCACAACTACCACAATCAAAATCAAAACACAAGTTAAGATATATCTAAGGCAACATAGATCTGAAAAGTCTCAATCCCAATCAAAGCCAAAATCGATATTTTGAAAGAAAAAAAAACAATTTGTCTAAATTTGAAATAGATATGAGAAGAAGAAGAGATGAGATGTGCTGAGGAAGGGGAAAGGGAAAGGGGAAGAACCAGATAAGCCATGCTAATTTGTGTAAATAACCCGAAATTCTTAAATTAATCAAGCCCGAAATCCCCAAATTAAACTAGATCCAGATCTACATCTTTGGAGGAAACAAAAATGGGGGTGGTGCTTGAAAGACAAATGGGGCAGCGAAAATTAGGGAGAAAAAAAGGGCGGGTGAGGAGCGACAGCGGCATCTTTTGGGGTAAAAGAAGGTGATGATGGAAAGGGTGAAGAAACGACGGTGGTGCTGGGAAAAAGAAAAGGGATGGAAACTGAAAGAAAGTGGAAGGTGAGGAGCATTGACAACAATTATTGGGTAGAAGGGGGAGAGAAGAAAAGAGGGAGCAAGGTGATGGGGAAGATGGTGGTAGGTGGAGAAAGGGAGTGGGCGGGTGATGTGAATGGAGGAGGAGATGAAGAAAGAAATATTAATAAAATGTTTAATTCTCTTTGAAGGGGGCTGATAAAGAGTATTAGGGTTTTTAATATTTTCATTTTAACTTCTTCATTTCTAACATCACTCACTTATATGTCCCAAAACTTTCGCATCAACATTTTTCTCAATTCATGGTTCCACGTAAGCTAACATAGTGACATAATCATGCCTCATCATAAGTAGATTTAACGGAAAAATGACAGAGGCCTAATTTTCACATATTTTTCTTAAGAACGGGGGCTAATATAGCAATTAACTTGTATAAGGGCGTATCTACATCTTTACCTTCTATATTGTCCACATTCTTAACAAACAAAAGTTTATAATTTTAATCAGGATAATTAGGAAGTCTCATTATTAATCTAGGAATTAACAATTCCCTCACTTTTAATACGGGTTAATTCCACTTGGCTACCAAACGAGTCCTTAGGTTTAACTAACAAATTATGTTTTATAAATTAAAATAGTTATGGTATAATTTGCTGAATTTTAACAAAAGAAAATGACCATCGAATTTTAATTTTAAGAATCTCAAAATATAGCAAATGTACAATTATTTTAAATTCACTGAAAAATTTGAATGTTAATCTCTGTTTATAATTCACGTTGCAGGCCTAGTTGGAACTAATTTCAATATGCTCATTCAGATTTTCTTTTAGTTATTTGCTCATTCAGATTTTCTTTTTAATTTTACGTCTCTTTAAAGTTTTAATGCATCAATTAAGTTTTTAGGGCATCCGTTAACTTCTTTCATGTTTTATTAAGTTTCTAACATCTGTTGGGGGTAGAAACAAAATGGAGGCATAAACCTTAAAACAATAGCAAAATTGAAGAAAATAAAGTACGATAACAAATACTCCCTCCGTCCCGGTTCACTTGGCACCAAAATGAATGGCACAATAACTAAGAAAAAAGAATAAAATAAAAGAAATGTGTGGTAGAAAATGAAGAGAGAGAATGAGTGGGGTAAATAGTAGTGTTGGTTGAATAAATTGAGTGGTGGAAAATGAAGAGAGAGAATGAGTGGTGGGGTAGAGTGAATATAAAATTATAAAAAGTTTGCCATTTTGGGTCGTGCCAAGTGAAGTGGGATGAACCAAAATGAAAATTAGTGCCAAGTGAAAGTGAAGTGGGACGGAGGGAGTATGCAACTAACCCTAGCTATTTGACAATTTCCCTATCCATACATAAGTACATTTTTTAGTCATAAACAACTGGCTCCAAAATTTTGTCATGACACATGAAACAAGTGAAGAAACTTAATTGGAGTTTCTTTCGTCGAACATAAAATTTATATATGCTCAATTTCTATTGTTTCAGAAAACAAAGAAACGGAAATAGAAGATGAAGAAGAATCGCCAACAGCAGCAGCAGGGCAGCAGGCGGTCCGTTACCCATATCCGTTTACTTTTAACCCCTATGACATTCTTTCTATCAAATTATCTGAGACCAACTACAAGCCATGGGCAACTCAGCTAGTTTCCTTATTGAAGAGTCAAGATTTGCTCGGTTTCATTTATGATCCAGCTCCATCCGAAGTTGTTATAAACCCTAACCAAGATAGTGCAATGGTTGAAGTTCTGAACGAGGACTACCTGCTTTGGAGAAGAACAGACCTGCTTCTTAAAGGATGGATCTTAGGTTCCCTGAGTGAAGATGTCCTTGACACTGTCAAAGAATTGCGTACATCACGAGATGTTTTAACCATGATTGAACAATCCTATGTTCCCGCTGACCAGAGGGTTTTATCTGAGAAGCCTATGATTCTTGATGATGAAGGTATATACATGTGCTCATTCAGGGATTTTCTGTTTATTTTTTAATGTCTCTTTTAAATTTTTAACATTTCTGTTAAATTTTCAACGTCTATTCGGGTAAAGAAAGAAAATGAAGCCGAGAATCTTAGTACAATGTCAAAATTTATGTATGTTCAATTGTTATAGTTTCAGAAAACAAAGAAACGGAAATAGAAGAAGTGTCGATGACAATAGGTCAGCGTGCGGTTCGTTACCCATACCCTTCTACTTTTGAAGCTTTTGACATTCTTTCTATCAAATTAACTGGGACGTCCAACTATGAGCCATGGGCAACTCAGTTAATTTCACTGATGGAGAGTCAAGATTTGCTTGGTTTTATACAAGAAGCGGCTCCATCTGAAATTGTTATAAACCCTAACCAAGATATTGGAATGGTGGGCGAAGTGTTAAACGAGGACTACATGCTTTGGAGAAGAACGGACTTGCTTCTTAAAGGATGGATTTTAGGTTCCTTGGATGAAGATGTTCTTGACATTGTCAAAGATTTGCGTACAGCGCGAGATGTTTTAACCAAGATTGAACAATCTTTTGTTCCACCTGACCAATGGGTTTTATCTGAAAAACCGATGATCGTTGATGAAGAAGAAGGTATGCTCAACTTTCTATCATATCTATTTCGGAAAGTTAGTCTCATTTTTTACTTTTTAGTTCTATCTGTTACATTTATTGAATATGATGTGAGACTATGTTTTTTAGACTGATATAGGAGTATATATTACACTCCATATTATTTCCTTTGAAATGCCCGAACACTTTAACATCACATATTTCTTAATATATTCTTTAATGTCAATCTAATTATTCTAATAAAATTTTAAAATTATTATTGATAAATCACTCAATAATTAGTAATAACAATATTTGAAGCTATGAAACTCTCCAAGACACCGTCGCACCGACAACTGATCTGAGAGTGTATTTAAGCTATGGAACTCGTCGCACAATTGAAGTATTTTATACAGGATGAATATGATAATATCTATACATGTAGACTTTGTTATTATTATTTGAATTTGTGACTTGTAGCATGATTTTAGTCTTCTAGTTAACTTAAAATTTTATCCCTCTCACATAAATTCTAGATTCGTCACTACCCTACGTTGAATCAAATTTCCAATCAGTTATGGATGCCACAACTGATGATTATAGCACGTATAAATATCTGCCGCTATACAAGGCTACACTTGCTGGAGACTGGGAGACAGCTAAAAAAATATTTGAAGAAGAAAAAGGCGCGGAAATAGCTAGTATTTCAGTACTCAAGCAGACTGTTCTTCATGTAGCTGTCGGGACAAAAAATATTTATTTTGTGGAGAAATTAGTAGAATTTTTGCCGAAGGAGGCTTTGATGTTGGAAATGACTACCGGTAGCACAGCCTTAAACATTGCTGCCGCTTCTGGAAATACACAGGCTGTGAAAATCTTGATGAAGAAAAATCCAGTTTTACGGTTCAAGAGGGACATTCAGGGTAGCCTTCCAATTGTCAATGCTATTAGTAATGGGCATAGGGAAACATTTTTATATTTACAAAGTGTTGGCAGAGATGAAGATTATGAAGGGCAAACTGTTGTTTATCTTTTGACGCTTTCAATCAATGCTGAATTTTTCGGTAAGTGCAATTTTCGATCATTTATATTTAGTCGTCAAGTATGAACTCTAGAGTTCATGAACTCTGGAGTTCATGAACTCTGGAGTTCATACTTGACGACTAATTTCATTGTTATATATCCAGATATTGCATTGGATTTGGTTAAACGCTATCCTCATGTAGCAAGAATCGAACCTAGCGAGGACGACATTTGTCCTTTAAAAGTGATATCTAGGAAGAATCTGTGCTTCCGAAGTGGAATGCGCCTCAACTTTCTGGAAAGCTTCATCTACTCATGTTAGTATTTTTATTTTTTTTCAAAAATACATTTGAGTTAATGATATTGCCCTACAAAATATATTCCAGCTTATTTAGTAAAAATAGAAGAAAAATTGAGGTTTAAAATCATTTTCCTTTGTCTTGAAGGTGCTCCTCTCAAGTATGAGAGTCATTTTTACAAGTTGAATGATGATATTGAGAATCCAGCTAATGGCTCAAAAACAATGGTTAATGATGGGATGCATCTGATTGGAGGTAAATATTTTACTCCCTCTGTCCCGAAAAGTTTATCCCACCTTGACTTTTATAATCAACTCAATCAAACTTTTTTACAGTTTGTCAGAGATTGCATTTGATGCTTTGGGACGCCATAGAATTCTTGGGTTAGTATATATATGCCTGCCCACAAATTTGTTTTAAGTTGATGGTATGTCATATTACCATTTTCTCTTAATTTTTCGTCTTATTTTGTATGTAGTGCCATTAATCAAGAAGATTCGTCAAATGAAATTAGGGCATTATAATTCTGTCCAACTTGCTAGGTGCTTATGTGAAGGTTTAAAATCTTCAAATTATGAACCAATTTACAATGATCGCATTTCTAGAGCAATCATATGCGCGGCCGAGTTAGGAGTCTTTGAGGTTGTTGAAGAGATTGTCGATATATTCCCTCATTCGATTTGGTCTTCAAACAAAGACAACCTATCTATATCCCACGTAGCGATCCAAAATCGTTGTGAAAAAGTATTCAACTTCATTGATCGAATGAATGGATTTGAAAAACGTGTTTTATTAAGTGTAGATGATTCTAAGAATTGCATCTTGCATTTGGTTGGACGGCTGGCGCCCCAACACAAACTCGACCTAGTTTCTGGTGCTGCATTACAAATGCAAAGAGAGTTGCAGTGGTTTCAGGTGACATTGTATCTTTCTATTCAATTTTGTAAACTAACATATCATCACGGGGTGAAGCCTAAGTACAGTTAAAGAAAATTTGAGGTGAGAAATCATGTGTTTTTATGCAGGAAGTCGAGAAGTTTGTACATCCTCTTTATAAGGAACTCCGAAACTCTTCTGACGAGACTCCTGCAATGGTATTCACAAGAGAACACAAAGAATTGGTAATAGAAGGAGAGAAATGGATGAAAGACACTGCAAACTCGTGTACAATTGCAGCATCACTCATCATCACAATGGTCTTTGCATCTGCAATTACTGTACCCGGTGGAAACAATGGTGATACTGGATTCCCGATTTTCTCAGACGGACCTGCATTCTGGTTATTTGCTATTTCAGATGCAATATCTCTATTTACTTCAACCACATCATTGCTAATGTTCTTGTCCATCCTAACTGCCCGTTATGCTCCGCAAGATTTTCTCCATGCTTTGCCGAAAAGGTTAATATTGGGTCTTTTAACCCTCTTCCTCTCCATAACATCGATGATTATAGCCTTTAGTGCCACCATATATTTGGTTTTGGGGAAAAATCGGGGATGGATACTCATCCCATTGGGTGCATTATCGTGTCTTCCGATTACTTCTTTCGTGACATTACAGTTCCCTCTCCTTAGAGATGTCATTTCTTCGACATATGGTCATGGAGTTTTCGGCAAGAGATCAAGTGATTATCCATAAACTTGTAATTGCAATAAAATGGGCGAAATTGTTCTATTGAGAAAATTATTGTATCTATAATTTTACTTTTACATAATTAATATGTTGATTGCACTTGTTAGATTTGAAGTAAAAACAAAAGAAATACAAAATAATAATTTATTATATCAAGTTATTTGTACTTCCATAAAATTGATTTAAAACCAAAAGAAAATGAATGAAAAAATATTAGGAGTTTTTAATAAAAACTATCTAAAAAAGATGCTATTTAAAAAAAAAATTGTAAGATGTGATATTACCAGTGTTCTGAAAGATCCCGCCTAAGGGCGCCTAGGCCCCGCCTAGGCGCTAGGCCCCTCTCCAACGCCTAGTTCTAAGTCCCGCCTAGGTCCTGAATAATCCCGACTAATCCCGACTAGTCCCCGCCTAGGCGCTAGGCTCGGCTCCGCCGCCTATCATCCGCCTAGCGCTTTTTAGAACCTTGGATATTACATAAAACTACATTTTTTTGTCTTTTCAGTTAAAACAACTGATAAATTCATTTATCAGTTTTTTAAAAAGTATTTTGTGCTTGATTTTTTATTATAAAATAACTGATAAATGCATTTTACATTGATAAATGCAGTTATCAGTTGTTTGACGGATAAACGCAAAAACAAATAAATAAAAAAAAAGTAATTTTTTGTAATATTTAAAGAGTTTTTTGTAATATCCAACTTAACTTATATAGTTTTTTTGTATTATCCATCTTTCAAAAATTAGTTTTTGGTAAACGTCCCAAAATATTTCATAATTATATTTAAGGAAAAGACTACGAAGGACTATCTTCATCGCCACCCTACTTGATTAGATAATGATAATACACAATACAACTTATTTACTATGTTCAAATACATAGATTGGTAGATAGATCCAAGAAATTACTTCTTTCGTCTCAAACTAAATGTCTATTTGAAATTTGAATCGTTTTGAAAAAATTGATTTTTGATTGGAAAAAAAAAATCATAAACATTCTTGTCATTCACTTTCTAAATTTTATATTTCAATAGTATAATTAAATTAACGTAAAATAATTGCTCAAAATTCCATAATAATAATGAAAAAAAAATAGAAAAATCATTTTTGAAAGAGAGAGTATATTATAAATGCAACAAACACCCCCCCCTCCATTAGTCCACTGCGTGCCGTTAATTTTTCATTCAATATTTAACAATTATGGGACCTAAATTAAATTAAAATGACATGAAAAGGGATAAATTGTGAACTACTAAACTATATAACCTAAAAAATATTTATTATAGAATTAAGGGCTAAAATAAAAATAAAAATATTTATTTTACCAATTTTAAACATCTAAAACAACCCAAAATTTGAAATTGGGATGCAAACCCACTTTAAATTGCAGATCGAGTTAGTCCCGAATTCAACCAATAACTTCAACAGAGTGGTCTGGGGGTTCGGTGAGGGCTAGCCGTGGAATTTGGGTTTTAGGAAGGGTTTAGCCATGTTGAATTGAGACGGCGTTGATGATTGGATCGGGGTATTTTTGATTGGTGGTTTGATTTGGATGATGGGGTTCTGAAAGTTGACTTTGAAGGTGTGGGTGCCATGATTTTTTAGGATTCCCTCGGCAAACAAACAGAGCATAAATGCACAATTGTTGTAGAAAATATGAAATTCAAGATTTTGGTGTTTAAACCCAGGTTGTGAGAACATGAGTAATAAAGCTGAAAGGTTGGTCTCGAGAAAGAGATGAAATGAAAAATAGAAATGGGTGTTTTGATTTTTGAAATCTGAATTATTAGGAAAATGTAGCCGGTGGGTGGTGTTGGAAGAGAAATGTGTAAAATTAAACTTTTTTTAGTCATGGTGTTCCAAACGAAAATGGTAACTCGATCTGTACGAAGGAGCAGAGAAATTTAGCCATGATTTTTATATTGGATTGGGCTTGAAGGAAACACAAAGATTTTAGATTTGGGTTTGGTTTAATTTATGTTGGGTAAGGGTGGAGAAGCACATAATCGGAGACGGCGGCGTAGGATAAGGGTGGAGGGTAGCCGGAGGGTAGGGGTGAGAGACGAATTGAAGATAGAAGATAAGGGTATTATTTGTAAATTAAACTTTTTATATTTTAGCCCTTTATTTTATAATAAACAATCATAGGATTTATAGTTTAATAGTTCACAATTTACCCCTTCTACGTCGTTTTAATTCAATTTAGGTTTTATAATCGTTAAATATTGGATGAAAAATTAACGATGGGCAAATATACACTCATCTTTTTTCAATTTAGGGGCAAAAATGTCAATTATCAACGTTAGGTGCATATCTGCATGCAATTCATAAGTTTAGGGGCATATTTATGTATTTTCCCTAATAAGATTCAACAAAGTTCCATTTTTTTTTTTATTTTTTTTTTTTTATAAAGGAGAAAAATTGGGATATAAACCCGGATTATAAACTACCATTAAATGGCTCCTAAACAACCAATGTCTAGTTCTAAATCTTACCATTGGAATCAACCTAACGCCGAATTCCATAGACCCGCAAGCTCTCCAACTCAAGATCTCCCCCCCCCCCCCACTATGTCGTTTCCAGCAATGTCTAGTTCTAAATAGTTTGGGCTTGGTTCGACATCTTTTACTAAATCAACTTATAACAAAGTTTTTTCTGTTGTAGATCCTGATCCTGGGCTGAAATCGAAAGTCATTCTATTGTGGATCCAGGGCTGAAGTCGAAAGTCATGACTTCCACCCGGTAAATACTAAATACACGGCCCGAAAAATACAGAGAACGGTATATTCCAATTTTGCCCTTCCGTCTCGTGTGATTCTACACGATATCAATGCCTTTATCACGTGTAGAATCACACGACACACCTCGCAGAAAAATTTCAATCGTTCACCATGGACACTGCGAACGATATCATCATCAACAACGAAGCAGGTCTCCAATGGTTGATAGGTTCTCCCTTCGTCTCTCCCATCACATTAATATCCACCTTCAAGTGCATTCACACCCACCCCTCCGACCCCTTTTCACCCGATTTCGTCAGAGAATCAGGTAACCCTAACTCCCAATAATCTGATTCTTTGTTTGCCTGTGCGTTTGTGATTGATTTAGTTGAATTTTTTCCGTGCAGATGATTTGAGGACACTTTTGTTGAAAGGGTTTGAAGTAATTGGATCATTGATTGTTGGAAAAGGAGGTTCTGATTTGAATTGTTAGTGACGCCATTGATGCGTCCAGTAGAGGAACTCTCTTTTCAGTTTATCTCGTGTGAACTCACACGAGAATAATCTCGTGTGATTTTACACGAGATTTATCTCCGTCCACCATTAAAAGGGCCCTTTCATTTGATTGAATATTCAGGTTTTGGTAATCGGTTGTTTAGTGTTGATGATGATGATGGTTGTTGCTGTTTTGGTAATGGGTTTCGCCTAATTCTTCACTCATCTCGCATAGATCCACACGAGATGTGTATCGTGTGGATATACACGAGATGTATATCGTGTGTATCAACACGAGATGTATCTCGTGTGGATACATACGAGACACATAAAACCCTTTAATTGGCAAATATTTGTAACTCAATCTCCATTTGGATTTTGAGGAAACTCATGTAGATGAAAAACACTTTAAATAAAAAAATAAACGAGGTAGCCGTATACCATTTTTGACAAGATCGGGACACGTAAAACCCTAAAAACCCTAAATAATGGCAAAAATTTGTAACTCAAAATCCATTTGGATTTTGAGGAAACTCATGTAGATGAAAAACATTTTAAATGTCATTTAGAATCTAGAAAAAAATTAAAAAAAATTAAACGAGGTAGGCGTATAGCATTTTTGGCAAGATCGGGACACAGAAAACCCTAAAAACCCTAAATAATGGCAAAAATTTGTAACTCAATATCCATTTGGATTTTGAGGAAACTCATGTAGATGAAAAACATTTTAAATGTCATTTAGAATCTAGAAAAAAATTAAAAAAAAATAAACGAGGTAGGCGTATACCATTTTTGGCAAGATCGGGACACAGAAAACCCTAAAAACCCTAAATAATGGCAAAAATTTGTAACTCAATATCCATTTGGATTTTGAGGAAACTCATGTAGATGAAAAACACTTTAAATGTCATTTAGAATCTAGAAAAAAATAAAAAAAAATAAACGAGGTAGCCGTATACCATTTTTGGCAAGATCGGGACACGTAAAACCCTAAAAACCCTAAATAATGGCAAATATTTGTAACTCAATCTCCATTTGGATTTTGAGAAAACTCATGTAGATGAAAAACACTTTAAATGTCATTTAGAATCTAGAAAAAAATTAAAAAAAATAAACGAGGTAGCCGTATACCATTTTTGGCAAGATCGGGACACGTAAAACCCTAAAAACCCTAAATAATGGCAAATATTTGTAACTCAATATCCATTTGGATTTTGAGGAAACTCATGTAGATGAAAAACATTTTAAATGTCATTTAGAATATAGAAAAAAATTAAAAAAAAAATAAACGAGGTAGGCGTATACCATTTTTGGCAAGATCGGGACACAGAAAACCCTAAAAACCCTAAATAATGGCAAAAATTTGTAACTCAATATCCATTTGGATTTTGAGGAAACTCATGTAGATGAAAAACACTTTAAATGTCATTTAGAATCTAGAAAAAAATAAAAAAATAAACGAGGTAGCCGTATACCATTTTTGGCAAGATCGGGACACGTAAAACCCTAAAAACCCTAAATAATGGCAAATATTTGTAACTCAATCTCCATTTGGATTTTGAGAAAACTCATGTAGATGAAAAACACTTTAAATGTCATTTAGAATCTAGAAAAAAATTAAAAAAAATAAACGAGGTAGCCGTATACCATTTTTGGCAAGATCGGGACACGTAAAACCCTAAAAACCCTAAATAATGGCAAATATTTGTAACTCAATCTCCATTTGGATTTTGAGAAAACTCATGTAGATGAAAAACACTTTAAATGTCATTTAGAATCTAGAAAAAAATAAAAAAAAATAAACGAGGTAGCCGTATACCATTTTTGACAAGATCGGGACACGTAAAACCCTAAAAACCCTAAATAATGGCAAATATTTGTAACTCAATCTCCATTTGGATTTTGAGAAAACTCATGTAGATGAAAAACACTTTAAATGTCATTTAGAATCTAGAAAAAAATTAAAAAAAATAAACGAGGTAGCCGTATACCATTTTTGGCAAGATCGGGACACGTAAAACCCTAAAAACCCTAAATAATGGCAAATATTTGTAACTCAATATCCATTTGGATTTTGAGGAAACTCATGTAGATGAAAAACACTTTAAATGTCATTTAGAATCTAGAAAAAAATTAAAAAAAAATAAACGAGGTAGCCGTATACCATTTTTGGCAAGATCGGGACACGTAAAACCCTAAAAACCCTAAATAATGGCAAATATTTGTAACTCAATATCCATTTGGATTTTGAGGAAACTCATGTAGATGAAAAACACTTTAAATGTCATTTAGAATCTAGAAAAAAATTAAAAAAAATAAACGAGGTAGGCGTATACCATTTTTGGCAAGATCGGGACACGTAAAACCCTAAAAACCCTAAATAATGGCAAAAATTTGTAACTCAATATCCATTTGGATTTTGAGGAAACTCATGTAGATGAAAAACACTTTAAATGTCATTTAGAATCTAGAAAAAAATTAAAAAAAATAAACGAGGTAGCCGTATACCATTTTTGGCAAGATCGGGACACGTAAAACCCTAAAAACCCTAAATAATGGCAAAAATTTGTAACTCAATATCCATTTGGATTTTGAGGAAACTCATGTAGATGAAAAACATTTTAAATGTCATTTAGAATCTAGAAAAAAATTAAAAAAAATAAACGAGGTAGGCGTATACTATTTTTGGCAAGATCGGGACACAGAAAACCCTAAAAACCCTAAATAATGGCAAAATTTGTAACTCAATATCCATTTGGATTTTGAGGAAACTCATGTAGATGAAAAACACTTTAAATGTCATTTAGAATCTAGAAAAAAATTAAAAAAATAAACGAGGTAGCCGTATACCATTTTTGGCAAGATCGGGACACGTAAAACCCTAAAAACCCTAAATAATGGCAAATATTTGTAACTCAATATCCATTTGGATTTTGAGGAAACTCATGTAGATGAAAAACACTTTAAATGTCATTTAGAATCTAGAAAAAAATAAAAAAAATTAAACGAGGTAGGCGTATACCATTTTTGGCAAGATCGGGACACGTAAAACCCTAAAAACCCTAAATAATGGCAAAAATTTGTAACTCAATATCCATTTGGATTTTGAGGAAACTCATGTAGATGAAAAACATTTTAAATGTCATTTAGAATCTAGAAAAAAATTAAAAAAAAATAAACGAGGTAGGCGTATACCATTTTTGGCAAGATCGGGACACAGAAAACCCTAAAAACCCTAAATAATGGCAAAAATTTGTAACTCAATATCCATTTGGATTTTGAGGAAACTCATGTAGATGAAAAACACTTTAAATGTCATTTAGAATCTAGAAAAAAATTAAAAAAAATAAACGAGGTAGCCGTATACCATTTTTGGCAAGATCGGGACACGTAAAACCCTAAAAACCCTAAATAATGGCAAATATTTGTAACTCAATATCCATTTGGATTTTGAGAAAACTCATGTAGATGAAAAACACTTTAAATGTCATTTAGAATCTAGAAAAAAATTAAAAAAAATAAACGAGGTAGCCGTATACCATTTTTGACAAGATCGGGACACGTAAAACCACTAAAAACCCTAAATAATGGCAAATATTTGTAACTCAATCTCCATTTGGATTTTGAGAAAACTCATGTAGATGAAAAACACTTTAAATGTCATTTAGAATCTAGAAAAAAATTAAAAAAAATAAACGAGGTAGCCGTATACCATTTTTGGCAAGATCGGGACACGTAAAACCCTAAAAACCCTAAATAATGGCAAAAATTTGTAACTCAATATCCATTTGGATTTTGAGGAAACTCATGTAGATGAAAAACACTTTAAATGTCATTTAGAATCTAGAAAAAAATTAAAAAAAAATAAACGAGGTAGCCGTATACCATTTTTGGCAAGATCGGGACACGTAAAACCCTAAAAACCCTAAATAATGGCAAAAATTTGTAACTCAATATCCATTTGGATTTTGAGGAAACTCATGTAGATGAAAAACACTTTAAATGTCATTTAGAATCTAGAAAAAAATTAAAAAAAAATAAACGAGGTAGCCGTATACCATTTTTGGCAAGATCGGGACACGTAAAACCCTAAAAACCCTAAATAATGGCAAATATTTGTAACTCAATCTCCATTTGGATTTTGAGAAAACTCATGTAGATGAAAAACACTTTAAATGTCATTTAGAATCTAGAAAAAAATTAAAAAAAAATAAACGAGGTAGCCGTATACCATTTTTGGCAAGATCGGGACACGTAAAACCCTAAAAACCCTAAATAATGGCAAATATTTGTAACTCAATATCCATTTGGATTTTGAGAAAACTCATGTAGATGAAAAACACTTTAAATGTCATTTAGAATCTAGAAAAAAATTAAAAAAAATAAACGAGGTAGCCGTATACCATTTTTGGCAAGATCGGGACACGTAAAACCCTAAAAACCCTAAATAATGGCAAAATTTGTAACTCAATATCCATTTGGATTTTGAGGAAACTCATGTAGATGAAAAACATTTTAAATGTCATTTAGAATCTAGAAAAAAATTAAAAAAATAAACGAGGTAGGCGTATACCATTTTTGGCAAGATCGGGACACGTAAAACCCTAAAAACCCTAAATAATGGCAAAATTTGTAACTCAATATCCATTTGGATTTTGAGGAAACTCATGTAGATGAAAAACACTTTAAATGTCATTTAGAATATAGAAAAAAATTAAAAAATAAACGAGGTAGCCGTATACCATTTTTGGCAAGATCGGGACACGTAAAACCCTAAAAACCCTAAATAATGGCAAATATTTGTAACTCAATATCCATTTGGATTTTGAGGAAACTCATGTAGATGAAAAACACTTTAAATGTCATTTAGAATCTAGAAAAAAATTAAAAAAAAATAAACGAGGTAGCCGTATACCATTTTTGGCAAGATCGGGACACGTAAAACCCTAAAAACCCTAAATAATGGCAAATATTTGTAACTCAATATCCATTTGGATTTTGAGGAAACTCATGTAGATGAAAAACATTTTAAATGTCATTTAGAATCTAGAAAAAAATTAAAAAAAAATAAACGAGGTAGGCGTATACCATTTTTGGCAAGATCGGGACACGTAAAACCCTAAAAACCCTAAATAATGGCAAAAATTTGTAACTCAATATCCATTTGGATTTTGAGGAAACTCATGTAGATGAAAAACACTTTAAATGTCATTTAGAATCTAGAAAAAAATTAAAAAAAAAAATAACGAGGTAGCCGTATACCATTTTTGGCAAGATCGGGACACGTAAAACCCTAAAAACCCTAAATAATGGAAAATATTTGTAACTCAATATCCATTTGGATTTTGAGGAAACTAATGTAGATGAAAAACACTTTAAATGTCATTTAGAATCTAGAAAAAAATTAAAATAAACGAGGTAGGCGTATACCATTTTTGGCAAGATCGGACACGAAAACCCTAAAAACCCTAAATAATGGCAAAATTTGTAACTCAATATCCATTTGGATTTTGAGGAAACTCATGTAGATGAAAAACACTTTAAATGTCATTTAGAATCTAGAAAAAATTAAAAAAAATAAACGAGGTAGCCGTATACCATTTTTGGCAAGATCGGGACACGTAAACCCTAAAACCCTAAATAATGGCAAAAATTTGTAACTCAATCTCCATTTGTATTTTGAGAAAACTCATGTAGATGAAAAACACTTTAAATGTCATTTAGAATCTAGAAAAAAATTAAAAAAATAAACGAGGTAGCCGTATACCATTTTTGGCAAGATCGGGACACGTAAAACCCTAAAACCCTAAATAATGGCAAAATTTGTAACTCAATATCCATTTGGATTTTGAGGAAACTCATGTAGATGAAAAACATTTTAAATGTCATTTAGAATATAGAAAAAAATTAAAAAAATAAACGAGGTAGGCGTATACCATTTTTGGCAAGATCGGGACACGTAAAACCCTAAAAACCCTAAATAATGGCAAAATTTGTAACTCAATATCCATTTGGATTTTGAGGAAACTCATGTAGATGAAAAACACTTTAAATGTCATTTAGAATCTAGAAAAAAATTAAAAAAAAATAAACGAGGTAGCCGTATACCATTTTTGGCAAGATCGGGACACGTAAAACCCTAAAAACCCTAAATAATGGCAAATATTTGTAACTCAATCTCCATTTGGATTTTGAGAAAACTCATGTAGATGAAAAACACTTTAAATGTCATTTAGAATCTAGAAAAAAATTAAAAAAAAATAAACGAGGTAGCCGTATACCATTTTTGGCAAGATCGGGACACGTAAAACCCTAAAAACCCTAAATAATGGCAAAAATTTGTAACTCAATATCCATTTGGATTTTGAGGAAACTCATGTAGATGAAAAACATTTTAAATGTCATTTAGAATATAGAAAAAAATTAAAAAAAAATAAACGAGGTAGGCGTATACCATTTTTGGCAAGATCGGGACACAGAAAACCCTAAAAACCCTAAATAATGGCAAAAATTTGTAACTCAATATCCATTTGGATTTTGAGGAAACTCATGTAGATGAAAAACACTTTAAATGTCATTTAGAATCTAGAAAAAAATTAAAAAAATAAACGAGGTAGCCGTATACCATTTTTGGCAAGATCGGGACACGTAAAACCCTAAAAACCCTAAATAATGGCAAATATTTGTAACTCAATCTCCATTTGGATTTTGAGAAAACTCATGTAGATGAAAAACACTTTAAATGTCATTTAGAATCTAGAAAAAAATAAAAAAAATAAACGAGGTAGCCGTATACCATTTTTGACAAGATCGGGACACGTAAAACCCTAAAAACCCTAAATAATGGCAAATATTTGTAACTCAATCTCCATTTGGATTTTGAGAAAACTCATGTAGATGAAAAACACTTTAAATATCATTTAGAATCTAGAAAAAAATTCAAAAAAAAATAAACGAGGTAGCCGTATACCATTTTTGGCAAGATCGGGACACGTAAAACCCTAAAAACCCTAAATAATGGCAAAAATTTGTAACTCAATATCCATTTGGATTTTGAGGAAACTCATGTAGATGAAAAACATTTTAAATGTCATTTAGAATCTAGAAAAAAATTAAAAAAAATAAACGAGGTAGGCGTATACCATTTTTGGCAAGATCGGGACACGTAAAACCCTAAAAACCCTAAATAATGGCAAAAATTTGTAACTCAATATCCATTTGGATTTTGAGGAAACTCATGTAGATGAAAAACACTTTAAATGTCATTTAGAATCTAGAAAAAAATTAAAAAAAATAAACGAGGTAGCCGTATACCATTTTTGGCAAGATCGGGACACGTAAAACCCTAAAAACCCTAAATAATGGCAAATATTTGTAACTCAATATCCATTTGGATTTTGAGGAAACTCATGTAGATGAAAAACACTTTAAATGTCATTTAGAATCTAGAAAAAAATTAAAAAAAATTAAACGAGGTAGGCGTATACCATTTTTGGCAAGATCGGGACACGTAAAACCCTAAAAACCCTAAATAATGGCAAAAATTTGTAACTCAATATCCATTTGGATTTTGAGGAAACTCATGTAGATGAAAAACATTTTAAATGTCATTTAGAATCTAGAAAAAAATTAAAAAAAAATAAACGAGGTAGGCGTATACCATTTTTGGCAAGATCGGGACACAGAAAACCCTAAAAACCCTAAATAATGGCAAAAATTTGTAACTCAATATCCATTTGGATTTTGAGGAAACTCATGTAGATGAAAAACACTTTAAATGTCATTTAGAATCTAGAAAAAAATTAAAAAAAAAATAAACGAGGTAGCCGTATACCATTTTTGGCAAGATCGGGACACGTAAAACCCTAAAAACCCTAAATAATGGCAAATATTTGTAACTCAATCTCCATTTGGATTTTGAGAAAACTCATGTAGATGAAAAACACTTTAAATGTCATTTAGAATCTAGAAAAAAATAAAAAAAAATAAACGAGGTAGCCGTATACCATTTTTGACAAGATCGGGACACGTAAAACCCTAAAAACCCTAAAATAATGGCAAATATTTGTAACTCAATATCCATTTGGATTTTGAGGAAACTCATGTAGATGAAAAACACTTTAAATGTCATTTAGAATCTAGAAAAAAATTAAAAAAAAGTAAACGAGGTAGGCGTATACCATTTTTGGCAAGATCGGGACACAGAAAACCCTAAAAACCCTAAATAATGGCAAAAATTTGTAACTCAATATCCATTTGGATTTTGAGGAAACTCATGTAAATGAAAAACATTTTAAATGTCATTTAGAATCTAGAAAAAAATTAAAAAAAAATAAACGAGGTAGGCGTATACCATTTTTGGCAAGATCGGGACACAGAAAACCCTAAAAACCCTAAATAATGGCAAAAATTTGTAACTCAATATCCATTTGGATTTTGAGGAAACTCATGTAAATGAAAAACATTTTAAATGTCATTTAGAATCTAGAAAAAAATTAAAAAAAAGTAAACGAGGTAGGCGTATACCATTTTTGGCAAGATCGGGACACAGAAAACCCTAAAAACCCTAAATAATGGCAAAAATTTGTAACTCAATATCCATTTGGATTTTGAGGAAACTCATGTAGATGAAAAACACTTTAAATGTCATTTAGAATCTAGAAAAAAATTAAAAAAAATAAACGAGGTAGCCGTATACCATTTTTGGCAAGATCGGGACACGTAAAACCCTAAAAACCCTAAATAATGGCAAATATTTGTAACTCAATCTCCATTTGGATTTTGAGAAAACTCATGTAGATGAAAAACACTTTAAATGTCATTTAGAATCTAGAAAAAAATAAAAAAAAATAAACGAGGTAGCCGTATACCATTTTTGACAAGATCGGGACACGTAAAACCCTAAAAACCCTAAATAATGGCAAATATTTGTAACTCAATCTCCATTTGGATTTTGAGAAAACTCATGTAGATGAAAAACACTTTAAATGTCATTTAGAATCTAGAAAAAAATTAAAAAAAAAATAAACGAGGTAACCGTATACCATTTTTGACAAGATCGGGACACGTAAAACCCTAAAAACCCTAAATAATGACAAATATTTGTAACTCAATATCCATTTGGATTTTGAGGAAACTCATGTAGATGAAAAACACTTTAAATGTCATTTAGAATCTAGAAAAATTAAAAAAATTAAACGAGGTAGCCGTATACCATTTTTGGCAAGATCGGGACACGTAAAACCCTAAAAACCCTAAATAATGGCAAAAATTTGTAACTCAATATCCATTTGGATTTTGAGGAAACTCATGTAGATGAAAAACATTTTAAATGTCATTTAGAACCTAGACACAAATTAAAAAAAAAAACGAGGTAGGCGTATACCATTTTTGGCAAGATCGGGACACATAAAACCCTAAAAACCCTAAATAATGGCAAAAATTTGTAACTCAATATCCATTTGGATTTTGAGGAAACTCATGTAGATGAAAAACACTTTAAATGTCATTTAGAATCTAGAAAAAAATTAAAAAAAAATAAACGAGGTAGCCCTATCATGTATCACCAGAATCAGTGGATGCCTCATCACCTCCTACATCCTCCTCATCACTATCATCAGAATCAATATCGCCCGCTTCACCGCTCGCCCGCTTCGCCTCAAGATCGCTCCCCACGCACGATAGTCCTATCATGTATACTTTTGCTGTGTTTATCTACCGTTGCTGCCGTCTCGGCCTTCCTCTTTCTATTGGACGCGGTCATACGTTCACGTGCCTACAAAAAATCAAATAAGATACAATAAATTAGCTATTTAGCATTTATAACTGACTATGAACGATGCAAAGGAAAAAGAGTGGACACTGGGCACTTCTCGTGTGAACTCACACGAGATTCATCTCGTGTGAACTCACACGAGAAGAATCTCGTGTGAACTCACACGAGATGCATCTCGTGTGAGTTCACACGAGATGAATCTCGTGTGAACTCACACGAGATGCATCTCATGTGAGTTTACACGAGAATCTCTCCAGTTTGGTTATTATCAAAGAAAGAACGTCGAAATCAATTGAAGAAACCAGTTCATGAAAGACGTCCAAATCAATTGAATCAATCAAGCAAAAATTAGACATTGGGAATGTAAAATTAGGTTTAAATTACGTTCAAATTGCATTACCTTCTTCACGGGCAAGGTGGTAGAAGTGGAGGCGGCGGCGATGGCAGTGGTGGTAGCGGCGGCGGAAGCTCCAGCAGGGACGGCCGGAATTTTTACTCGAGCCATTCTTCTTCGTCGTCGAGGTGTGTACTGAGAGAGAGAGAGAGAGAGGAAGAGCCTGTGTTTGATTGAATTTGAAATGAAAGAAAAAAAAAAAATTATATATAAATGGGTAATTTGGTAAATTGCGTTAGCCGTGTATTTTGAGTGGCCGTGTATGGCCGTGTATTTATGTATATCCCTTCCACCCGTTAGATAGTTTATTAAGAGTATGATTGTCTTTTTGACCACGGTCCCACTAACTAACATGGATCACCCATTTTTGAAAGATTGCATATGGGTCTCGTCTTTTTGACATCCACTCCTCCCACCAACAGGGGTTACCCATTATTTGAAAGATTGTATCTGAAACGTTAATTCAGCCAAAACTATCAACCATTCCAAATCCTGTTTGTTGACTCTTAAATCCACCAATAACTCCTGAGAAAACAGAGTCGCAATACTACACCTGACACAGTGGTTCAAGCACTCATGTTATGTAATGTGTTATGGTTATTCTAGAAATTGTTTCTCAAACTGTCACTTAATATTTGAGCTGAAGCTCATGTGTACTTTCAAGAAGGAAATGGGAACCAGGAAGAGCTCTGTTTTCTCAGTACTAGGAATCTGTAGTCAGAAATCTTGAAGCCACAGACAGAGCTCACATATTCTCCATGTCCCATTCCTCAAAACCATCAAGATTCAACCATATTTGTATATCTACGTATGTACATATACATATATGTGAGTGTGTGTGAGAACCACCACAATTCACATCTACTCTAATCAAAGACGAAAAAGAAAAAGCACGGGAAACTATACATCAAAATTTTACCAGATACCCAAAGTCAAACATATATGCAACCATTTGGCTTTCATCAAAAGCATTCCATTGATCAAATTACTAAACAATACACGCACATACTCTACATCAACTAGGCTCAACATCACCCAAAACAAGCATTCAAGACTAATCACGATCTAAAACCAAGCATTAATATCATATTTCAACTATCAACTTACTCTTAAACTAGGAAAGAAACATAAAGGGTAAAAAAAGGAAAGCGATAATCTTACTATCACGACGGCTATGACTCTGTTGGCTTCTGCTTCCTCTTCTTACTCTCGACTATTCCCTTTACGAAAGCATCCACAATTTGCTTCTGTGACTCAAGAATCAACTCGTTACGCTTCATCTCCGTCTCCATTCGCATCTTCTCAAGCTCACTAGCCATTTCCATCTTCATTTTCTCCATTTTCATAAACCCATCACCCAAAAGCTTAATCGATGACACCATATCCAACACTGCAACATTCTCTTTCTTAATCCCACCACCACCGCCACTCTTCTTTCCGGCAGAAGGGTATCCATTAAAACCCCTAGTATTGAAATTTGGGTTCGAATTTCTCTCCATTTCGCCACTATACTTTCCTCTATACCCTGCAGCCGAGCTATTCCTATCCCTAGGCACTTTCACCCAAAGTTCACCATCTGCATCAACTTGATTATTAGTAATAGTACCATCGTCCCAAAAATTGGGATTCCCCTTCTCAATCTTGCTAAATTTCCTCGGCCTGAGACCGGACCCTTTCCCGCGGAGCCCACTACCATCATCACCATCGCCGCCGCGATTGTCGGACTGAAACCGAGGCGGATAGCCCTGCAAGGAATTCTTATGACTTCTCAAACTTGGGGCCTCAGCAAGAAACCCATCTTCAAATTCATCTTCCTCTTCACCACCATCTTCTTCTTTGTCATACCCAGCATCCAAATATTGAGAAGAATAATCAAGATTCGAAACCCTAGACCCAAAATTAGGTGATGATTTCACATTACTATTTTTGCCGGAGATCTTCACCGCTGAATTCACCAAACTCCGATCCCCAGTTGGTTTGAACCGGATTCCACGACCCGGATTCAACCCCGCTTGGTCAAAATTAGGGTTAGGGCTTGACCCATCATCTTTCTTTTGCAAATTAGCAACCTTTAATATAGGATTGACCGGATTACCACATTCTCCCCCCGATCCGTGCTCCATAGCATCCATCGCTTCATAATAAAACCACGACGAAAAGAATCGCCCGGGGAAAGACTGAGATCGCTGCTTCTCCGCTCGATAACGCTGCCGGAGCTTCTCCATCTTGTGGCGGCACTGCGCAGAGGTCTTCGCCGGAACGGCACCGGGACAGCTGTTCCCCACCTGGTCAGCCACCGAATCCCAGTCAGGCGTACGCAAATACCCACGCCGGAGCGCGTACCATCTCTCACGATAAGCTTCAATCAACGCCAAGGCCTCATCTTGCGACCAGCACGGCGGCGGAAACTTACGGACAGGCTTCTCGGCGGACATGGACGGCGCACGTTAGCAACGCTCTACTTAGTGGGATCTAGTCTAAGCCGTGTGCGGAGTGATGGGTTAGCTTAAAAACAGAAACTTTTTGCGGTGGCGGAAGTTTGGGGTGGGGGAATAAAGAAAGGGAGGAGACCGGCTAGGTGGGTGGACGGTGGAAGTTGATGGATAATGATGACGATGGATATAGGGGGTGATGCTATTGTGCGCACGAATGTGGAGTATAGTATACACACCTAATCCACCAATCCACCACCCTAATGACACTTCCCCACCACCCACCCACCCACCCGCCCTAATCCTACCACTTTATCCTTCACTCCATCCTTGTGAGATTTGACTTAGTCAACCCTTTTTATTTTTTACAATGGACCACCGTACAAACAATGAACCATATTGGGACTTTCTCCCTCTAGGTATGGTATGGTACTTACCACCTAGGTAGTGGTTGGACATGGTTGGTATTGTTTGTACCCACCAATGTTGTGGGTGTGCGTGTGGGTGTGGATTGTTATGGTGAGTTGGATGAAACTTAAAAGTGGTGTTTGTTGGCATTTATTTTGACATTATTAAAAAGTTGAGGGTTTATTGCCTCTTAAACCCATGTACTTTTAGGGATTGTGACCCTTCCCAGGGCACTTTATTCTGATTCATATGCCATATAAGGACTATATATTTTTGAAAACTCATAAAAGCCCCTCGATATTTATTGTCATTAATGCCCTCGTCATTTACGTTCTCACTTTTGGCCAAATACCAACTCCTGCTTATAGTTGAAGTACAAGACTAGTTCTAGTTTGTCTCTTATAGTTTGAACTATAAGTGTTATTATTCTTCACATATTTTCATAATTAGAATAACTTTATCAAAAACTTAGATATTTTATTAAGATTGACTCTTATAATTGAAGTATTAGACTAGTTCTAGTTTGTCTCTTATAGTTCGAACTATAAGACTTAATTTAATTTGATAGTTCAACTATAAGACTTACGCTTTCACATTTTTTGAGGGTCTTTCTTTTATGGTTTGACCCCTTTAATAATAATAACAATCATATTCATTTTAGTTCTAATTGTTCAACTACACGACTTATTTTCTAACAAAAAATAACATTGTTCTGGTAAAATTTACATAATCTAATTTGTAACTGAAATTGATAATTTTGAGCATATTCAATTTAATCAATCACCAAAAGTATAAAGCATCACATGATTTGACTTTCAAGTCTAGTTGACCTGCTCAAATGAAGAAAAAAATCCAATTAAAGTGCTTTGACTTAACTTCAAACCCCTTTGAAATCGTAGCGACTCGCTATGGTAAAAAGAGTCGCTAAAACAGTATATGCTCCTGATTGGATGTTAAATGTCAATTTAGTAATGGAGCTTATAGTCGACAATTCATTTGTTTATAGTTCATCCGGCAAAAATCAACCACATGAAGCTCCAGATCTCAAAAAAATTCATCACATATGTTGTCGTTGATGACGGCTTGCAGAAGTTTTTGCCCCTAGATGTTAGCAATCTACCTCCCACTCTCCCACCTGTTGGATTTTGGGGTTACAAACGCAGCGGAAGAATTTTTGAAAAACAACAAAATCCTAGCCTTGAATCCGTCTAGCATGAAGAGATTAGAAACATATGAAATAGATTTACATACCTTGAATGTGATTATGTTTGTTCAAACGAATCTTAAAGATTGAATCTTTAAATCGTTGATGAAACTTGGATCTTCTTCTTCCTTGTTCTACCTTGGTGATGAATCAACAATGGAGATCTTCAAGCTTTAGGAGATAAAGTAACCTCCCTCTAATGGTGATCCACACGCGAACGAACCAAGAACACTTCTTGTTGGATTGCTAGATGATCCTTCCGATTATTGAAACTCCTTTCAATAATCAATGGCAAAAACAATGGAATTGATTTTGGGATTTATTTGATTTTGATTCTCAATCAAAGATCAAATCTCTAGAGTTTCATAAATCTTGAACAATATTGTAGAGAGAGGTTTATGGCTGCAAAAGGATTGTATTTATACTTAAGTATAAATCCTAACAATTAGGTAAGAATTCTTGTCCAAGACCAAAACCAAATCGTCAAAGGAAAAACGCGTACGGCTGAAAATCGCTAGGGGCACGACTCGTGCTCCTGGGCACGACTCGTGCCACGAGTCGTTCCAGGTAGTCACGAGTTGTCCAAGCCAAATTTCAGTCGTACCACGACTCGTGACAAATTTTGCACCCGTGTTGATCAAGGGAACGACTCGTGCCCAAGGGCACGAGTCGTGCCCAATCCCATAAAGTCAAAAAGTCAACGAGTTGTTCCTTGGTGGCCAAAACGCAGTCGTACTGCTCATGTCACTAGTCGTTTCCCTTGGCACGAGTCGTGACCCAGGGCACGAGTCGTGCTCCTGGTCACGAGTCATGCCAGAACCCAAAATCCATAATTTTTAGCCATGATCAAATTCGTTATTTGTGTGTGACCCAATAGGAATTATATTATGTTGGTAGTGAGTCGAAACATCGACCTCATAAGACATAAGTGGTTTCTAGCAAATCATTATATCTACCCAATTAATATAACATCAAAGCTTGATTCCTTGATAGATCAAATGTCACAATCCCTTTGTCCACGATGTCCATTTGAACATTAGTCATGGTCCATGTCAACTCACATGTTCAATGCTATCTCGATTCCGAATATGTTGATAATCCAAATCCATTTGATCTCTATCAAATTACGTTAGTGTGGCCACACATTTCATCAACATCATTCATCGAGGGGCCAAAGCAAACATCTCTCTCAACGAGAGGGACAAATCTCATCTTGACTTATCATTCTTCCCTACAAGAATTCAATCGTGCCAACATACCCCTTATTGATATTCGATTAAAGATAGTGTTAGACTATATCAAACACGATGTTCATCGTGTGGAAGACGGTGATAATCTTAGGTTCAAAGGATTCGATGACATGACTATCATGAGATTTAATCATGACATATATGACTATAGACCATGTCATAAATTTCATCGGTAGGTCATGTCCAGTATTTGTTCTCTAGCAAGTACCCATAAATGTAATGTGCATCACATGCATATAATCATCTCCATGATTATCCATTACCAACTTATACTAGTTATTCATAATAACTAGGGACGCAGTTCAATATAATAAATATGTAAACATATATGAACCAAATAAACTTTCTCTATAATAAATGATAAAGACGATTACATAACGATTTAAGTTATAAGTCAAACATAACTAAATGCCTAGGGCATTACACCAACAATCTCCCACTTGCACTAGGCTCCATCTATGTATCGTATACCGATGGACCTCACATGACCATCATGCTTTGCTTGTGCGAGGAGCTTTGTAAGTGGATCCTCAATGTTATCATCGATTGATACTTTGCATATCTTAACGTCTCCCCTATCAATGAACTCTCGAATGATATAGAAATGTCTAAGTATGTGTTTGGATCGCTGATGTGACCTAGGTTCCTTTGCTTGCGCAATTGCACCATTATTGTCACAATAAAGTTCCACCAGATTAGTGATACTTGGAACAACTTCCAGATCACTAATGAACTTCTTGATCCAAACTGCCTCCTTAGCTGCATCGGATGTGAAATTGTCACGGCCAGAATCACAAGTGATAACCAAGGTGATAACAGCACCAACGATAGCACTTGGGATAGCACACACACACTTCGAAAATAAAAACAATTTTGTAAAAAAGATTGCAGTTGAATAATAACACCAAAATTTTTTTTCTCAAGTTATATAAATAATATAACTTGAGGATGCCTCTTAGGCAAGACTTTATAACCACTTCATAAAATAATTACAAAAGCCGAAATGTTCCCTATAAGTATTATAATGTAATTTCTATGGAACAAGAGATAAAGAACGGAATCCAATCATAGCCTTCACACAGCTTGATACCAAGGTAATCAAGTGCGAAATTACAAGGGAGGATGGATGAATCGAACCACAAAGAACTCTATCTCTAAATGCTTGAAGGTGTGAAATGTGTAATTGGCATGTCTTCAAATGAATCCTTCCAAGCATATTTATAGTCTTCAATTACTTGAAGGCTACTAAAATAAATAGCCTTGGGGCTGTATAGGACGTTGAGGGAGAGTGGGGAGAGTGGTTGGGCTTGTTCCTCACTTCATGCGCCCACTTCCTCAATTATAGCAACCGTGTGCTTGTTATCCAAGCTCATGCTTCAACGCCTTGTACTCCCAAGCATTCTCAGCCTTGTACTCTTTTAGAATCAGTAACAACCATCTTGACCAAGTCTTCACACGTTTTTGTTGTTGTCGATATAAACAAGGCTTGTTGAAAGATTATGCATAAAATGACATTTATGCATAACTTTCTCTTTTTCAAGTTCCTCCACGTTTCTAGCTCAATCTCTAATCATATTGCAATCTGAAATATGGACATACACCATAGACTATACAGATTATATTAGCACATTAGTACATAAATTAATAATCAAGAAATGTACAACTATGTAAATTCCAGCACAAGAAATCATCTGCGATATCATCTGGAATCTGAGAAATCGTCTGAGATATCATCTACAGTTTACACTAACAGGATGCTGCTATATATTCGGCCTTGGTTGTAGAATCGGCAATAGTACTCTGCTTGGAAATCTTCCAACAAATTGCAACTCCGTTAAGCATAAACACAAATTCCGACTGCGATCAAAAATCATCCTTGTCGGTTTGGAAGCTTGCATATGTGTAACCTCTTACAACAAGATCAGCTTTCATCCCTCCAAAGACCAAGAACACATCCTTAGTCCTTCTTAAGTACTTAAGAATCGTCTTGACTGTCATCCAATGGTTTTCACCAGGATCAGATTGGTATTGACTTGTCATGCTTAGAGCATACGAGACGTCGGGTCTAGTACAAATCATGGCATACATGATAGATCCAATAGCCGAAGCGTATGGAACCTCATTCATCCTCTTTCGCTCATCAGTTGTCTTAGGACACTGATTCTTGCTAAGAGTAACACCATGACCCATTGGCAAGTTGCCTCTCTTAGAATTTTCAATCTTGAATCTTCTAAGAACCTTGTCAATGTAGGTACTTTGACTGAAACCAATTATCCTTTTAGATCTATCTCTATAGATCTTGATGCCAAGGATGTAAGCGGATTCACCCATATCTTTCATTGAGAAACATTTCCCTAACCAAGACTTGACAGTCTGAAGTGCAGGAATGTCGTTTCCAATGAGTAAGATATCATCGACATACAATAAGAGAAATAATAGTACGCTCCCACTGAATTTCATGTATACACAAGGTTCATCTTCGTTCTTGACAAAACCAAACTCTTTGATCTTTTCGTCAAAACGTAGATTCCAACTCCTAGAAGCTTGCTTCAACCCATATATGGATCTCTGCAACTTGCACACTTTGTTAAAATTTCTTGGATCGACAAAACCTTCGGGTTGTGTCATATACACATCCTCGAGTAACTTCACATTTAGGAAATCCGTTTTAACATCCATTTGCCATATCTCATAGTCATAATACTCTGCTATGACAATCAAAATTCTAACATACTTAAGCATTGCAACAGGCAAAAATGTTTCATCATAGTCTACACCATGAACCTGCCTATATCCCTTTGCTAAAAGCCTAGCCTTATAAGTATGCACCTTCCCATCCATGTCAGTCTTCTTCTTGAAGACCCTCTTGCACCCTATGGTTTTTACACCTTCGGATGGCTCAACCAAGTTCTAAACTTGATTATCTGACATGGATTGCAATTCGGATTTCATGGCCTCCAACCATTTATCCGAATCAGGAGTGGATATCGCCCCTTGATATGAAGTAGGTTTGTCATTCTCAATGACTTCCACTTCATTACTTTTCGACACAAGAAATCAATATCTCTCGGGTGCGGATCGTAACCTATCCGATCTACGATGGACTTGTGGATCTTGAACCGGTTCTACAACTTCTTGTGGACTTGGTTCAGTCTCTACTATCGGTTCCATGTTATTTTCGGGTTCTTGAACTTCTTCAAGATCAATTTTACTTCCACTAGTTCCTTTATTGAGAAACTGTTTCTCAAGAAAAGTACCATATTGAGCAACAAACACTTTGTTCTCATTGTGGTTGTAAAAGTAATACCATTTGGTTTCCTTAGGATAACCAACAAAAATAACCTTGTCAGATTTAGGTGCAAACTTATCAGAGACAAGTCTCTTCACATAAGCTTCGCAACCCCTAATCTTCATGAAAGACAAACTAGGTTTTCTTCCATTCCACATCTCATGTGGGGTCTTAGGAGCCGATTTAGTAGGGACTCTATTCAGTGTGAACGCAGCAGTCTCTAATTCATGTCCCTAAAAGGAAATAGGAAGGTCGACTTGACTTATCATCGAACGAACCATATCTAATAAGGTTCTATTCCTCCTCTCGAAAACACCATTCCATTGTGGTGTTCCGGGTGGAAACTCTGAAACTATTCCACAGTTTTTGAGATGATTGTCAAACTCTTGGCTCAAATACTCACCACCATGATCGGATCGAAGTGCTTTAATAGTTTTGCCAAGTTGATTTTGTACTTCATTTTGAAATGTTCTAAACATCTCAAAGGATTCACTTTTGACTTCATCAGATAGACATAGCCATATCTAGATAAGTCATCGGTGAATATAATGAAATACCGAAATCCTCCCCTAGCAATGCTGCTCATTGGTCCACATACATCGGTAAGTATTAGGCCCAATAAGTCACTAGCCCTTTCACTATTCTTAGTTTAGGGTGGTTTGGTAATTTTTCCCAATAAACAAGATTCACATATCTCATATGATTCATAATCATGTGAGTCTAACATACCATCCTTGTGGAGTTTAGAGATGTGTTTCTCGATTATATGACCAAGACGGCAATGCCACATGAACGTGTTGTTCACGTCATTCGGTTTAGACTTCTTATCCATATGATAAATATCTATAACATTATTTTGTTTCTCATTAACATCAAGAACATAAAGGCCATTAAATGAATTAGCAATACCATATAGCATATCATGTAAATAAATATAAAACTTCTTATTCTCAATAAGAAAATTATACCCTTCATTATCCAAACAAGAAACGGAAATAATATTTCTACTCAAATCAGGAACATAGTAACAATTGTTCAAAACAAGAACTAGCCCACTAGGTAAAGTTACATCATATGTACCTACGACTAATGCAGCAACTCTTTCTCCATTCCCCACATGTAGGTCAACTTCACCTTGTTTGAATAGCTTCCTATTCCTTAGTCACTGCACATTTAAACAAATGTGAGATCCACATCCGGTATCTAATACCCATGAACTAGAAATAGAAAGGAAAATATTAATCATATAGATACCTGAATTAGAAACAATCGTATTGCCCTTCTTCGCCTTTAGGCCTTCCTTGTAAGCCTTGCAATTACGCTTCCAATGACCAACTTCTTGGCAATAGTAGCAAATCGCATCATTTTGAGATACCTTGGGAGCCTCTTCGATAACGGCAACTTTTACCTTAGACTTAGCAACACTTGCTTTACCTTTGCCATCTTTCTTGAAACCATTTCCTTTGTTAACCATTAACACATTTGTTGTTCTGGGCTTCTTGATATTCTTCTCTGCGGTTTTAAGCATCGCATGCAATTTCGAGATATATTATCCATGCCACTCATGTGATAGTGCTTTATGAAATGACCATAACTCTCTGGTAATGAATTCAATATCGTATCCGTGGCGAGTCCAAACTCATCGGATTTCCAAGCCTTTCGAGACGCTTAATGTGACCCTTCATCTTAAGGACATGAGCACCAACCGACTACCCCTCTTACATCTTGCATGCATTTAGAGCTTTAACCACATCATACCTCTCTTGTCTAGCTTGCACTTGGAACATTTCCTTTAAGCGCTCGGCTAGATCAAAAGCAGCTTCCATGTGTTCAAGGTCCTTCTGAAGAGCCTTACACATGGTGACAAGCATAAGGCATGTCACATCATTAGAATCATCAACATGTTTCTTGTGAGCATCCTTATCTGCCCTTAAATCATTGGCAGCAGGTGGAGGTGGAACGGGTTCGTCAAGAATGTACATTTTCTTCTCTTGCCTAAGAACAATTCTTAGGCTTCTGATCCAATCAGAATAGTTTGTACCGTTCTCTTCGAGCTTGTCCTTCTCAAGGACGGATCGCAGTGACAGGGGCTGATTATTGTGAGTTTCCATTACTACAATAAAATATGCAAACAATAAACATATAAGTATCAAGGCATTTATCATCTAAGAGCAAATAATGTATTTCATAAATACTCTCACTCAATTATACACCTTCAAATACAAACATGTATCATATAAGCATAATAGGCTAAGATCCATATTTCACTTGATTTTGGTTTAACTGAGTCAATGCCCGAAATCAAGTTATTTAGGTAGAAAACATCAATCATATCATATATGACTCTTAGATCTTTTATGAGATTTTCTTAGACATCATATGTCAAAAATATGTTTTAAATCTCATTTATGCCTTGGGTCAAATCTCATTTGAAAGCACCAATTAAGTTAAAATCTTTTTCAAACGTATGAGACATGCAACGATGCACCTAACTGAGTTAAAACTACATCAACCATTATTTTATCTTGATCACAAATTAAGATATAATGATTCACCCAACTGAGTCAAAACTACATCAAAATACCCTAAAATATCACAAGTGTTCTAATCAAGGGATGACATAAAACTTAAATATTTTGAAGGTTTTACACATATCAACAAACATCGCATGGTTGTAACATGAAACTTATGTGTACATAATCATGAACATAGGGCTTCACAAAATATTTCAATCAAACAATTTGATACAATTTTGAGAAATTACAAATCTAAATAATCATATTAAACAGATCAATAACCTATGTAAAAGATTAATCAAATTAATCAATTATTAATCACAATCATAGCATATCTCATATACTTGTTTTCATAAAACAATACACATAAAACATAGATCTATTTCATATTGCATGTAAAGCATTTAATCAAATTAAATCTAGCATGCCATTTCAATCCTAATCATGATAAACACGGCTCTGATACCACTGTTGGGTTTTGGGGTTACAAACGCAGCGGAAGAACTTATGAAAAACAACAAAACCCTAGCCTTGAATCCGTCTAGCATGAAGAGATTAGAAACATATGAAATAGATTTATATACCTTGAATGCGATTATGTGTGTTCAAACGAATTTTAAAGATTGAATCTTTAAACCGTTGATGAAACTTGGATCTTCTTCTTCCTTGTTCTACCTTGGTGATGAATCAACAATGGAGATCTTCAAGCTTTAGGAGATAAAGTAACCTCCCTCTAATGGTGATTCACACGCGAACGAACCAAGAACACTTCTTGTTGGATTGCTAGATGATCCTTCTGATTATTGAAACAACTTTCAATAATCAATGGAAAAAACAATGGAATTGATTTTGAGATTTATTTGATTTTGATTCTCAATCAAAGATCAAATCTCTAGAGTTTCATAAACCTTGAACAATGTTGTAGAGAGAGGTTTATGGCTGCAAAAGGATTGTATTTGTACTTAGGTATAAATCCTAACAATTAGGTAATAATCCTTGTCCAAGACCAAAACCAAATCGCTAAAGGAAAAACGCGTACGGCTGAAATTCGCTAAGGGCACGACTCGTGCCATGAGTCGTTCCAGGTAGTCACGAGCTGTCCAAGCCAAATTTCAGTCGTACCACGACTCATGACAAATTTTGCACCCGTGCTGATCAAGGGAATGACTCGTGCCCAAGGGCACGAGTCGTGCCCAATCCCACAAAGTCAAAAAGTCAACGAGTTGTTCCTTGGTGGCCAAAATGCAGTCGTACTGCTCATGTCACTAGTCGTGACCCTTGGCACGAGTCGTGACCCAGGGCACGAGTCGTGCTCCTGGTCACGAGTCGTGCCAGAACCCAAAATCCATAATTTTCAGCCATGATCAAATTCGTTCTTTGTGTGTGACCCAATAGGAATTATATTATGTTGGTAGTGAGTCGAAACATCGACATCACAAGACACAAGTGGTTTCTAGCAAACCATTATATCCACCCAATTAATATAACATCAAAGCTTGATTCCTTGATAGATCAAATGTCACAATCCCTTTATCCACGATGTCCATTTGAACATGAGTCATGGTCCATGTCAACTCACATGTTCAATGCTTTCTCGATTTCGAATATGTTGATAATCCAAATGCATTTGATCTCTATCAAATTACTTGAGTGTGGCCACACATTTCATCAACATCATTCATCGAGGGGCCCAAGCAAACATCTCTCTCAACGAGAGGGACATATCTCATCTTGATTTATCATTCTTCCCTACAAGAATCCAATTGTGCCAACATAGCTCTTATTGCTATCCGATTAAAGATAGTGTTAGACTATATCAAACACGATGTTCATCGTGTGGAAGACGATGATAATCTTAGGTTCAAAGGATTCAATGACACGACTATCATGAGATTTAATCATGACATATATGACTATAGACCATGTCATAAATCTCATTGGTAGGTCATGTCCAGTACTTGTTCTCTAGCAAGTACCCATAAATGTAATGTACATCACATGCATATAATCATCTCCATGATTATCCATTACCAACTTATACTAGTTATTCATAATAAATAGGGACGCAGTTCAATATAATAAATATGTAAACATATATGAACCAAATAAACTTTCTCTATAATAAATGATAAAGACGATTACATAGCGGTGTAAGTTATAAGTCAAACATATAGGGCATTACACCAACACCACCGCTAAGGCTTTAGCCTGCAATGAAGGCGATGACTTGCAGAAGACTGAATTGGGGAGAGAGCTACCTATTGCAGAGAGATAAAGTAAGAGAGAGGATGGCTATGGTTTTTTTTTTATTTCGAGAGAAAGTGTTTCGGGTCATGGTTGCATGTATATATGGCGCGGAGAACTCGTCGGACAAACCTTAAGATGGTACGATAAAGAGGCAGTAAGGTCGCGTTGGCATAGAAAAAGGTGCACCGGTAGGCGTGAGTTGGGGCGAGTGAGATAGAGGCAGAGATAGAGAGAGATAAACATATAACACTACTAGAAACTGGACAATTACCGATGGAAAAATCCGTCGGTAATAGTTGTTTATCGTCGGACCCGTTCAGTCAGATTCCGTCGGTAATTCTTCGTTGGTAATACTGACGGAAATTTTCGTCGGTAATTCTGACGGACGGTCTGTCGGTAAACACAAAATAACCGTCGGTAACGAAAATCTGTCGACCGATGACCGGCGTATTTGCCGGCTGATGACCGGCGTATTTGTCGTAGGGTTACTGACGGAAATTCCGTCGGTAAAAGTTCTGATTTACCGACTGACCAGTCTGTCGGTAATAATATAATCAGTTTTTCAAAGTACTTACCGACGAAATGGTCTGTCGGTAAATTGTTCAGAATTGAAAAAAAAAATCTGAAATATTTAAAAAGCCACATGCAACATGTTTAATCACCAAAATACCAACATTCAAATACAACTCAATTAAATATTCAAATATAACTCAATTAAACATTCAATCACCAAAATACCAACATTCAATTATAATACTCTGAAAGGTTCTACAAACTGGAAACAGTTATGAAAAGACCAATGAAACGCTCATGACTAAGCTCAATACTTTGGTGAAACGATCCAAGATTGTTCAGGCTCTAGCTCAACCGTTTCAATCTGCAACATCCATAAAAAGTGTAAATAATTATTTTCCATTTTTTTTCATTATGAGTAGCCGGCTTAATTGGGCGCCAATATTAGACTCTTTTTATTTATCTTGGCATTTTCTACACACACAAAATCTTTGTAGCATGCTTTCATAGTCAGGTGTGGGTTCCACAGAACAGCATCTGACCAACTGGACAAAGAATTAAAGTAGAGGTCAAATGAAGTGAAGATCATATGTATAAATGAAAGATGAAAAATAATAACAAGTAAAGTTATTTTTCAACTTAGTTTGTGTTCTTGATTGATATAACATCACCCAGACCATTATTCAGGGATAGCTTGTTAGGACTTGAGTAAAAACATTATCCCCAGCTTGTGCATAGACACGCCTCTTTGCAGGCTGCAAAAAGATTGAAGGGAGATATCACAATCAACCCCCTTAATTTCCTTGAGAAACTAGAAATGAACACTCATTTAGGTACAGAGGGAGGAAACAAATTAACTAAAGAAAATCTGCATATTTGGAATTGGCATAAATTAGTCATTGGCTTCTCAAAGAAGAGATTGATTTGTACCTTCTCTAATATCACTGACTGATCATCCAGGTGGATACTACGCATGTGTGTTAGCATCTCTAGTTGCTGCAAAAACATCCAATCCAAAATCTTTTAATTAACTAAATTAATTATCTGAACTAAGCATGTACAAAAAAAAACAATTACAGAAATAAAATAATGTTACATGTTCTTGTAACTGATGTATCATTTCCATCCTTTCAGCAAATCCATCTGGTTCGAGAGAAAATTATGCTAAAGAATATCCAGAATATAATTAACTATCTATTATTCCAAATCTGTAGTATGGCCCTTTTACATGAGTGTTTTTACAAAAAGGCAGACAAATAATAATAAAAAGTTGGAAATTCAAGCTTGAAATCCACATAGAGCACCACTAAATGTAAAGAAGTAACTCATTCACACAACAAACATTACAAATCCCAAAACCATATTAGATTGAAATTAGTGCTTCCCTAGTTCAAAACCTAAATCAAGTTTGGCACAATTCCAATTTCAAAGTGCAAATTGCATGATCCAAACATAGCCTTAATTAATTAGGAAAAAAAAACATACTTGGAGCTTAACTTTCTTTTGGAACTGAATATTAACAAGATGCGGCTGTGCCCCATCTGACCTGAAATTGAAAATAAACCACTTTCACACATACATAGAAACAAAAACATGGTGGGCAAAGGGAAAAGAGAAAAGTTCACACTAGCAGTAGGTTTCGAAATTGTCATCACGAAGAGAGAGAAGGCTATTTCCAGGCTTGCAGGAGCTGACACTCCAAGCAGCCTTGTTCGCCATCTCACGCAGGTCAAAATTTTCATACTGCAGTAAGTTTCTAAATGGAGCGACGATTGTAAATCGATAATTCAAAAACCCTAACCAAACACTCGCTACTAATTCAACACCTCGTAAGAATAAAAAAATTGTGAACAGAGAGAATCTAGAAAGTAGTTGATCAAACCGAGATTCGTTGATGAGTTGTTACCTGGAAATTGACGGGATTGGAGATGCGTTTCAGAGCGGAGAGTGAGAGAGAAAGAGAGAGCGCTCCGGAATCTCTCTCTTGTCGGAGATGGATGAAGCTAGGGTTTGCGGTGAGGGGATCTCGGAGAGGCGGACGTCGGAGGAAGAGAGAGAAATTGGAAGGGTTTTTAGGGGATTCATTGATGCGGCGACTTGTTTAGAATGAGAGAAAAAGATAGGGTTCCAAATAAGTAAGGGCTGAGCTAGAATATTTATAGGTCAACTTACCGACGAAAAATTTCGTCGGTATACCGACGGATTTTTAAGATTTATCGACGGAATAAAATGTAAATATAATAAAGAAATTTTCGCAAAGTCCAAATTTATATTCCGTCGGTATTTGTTGATGGTTCATCGGTAATACCGATGGACGCGGTGCGTCGATAATCAACATATTTCTAGTAGTGTAAAGAGAAGTGTGGGTGTGTGTCCATGATCAAATAAAACGAAAAGGAAAGGAAATAAGGGACATTGATTGGAAATTGGAAAGTTCTAACAAAATTTATTCACGTGTTATATTTTCATGTTGTATTATTTCTATAAATTATTGAATCATATATAAGTGTATAATACAGAATAATTGAATATAATATTGCATGTATGGTGGCAGTGGGCAGGGGTGGTCGGCGGTCGACGGGCGATGGTGAGGGTAGTTTTAATGATCTTATATCATAATTTTAAATTACTGAATAAATGCATGCAATATCGTACATTATTACCTAAAACTTTTTGATCATTTCAACTTAATTAGGAATTTGAGGGAATTTATTTGTTCCAAAAGACACTTCCCTATCAAATTTCCACGAATTTTAATAACTAAAATCTAGCATACTTGAATAACATGTTTGTCCTAACCCGGATACTTAAGTATGTGGTGTTAATAAGTGTAGTATACTCCATTTGTCTCATAACAAATATCATTTATTTTTCTTTATGGTGTTACATAACAAATGTTACTATCTTAAATTGGAAACTTAATAATACTTTTTTTTATTTAATAGAATCCATTTGCTCACTTCAGGGCCGGCTCAGACATGAAGCATTAGGTTCCTTTGCACAGGGCCTTAAATTTTGAAGGGCCTCAATTTTATCTATGCCCATTAAATATATATATAAAACAAATTATTGTGTTAATTTTTTAAAGGGCAAATTGCAATTTAGGACCCTTTTTTAAATAAATATTGAGGTTATATATAATTTTATGTTAATTTTCTAAATATTAAGGGCCCCATATTCTCATTTCGCACATGGTCTCTGTACTTAATGAGACGGGCCTCACTTAAAACAACAATCTATTTACTATTTTCAACCTCTCTTTCTCTCTCCTAATTTATTTTTCATACTCATAACACCTAATATCCTATCAATAAATTTCCTTAATTTTGAGCAGTCAATTTTTATAACCATTATTATTGTGGGGGCAGAAGGAGCATGTGTTTGATGAGCTAGGTTTGTGTTTAGAAGTTGTAGTATTAGTGTTTAGATATATCAGTGCAAGTATTTAGAAATATTAGTGTTAGTGCATTTAATAAGCGTTTGTGTTAGTGTTTTAAAAGTGCCGGTGTTAATATTTTGAAGTGCAAGTGTTAGTTTTAGTAAATGTAGTATTAGTATTTAAAAGTGTTAGTGTATGCATTTAGAAAGTGCTTAAAATTCTCAGAGTTAGTGTTTATAAATGCAGTGCCATTATTTGTGTTCGTAAGTGTATGTTAAAAAGTTAGTTATTTACCATATTGCCACCATGTATTTTTTTTTAAAATGTTGTTTACGATACTGTCACCGTGTACAATAAGTTCGAATTAATTATGATATTTCATTATGTGCGTTAAAACACATTTTCTAAAAAAATTAGGCATAATCTGATTTTTTATTTAAGTTTTGGTTACTTAGATTTTTTATAAAAATTTTCAAATTTACATTCAAAACAGATGAATTGACACTTGAACGGTATAAACCGAGATACGAATATGTGTTTGCCCGAGCCGGGCCCAAATGGATTGGGCCATAAACATAATCCAACATCCAAGTATTAGGGCCGAGAGACACCTTCCTCGTATACCGCGGAGCATACACCTCGGCCTTATGTCATCATGCTTGAACTGTCATATCCCGAGATGTCATAAGTGACGAGGAGGGAAAAGTTCTTACCTCGGTATATCCTCAAGTGACGAGGAAACAAAATCATTTACCTCGACATATCAACGTGTCTGGCAATCACCAAATGACGAGGAAGCAGAATCATTCACCTCGGCCTATTTATTAAGGCCGAGGTAAAACATTTATGTTCCTCGGCGTTCCGGCTAGCAGATTACACAGTCCTTATTCAACAAGGATTATACATTCATGATCCAATCAGGATTGTAACCAACTACACCAAACCAAGTCAAACAATGACTCTTTGTCAGATATAATTCTCTTAGGATTATATCTTATCTCTTTACAAGTTCACTTCAACATGGATTCTATCAATCCATCCTTATAAATACAAGCCCCATGGCTCATAATTGGGTACGTGACTTTTTACATTGGGAAAACTCTGTCAATTTGTTTTCTCACATACAAACCGTGAACTTACTCTCACGTCGGAGGGCCTTTAGCCGGATCCGCCCCGGCTTAGTTTACGTGTTTTCTCTTATTTTCAGGCCTTGCAATCACCGGAGCAATCATCGCTTGGAGTTGGGCTGATTTGACGATTTTGGCATCATCAATTGGTTCCATTGCCGGGAAATCGATTCAAACACCCTTTGTTTGGCACGAAAAGTCGCTGCGGCTTACGGCGGAAATTCTCTAGTTTGAACGAGAAATTCTTTGTTCCGTTTGGGCTCTGTTCTTGTTATCGCCGGATTCTGCGAAAATTTCGGTCGGAATTTGCCAGTTCACATCTGAAGTGAATTGTTTGGCCTGAATTTTTTGTGTTGGAAAAATCGCAATTGCTGTTTGTTTGTGGTCAAAATTTGCCCTAATTTTGGCCAGAAATTTGGATCTATTGGAAATTGTGATTTTTGGAAAATTTGCACTTGGTAATTTGATGTTGACTTACAAATGGACGGACAGTTTACGAGTGTTACGGCTGAGGACCCTACCCAAGTGAATGGGGGGAACACTGGAGCCGAGGAGATGCCTCCTCCTTCTCCTCAACCTCAGCCAGATGCCCCTCCTCCCCTCTCCATGACCCTTCGTTCCAAGGGTCAGGCGAATGCCGAGGGAGAAGGCGCTGAGCTTCCTCGTCCCACTCGTGCTCGCGGAAAGCAAGTGGGAAGGAAGAAAACAAAGAATGCCGACGCCGGTCAAGCAGGAGGAAGTCAACCCATTGACCGACGCTCTTTGTTACATAGGCAAATGGAAACATTGCAAAGGATGTATGAAACACAGGCTGCTCTTTTGCAATTGGACCCAGAGCATTCCATGGTTGAATTCATTAGGCCATCTGTGGGCCACCCCCTCGAAAGGGAACAAGGTGAGCAACGAGCTCCTCTCCTCAAGACCGCTGAACTACCAAAGCAAGCACCCCGGGAACCTACTCGTCCTCGGCATGACAGTAAGAAGAGGGATCAGGTAGTTGACCTGAGAAGCCAATTGACTCCCAGGGAAGAGGAGGTGAACTCAAGGGACCTAATGACAAGGCTCAGTCTGAACAGGCGAATGTCACCACCTCGTCTAGTCATAGCACCCCGGCGTCCAGATTCTCCTCGTCCTCGTCGATCCCGCCATGATTCTCCTCTTCCTCGGCATCGTCGGGATTCTCCCCATCCCCGTGTTCGTGAATTTGCTAGGCCAAGGACCCCGGAACCATACAGAATGATACTTGGTGGCCAAGACACAGGCTGAAGCGTGATAAGGCCCCTTCCAAAGCAGGACGGCCACCGACATGACGCGGAGCACGGTAGGGTGAATGATCGCCCCAAGGACAAATCCATCAGAAGCTCCCAACGCAGCACCCACTCAAGCAGCGATAAGGGAGTGGAAACCAAGCGATGGGAGCTGTTGAAGCAAAAGCTGGATGACATGGAGATGGGAAAGAAGTTCAATGATGATGACTATGGTGGGCAACTCGTCCGTTCTCCTTGAGGATAACTTCGGCTCCACCTAATCCTCACCTCAAGCTCCCTAATTTCGAGAAGTACAATGGCACTACTGATGCAAAAGACCACGTGCAAGGTTTTGAACAAACTATGAATCTCCTCACCACTGCTGATGACTTGCTCTGTAAAGCTTTCGCGAGCACCTTCTCCGGAACAGCTTTGACCTGGTTCCGTGAGCTTAAAAGAGGAAGCATCGATTGCTGGAGAGGCATGAGGAGAATGTTTTTGGACCACTTTGCCACCGCTGGTAAGAGGAAGATGAGGTTGGCCGACTTGGCCAACATCGAGCAAGGAAAGGGAGAAACCACCCTCAGCTATTATAATCGGTTCCGGAAAATGGCAGACCAGGTTGAAGAGAGCCTCACTGATAGGGAGGTCATTGTTTGTTTCAACTCTGGCTTAAAATCTGGTCCCCTCGTTTACGAACTCTCAGCCCGGGAACCTCAGACAAAGTTCGAACTATACAAGGTGGCTTATGCCATTTCCATGGCTGAAGATAAAACAAAGAAAAGGGGAGGCGACAAGACGGAAACCGAAACGACGGGTACTCGCCAGAATGACAATGGGAATGGCAAGGGTTCCAAGGGGAAAAATAGAACAAGAAGCACTGAGAAGCTTGAATTCACCCCTCTTACAAAACCCATCTCTGAAATCATGCAGTTAGTAAACCTTCCTCCACCCCGTCCGCTGACTGACAAGCCAAAATTCCCTCGTAACATGAGCAAATACTGTGATTTTCACAAAGACCACGGGCACACCACTGATGGATGTTGGGCCCTCAAGAAAATAATCCAAAAATGGGTCGACGAGGGAAAGTTAGATCGCTATGTCATGAAAAAAGACAACAAGCGGAAGCGGAAGGAAGAGGAAAGTGAAGATGACGACAAAAGCGAGGATGAAGACCGCAGGCCTCCTAGGGCCAAGTTACATGTGATACGGGAAGAGGTAACTTCTACCGAAAACTAAGGGACCGGATCCACGAGGCGAGCAAAGTATACCATGTTCTGCTTGGATCCATAAAGCGAAGAGGTCATTAGTTTCTCTCCTAATGAGTTGGTGGAAGCCAAGCGGCTCGTGAACAACCGCTTGGTGATAAAGGGCCGAATTGACAATGTTGAATCCGAAAGACTCCTTGTTGACACGGGGGCCTCCGTGACATCCTATATTATTCGGCCTTCCAACGAGATGGGCTTGAAAGACACCATGTTGGAGCCTTATCATGGAAGGCTAGAAGGATTCACCAATCACAAGGTTGGAGCCAAGGGAAGCTGTGGAGCTGGAACTTGAAGTCGGTGATCATCCCTTCCTAGCTAAAGCCACAGTCAATTTCGTAGTCATGGATTTGACTAGTGATTACCATGCGATCATAGGCATTCCAAGTCAAGCTAAACTTGGGATGGTGGCCTCACTTCCCACCAACGAGTTAAATTCCCCACTCGTCTTTGGGATTGGATGTGTGAGGGCAACCCCAAAGACTTCTTGGAACATGTCGTGAAGAGCAGAAAGAAATCCAAAAGTGTGGAGATAGATACCCCCGAGGAAAACATCAAGGTCTCAAAGTCTCAGAAAACCACCGAAACTAGCTCCAGAATGAGCTATATTCGTGAGGTGCTTGAAGATGAGGACGAACCTATGGTCCTAGGAATTGCAGATGACCAAGGCATAGTCCTACTGTACGTAGAAGAGCCTATGGTCCAAGAAATTGCAGATGACCTAGGCATAGTTCCGCCCGTATCCGAGGAAGACCCTGTTCTCTTCAACGGCCAGAACTCGGGGGCCAACCACGACCTAGGGAAGGTCAGTCTCCCCGATGTTGATAAACTTATGGAGGAAGAGGGCCTCAACGTGAACGACAATGAAGGGAGAAGAATTAGAGAGATCATTATCGAGTCTCTAGAATTCCGTGACGGTCTGAAATGAAGCCTGTAGATGAGCTGGAAGAGGTAGTCATCAATCCTGACTATCTGAACAAAAAATCAAACTCGGGGGCCAACTATCTCCAGAAGAGAAAGAAAAAATCATCTCCCTCTTGAAAAGCAGTCTCGACGTCTTTGCATGGAGAGTCGAAGACATGAGGGGATCAATGAAGAGGTAGCCCTCCACCGCACGGAAGTTGATCCTTTAGCGAAGACTATCTCCCGAGACAAGGAGAAATTTTGCAAGGGACAAGGAGAAAGCTATAAAAGAAGAGGTGCAGAAATTACTTAGCGCCGGAATAATTCGTGAAGTCAAGTACCCCGTTTGGTTGGCCAATGTAGTTATGGTGAAGAAGCAAAATGGGAAATGGCGTATGTGCATAGACTTTCTTGATCTAAACAAGGCTGCCCCAAGGGACGGCTATCCTCTCCCTAGAATTGACAAGTTGGTTGATTCCATTCTTTGGACATCAAACTCTCGGCTTCCTAGATGCCTATTCGAGGCTATCATCGAGATAAAAATGGCGGAAGAGGACATTGAGAAGACGGCCTTCCAAACACACAGGGAAAATTACTGTTACATCATGATGCCTTTTGGGCTCAAGAACGCGGGTGCTACATACCAACGGATGGTGAATCGAGTTTTTGCAAGCCAAATAGGTCGCAACATGGAAGCTTATATTGATGACATGGTCATAAAGACCAAGGAAGGCAGTCACGTTCCTGACCTGGAAGAGACAATTCACAACCTCCGAGCTAACAACATGAAGCTGAACCCAAGCAAGTGCGTATTCGGAGTAACGGCTGGAAAATTCCTAGGCTTCATGGTATCACAAAGGGGAATAGAGGCCAACCCTGAAAAAATTAAGGCGCTCATGGACATGAAGGAACCTACCACGATCAAGGAGGTTCAAAGACTAAATGGAAGAATAGCGGCCCTTGGAAGATTTATCGCCAAATCTGCCGAAAAGTCACTGCCCTTCTTCAAGGTATTGAAGGGTACCAAAAGCTTCTCCTGGACTCCCGAATGCTCTGAAGCATTCCTCCGGTTGAAGAAGTACTTGGGCTCCCCTCCCTTGCTCAGCAGTCCGACTACCGGTGAGATGCTATATGTCTTCCTAGCTGCCACTGATTATGCTGTCGCAGCTGTCTTAGTTCGGAATGACGAAGGAGTTCAGAAGCCTGTCTACTATGTCTCTAAGGCACTGTCCGACGTGGAAAGCAGATACTTCAATGTGGAGAAGATAGCGTACGCACTAGTCATCGCCTCAAGAAAATTACGTGCCTATTTTTCTGCACATCCTATCACCGTATACACAAATGAACCATTGAAGAAGATACTACATAAGTTGGACGGCTCCGGACGTCTCCTTAATTGGTCCATCGCTCTCACTGAGTTTGATATCACTTACCAACCAAGGAAGACCCTCCTGGCACAGCCATTGGTTGACTTCATGGTCGAGACTGCCTTTATGGGTGAGCATCTCCCCACCTCTCGGAAGCAAAACGCACCAGAGGATAAAGACTCTCCCATTGAACTCCCACCCAACTGTTGGATCCTGTACACGGACGGATCAGCCACAAAAGAAAGAAGCGGAGCGGGAATTGTACTAGCAAGCCCAGAAGGAGAATATACTACGCAAGACGCCATCCGTTTCAAGTTCCCTGCCTCCAATAATCAAGCTGAATATGAAGCTCTAATATTTGGCATTGAGTTAGCCTCCTTCTATGGAGCAACTAAGGTGGCGGCTTTCTGCGACTCCCAACTCGTTGTCAAACAAGTAAAGGGAGAGTATAATGCCCAAGACCCCACTCTTGCCAAGTATAGAGACCCTCTGTTCTAAAAGACCCCGCCTAAGGGCGCCTAGGCCCCGCCTAGGCGCTAGGCCCCTCTCCAATGCCTAGTTCTAAGCCCCGCCTAGGTCCTGACTAATCCCGACTAAGCCCGATTAGTCCCCGACTAGTTCCCGCCTAGACGCTAGGCCCGGCTCCGCCGCCTAGCATCCGCCTAGCGCTTTTTAGAACCTTGTAGAGACCTGGTCCTAGATATGACGAAGAAGATGGAATTTTTCGAGCTCAAATAAATTGGCAGGGAAAATAACCAAGTCGCAGACGTTCTCTCCAAACTGGCAACCATGGATGTGTCTAAGACCAGTCCATATGTAGTTTATGCCGAGGAACCTGCGTACGAAAGACTACAAGTCATGCTCTTAGATAGAGAGGAGAGATGCTGGATCGATGACTACATTGAATACATTGAGAAGGAGAAACTCCCCGAAGATGAAGCTCAAGCTAAACTCATAAAGAAGAGGTCTCCAAGGTTCGTGGTAATAAGCGGAGTCCTCTACCGAAGATCTTTCACGAAGCCCTTGCTAAGGTGTGTCTATCCCAAGGAAATTGAGAACCTCTTGGCAGAAGTACATGAAGGCGTTTGCGGCGGACACCCGGGGGCCAGAACCTTAGTTGACAAGATCATATCGCTAGATTACTACTGGCCAAACCTAAGGGAAGACGCGCACGCCTATGTTAGAAAATGTGACAAGTGCCAAAGATTCTCTGACATTCCTAGACTACCGGCAGTTGAGCAAACACTTGTAATACCTACGTGGCCATTTGATATGTGGGGGATCGATATCATCGGACCCTTCCCTCCCGCCCGTGGTAATTGCAAGTACGTGATAGTAGCTGTTGATTACTTCTCCAAGTGGATAGAAGCCAAGACATTAGCCAAGATAACGGAAGAGAACGCGATCAACTTTGTCCATGACAACATCGGGTGCGGTCGGCCTTCCACATACAATTGTCTACGATCATGGGCTGCAATTCTCCACGGCATTCACTGAGAGTTGGGAAGGGTAAAAGTCCGCCATGCAAAATCTTCGGTTAGCGAGACCACGAGGCAACGGCCAAGCGAAGCGGCAAACAAGCGGTCCTAACCGCCCTTACCAAGAACCTTGAGGGACGTGAGGGTAGATGGTTGGACGAACTTCCCCTAGCCTTATGGGCTGTTCGCACAACCACCGAGGGCCAACCGGAAACCCCATTCGCACTAACCTTCGGTTACGAGGCTATGGCACCCGGCGGAGATGGCCATCCCTGCTATGAGAAACTTCCATTATGATGAGCAAGTCAACAAGGTCAATAGGCTCCTAGACCTGGACCTGATAGATGAGAAACGACTAGCTGCAGAGATGAGGATGGTGAATTACAAGCAAAGGACCAAGGCGTACCACGACAAGAGGGTCATCAGAAGAGTATTCCAAGTAGGCGATTGGGTACTTAGAAAAATTGAAGCTGCGAGTCGGAAGGCAGAACAGAACAAGCTCTCCCCAAATTGGGAAGGTCCCTATATCATCACTCAAGTCATTCGAGAAGGGACCTACAGATTGAAGACCAAGGAGGGGAAGGATCTCAAGCATCCGTGGCACTCCGACAATCTTAGAAAATATTATCACTAGTCTAGTTTATTTTACAGTAGATTAGTTCCTTATTTTCTGTCTTTTATTTTTTGTTAGTTGATAGGATTGCAGTTCGATGTAATCGCATTTCAGTTTTACGAAAGCAGTTTCTTCTAGCATGCAAAGCAACTATCAACTCTTCACACAGACACCAGGAGACGAGGACTCTATCCCCGACTCTTCGAAACATACATCCTGTCAAGGGTCCGCCTTGATTCAGGATTACCAACAGCCAAGACCAAGGGTCCTCCTTGGCCTAATGGCTTACCACACATCCTGTCAAGGGTCCACCTTGATTCGGGATTACCAGCGGCCAAGACCAAGGGTCCTCCTTGGCCTAATGGCTTACCACACATCTGTCAAGGGTCCACCTTGATTCGGGATTACCAACGGCCAAGACCGAGGTCCTCCTTGGCCTAATGGCTTACCACACATCTGTCAAGGTCCGCCTTGATTCAGGGATTACCAACGGCCAAGACCAAGGGTTCCTCCTTGGCCTAATGGCTTACCGCACATCTGTCGAGGGTCCGCCTTGATTCGGGATTACCAACGGCCAAGACCAAGGGTCCTCCTTGGCTAATGGCTTACCACACATCTGTCGAGGCCGCCTTGATTCAGGATTACCAACAGCTAAGACCGAGGGTCCTCCTCGGCCTAATGGCTTACCATACATCCTAACAAGGGTCCGCCTTGATTCAGGATTACAACACATTCAAAGCCAAGGAAACCTTCCTCGGCCTAAATAACTTAGAGTACAGTTAAAGCTGAGGAGTCTTTCCTCGGCATAACCACTTGCTCAACAATTAGGGAACGAGGAACCCTCCTCGGATCCCACATTCATAAACCTGTTGCTTATGCCTAGCATACGGAAACACAAACAAGTCAGTGAAATAACAAGAATATTGACAAAAGGATTTTTCATTGATATTCAAAGAAAATTACAAGTCCTACCTTCTATTACAAAAAAGCAAAGAAAGAAGAGAAATCCTATCTAAGTTTGCTTGCCGTCATCAAAAGGCTTTTCAAGCCAATCCTCAGTAATAGAGCCGGGGGGAGGAAGATTAGTTTGGTCAGCATTGGCTTCAGTCCTCTCAGCCTCCTCTCCCTCGACCTCGGCCTCAGGCTCCCCAGCATCCTGGATGGCCTCCACCAAGGCCTTGATATTACCGGGGACGACAGAAGCCGGCCTCCACACTTCTCGACAAGCTTGGGCATCCTTCTCTGCTATTATCTCCAAGTTGTTTTCAGAGAAAGGAACCAAGTGGTGGAGGGCCCTAACCTCTTCGGCGTACTGATCCCGGCAAATCAGCTGAGCAACCTTGTTTATATCCAAGCCGGTGGAGGGGTCAGCCAAGATACTACGGGCCAGGTGAAGATAACCATCTTCAAACATGGTGGCCGTTTGCTCATCCACGACATCTTGGAAGGCCGAGCTAGCCATCATAGCATTCTTGAAGGCCTGGCTCTCCTTGAACCGAGCAACGGCCTCTTTCTCCCTAGCCAGAAGGGTAGCTTCTAACCCTCTGCACCGGGCTTCAGCTTCCTCGGCCCTAGTTTGGACCTCAGTTTTTTCCTTCCTTGCCGTAGCAAGCTCTTCTTCTTTCAGCCGGAGATGCTCCTCGGCTTTGGTCTTTTCTTCCTCGGCCCTCTTCGCCTCGGCCTCTACCTTGGCCTTGGCAGCATCGAGCTCAGCATCCTTGGACTTCAGAAGTTTGACCAAGGAGGCCTTATCAGCCGCACTCTTTGCCTGGGCGTTCTTGGCCTCATTCAGGCGCTTGGCTTTGGTCTTGGCCAAGACGTTCTCGTACGCCGTGACGGAAGCCAACTGAAAGAGAAATCAATGTTAGAAATTCAAGCAAATCTTAAACTTAATATAACCGAGAAAGAAGAGACATTCACCTCGGCGATTAGGAGCCCTTTACGGCAAAGCAAGACATCCTCACTTGGAGCCTCTTTGACGAGGGCCTCGTAGGTCTCCTCATCCATAGCCCTCTGTACGGGAGCTCGGCCTAGCCTCACCAAGGGTCCCTCCCTAATCTGTAAAGGAAGGCCCCTAAGACGGGGAACATTGATGGCCATGCTCTTAGCGAGCTCATCGGCCTCTTCATCAGTTTTGATGGCCTGAATGGATAAGGGGGGAGGAGCCTCAACATTGGGGGCCCCACCAACAGTTGCCCTCTTAGCTACGGGCTCCTCGGCGCTGGCTGCCTGGGATCTCTTGGAGCCTGAACGTCGGCTCACGAGCCCCCTCTCCTCGGCTACCTCTTCCTCGGCATCAACATGGAGGCTATGCCCCTCTACAGTTGATGGGTTGGGTTGTTCCTCAGACGCCGCTTCCTCGGCATTTACCTCCCCATGCAGTTTGAGGGGAAGGGGTTGGTCACCCTGCACGTTAAGTATCAAGTTACGGGCATTGGCTTCTTCCCGTCTTTCCACCAAGCCAGACTTCTTGCTCAGCTTCCTCTTTTGCTTTATCAGTTCCATGGGGCTCAACCTCCTCGTAGACATTTCTGCCTCTTCCTCAGGGGTTAGATCTGCAAAGAAAAGGACGAGGAGGTCAAATACGAGCAGAAGAAGAAACATTCAAAAAATAACCAAGTATCAAGAAGTTAAATATTTACATCCAACTATGTTTATCTCTTCCAGACATTGGTCCGGGGGATGGGACTTGCACGTGGTACAATCCTCATGAAATACAAGGCCGGGGTGAATGGTCCAGTCGTTAAAGCGCCTCCCCCTCTTTACGGTGACGAGGGGAGATACCCCGTCCTTCTTCCCCGGCATTAAACCCGCCTGAATATAATAGTGATCTGAAGATTCTATCACCGACCAATCTAAGACCCCCACCTCGGCAAATGTCTCCAAACGCGTGATTAAAGCCTGGGTCCATTCATATTGTTGGACAGGAAAGGACGAAGTTGGATCCTTACAAGGAGATTGGAACTCCCATCCTTGGCGGCTCTCAACCCTTATGACATGGTTATCCCAGCCTGCAACTTTGCTAGACATGGGGAGAAGCAGCTTCGGTTTATTGGATGCACTCCTAATGACGAGGAGCCAACTTTCCTTGACAAATTGGACATTATAAAAATGCCGAAAGGCTCCCATGGTCGGCTCATACCCTAAACTACGGCAGAGAACAATAAAGCTGACCAAAACCCGGGCACCATTAGCTCCTAGCATGGCCGGCACTGCCCTTACATCGTCCAAAAATTCACAAATGAAGGGGTCCAAGGGAAGACGAAGACCCTGTTGGAATTGTTTGAAGTAAAAATGGACGTAATCTTGGTTGTAGTAAAAGCTCTCCTCTTCCTTCTTCGTCTTGAGCTCAAGCTTGCCCATATAAGTTAATCTGTACTCAGCTTTATCTACCCCGTATTTGGAGTATAGCTTTTCCAGCATGGGATCCCCGGCCCTTGGGGCCCTCTCTTGTCGCTTTCCTAATCCTAGGCCTCCTCTTCCTCGGCCTCCCCTTCTTCGAACCAGGCGGGCATCAGCCTGGGCACCTTCCACAAAGGCATCAACTATGTTGGTGGACGAGGAGGGCTCTCCTTCTCTTCCCGTCATATCTGCATAAGGACGAGGAGACAAAGTTAGTTACCTCGTCGATGGCTGATCTTAGGACGGGGAAGGGAGATTCCCCTCCTCGTCATTTCATAAGGCCGAGGAGGGAGCCTTACCACTCAGACGCTCACGCATTTCACGATCTGAGGCCGGATAAAACAGCTCGATGTGCTCCACTATCTCGGCCCTATTCCCAAGCAACACAATATTACGAGTTGACGAATCAATTCGATCTATTCTTGTGCTATCAGGGTATTGGATGAACATCCGAGTACGACCATAACCCCTCAACATCTTTCCTATGTCATCCAAGGTGAGCATCAACCAAGGTCCCCTCTCTCTCCGATAAACCCTCAGGTTGCCGGTGTGATATCCATAACGGAATCGGGGGGAATGGTCCCAAGAACGAGCCATTTCTAAGGGGAATCAAAGATTAAAGGGGGAGTTTATTCAAATATTCAAAGAAGTGCAACAAAATGCAAAGAAAATCAAAGATTTGAAGTTTTGAGAGTTTAAGACATGAATTCATGAAGAAAAGCTTTAATCTTCAACAATGGTTGTCCATTTTCTTGGCAACAGCAAAATCTCTCCTAAAAACTCTAAACAGTTCGAAATCAGAAGCGAAAGGCACAATAATGGAGAAATTTCATGCCTGAGTTTGCAAGAATGAACGGAATCACAGCAGAAAGCAACTTCGCCTGAAGGATCGTGTTCGCCGGAAACTGGGAGTGAAGAATGTTGGAATTCGCCGGTGAAGAAAATCGCCTTTGCTCTCAAATAGTGGGTGAACGTAAAGGTTTAGAATGGAAGGATTTTGGCTTTTATACTCCACCAATCCGGGTTGACCCATGGGTAAAGCAAAAATACGGGTAAGGCTCCCCAAGAATTAAATGAGGATGACCGGTTCTCGAGGCGTGACAAGGCCAGGGGCCCAGGGTAATCATCAGAATAGCAACCGTCAGTTACATGAAGCGACACCGAGGACACGTGTCAAACCTGTTCGTATCCCATAAAGCCGAGGGACGAGGTGACTTTCTACTCATCCTGGCCGAGCTAGAAAGTCGGGGGCCACTGAACGGTATAAACCGAGATACGAATATGGGTTTGCCCGAGCCGGGCCCAAATGGATTGGGCCATAAACATAATCCAACATCCAAGTATTAGGGCCGAGAGACACCTTCCTCGTATACCGCGGAGCATACACCTCGGCCTTATGTCATCATGCTTGAACTGTCATATCCCGAGATGTCATAAGTGACGAGGAGGGAAAAGTACTTACCTCGGTATATCCTCAAGTGACGAGGAAACAAAATCATTTACCTCGGCATATCTACGTGTCTGGCAATCACCAAATGACGAGGAAGCAGAATCATTCACCTCGGCCTATTTGCTAAGGCCGAGGTAAAACATTTATGTTCCTCGGCGTTCCGGCTAGCAGATTACACAGTCCTTATTCAACAAGGATTATACATTCATGATCCAATCAGGATTGTAACCAACTACACCAAACCAAGTCAAACAATGACTCTTTGTCAGATATAATTCTCTTAGGATTATATCTTATCTCTTTACAAGTTCACTTCAACATGGATTCTATCAATCCATCATTATAAATACAAGCCCCATGGCTCATAATTGGGTACGTGACTTTTTACATTGTGAAAACTCTGTCAATTTGTTTTCTCACATACAAACTGTGAACTTACTCTCACGCCGGAGGGCCTTTAGCCGGATCCGCCCCGGCTTAGTTTACGTGTTTTCTCTTATTTTCAGGCCTTGCAATCACCGGAGCAATCATCGCTTGGGATTGGGCTGATTTGACGATTTTGGCATCATCAACACTCATAAAAATGGATTATCATTCACCTATACATGCACTGTCACTTACAATACACACTCACTCACACTAAATAGCCCATGCACGTCCACTTGCACTAACACTCACAAATGCACAAGTACTGATACTCATTAACACAGGTACAAACATATAAAATGGCACACACAAACACATTCACCAACATTTAATTATACATGCATTGACACTCACAATAAAACATGCAATAACACTCAATAACATGCCCTAACACTCATTAAAACAAGCAGTGACACTCAATTAAACATGCATCGACACTCACAAAACGCATGCACCGATTACACTCATTATCATATGCACTATTATACGCATTAACACATGTATTCGCTCAATTACACATCTACCAACACTCAATTACACATGCACCGACACTCACAACATATATACATTGACACTCCAATAAACACACATTTTCACTTATTAAATTATGCACTAACATATTCTTGAGAAAATTACGAACTTGGAAAACCCATTTTATCTAAAGTGCAGAAAAAATAGTTTTGTTTATTTATTTATTTATTATTATTTTTTTAAGCTAGACTCATAATCATTGCAAAATCAAAAGAAAAAAGAAAACCATATTAAAAGCTACTACTTTCATTTGTTAAAAAAATAATGAAACTAGTACACCTTCAGTCAAATTGACCACCGGAAAGCTTCCAAACTGATCGTCTCTCTCCCTTCGCCGTTTGCTTTAATCACTTCAATTCAGATGCTTCATTTTCAACGCTGATTCATACTTCCCAGGTCTGCCCTCTTTTCCCCAATTGTTGATTTCAGATGTTTGATGCCTGCTAGCTCACTCGATATCTAAAATTGATCGATTTTTGCTTTGATGAACTTCAATTGTGTTTATATCCCGAAATGGGTAATCCAATGTCATAATCATTAGTATAAGGTGTAATTTTGTGCGTGTTTTATTTATGTGTTTACATGTTTTTCTTCCTTAATTGACTACATTTATATGTTTCAGTGTAAGCTTAGCAAAATAATGGTGGGCATCTTCCCAACATGCGTAGATTCTTCCCTAGGTGCTTATTACCGAGAGTTTTGATGTTCTTCAGATGGAAAAGGCATTATGACCTCCAATTATTCACTCCCCTGGAATTAAAGGATTCGCGAATGGCGACAAAAGTATCTCACTCAATCCGTGGAAAATTTAGATATTTTTTCTTTAGTTTCTTGTAGGAATTAAACAAGATGACTTCTATAGAAATTGTTTTAGGGGTAGATATACAAGAATGTCTGTACTATAGTAATGCAAATTGAGTAATGATTCATAGCAAAGGTGACACATGTAACTTAATAGAAAAAGAGACACTCATTTTGGACAAATTCTTTTAGGACACTCCATTTGGGATATTGGGAGATTTTACTAGTACTACTTTGTGCAAAGTCACTAGAACAACCTTACTCATTAAGGTGCATCCTTGCTCATCACGCGAGCGAGAAAGAGAGTCAAAACATGCTAGAGGTAGGTGCATTATTGTCATCATGATATCTAGGACTTCCTTTAAGGCACATTAAGCCTATAACTTGCTCATTAGTCATTTTAAACTGGACTCGTCCCAATTAATTTTGTGGTTTCCTATATTGTTAATGAATTGATCGGACAAGGAGACTCACTACGGTACGTCCTTCTTAATCATCACGGAAGGCGAGAAAGAAAGTCACAAATGCTAGAAGTAGAGAAAGAGAGACTCATCAAGGTGTGTCCTTCTTGATCATCATGCAAGGCGAGAAAGAGATTCACAAGATGCTAGTGGTAGATACCTTGTCATCATGATATGTATGCCTACAAGGACAATCAAGCCTAAAGCCGACTTGTTTTGAACTGGGCCCGACCCAATTAACTTTGCAGTTTTCTATATTGTTAAAGAATTGGTCATGGAGAGAGAGAGAGAGAGTGAGAGGTTTGCGAAGTCTCAATTCTCAAACTGGGTTGGCTAGGGTATCATATATGAGAACATGAAAACAAAATGTTATTACGAGCACCCCTTTATAATAAATTTTTAATATCTATTTTTCACACTCCATTTGAAGTTGGAAATAAAATGTCATACATGCCTAGCTTTTACTAATATTAGTCATCCCATTTCCACTCCAAGTCTTGGTAATCACATCAACAAGTTGTTTGCAGAAGTAATTTGCTGCTGAAGCTTCTTCCCAAAAAAACAACCTCAATGTACTTTGTGTTATGGATTAGATGCAATGTGGATAGCTGCCTAGTTCTCATGCCATTACTGAGTAGGAGTTAAACTACCAAGTCCAACCCCATTAAGTACATGTAGAGTCCATATGAACTCACATTTCAACTGAGCCATGGCTTTATACCCTGCCTTAGTACATGATCGTGAATCTTGATACCAATGATTCCTTCTTGTTTTACTAAGATACTAAGTTGCCTCCAACAAATAGACAATACCTAGTCGTGGACTTCTTGTTTGAAGGCAAACCTTGTAAATTCCCTTAACTCTAGTGTGCCCGTAATCTCAATATATTAGTCCATATGTTGGTGTTCCCTTGAGATGACATAATATTCTTAAATAGCTCCTAGTGATTTGATTATAGGGATGTCGTAAACTGGTTGACTACTCTGTGTTTCCTGGAAATTTTATCCAGCTATGTGTCATGAAAAGGATTTTTGAGATTTTCAGGATTTTCGGGGTTGTATTCTGAGTTAAATCTTTGTTACATTCATTAATAGCGACTAGACAATATTTACAGTACTTCTTTCGTGAATCTCGACCTGATTTTGTGAAATTCTACATGGACCATCTGAAATCAATCCAGGTTGAGTTTCTGGATTGAACTTTGGGGTTCGATTTTCATTACTGAATTTCTGTAAACGAAGTTACAGAACACCGTACATTCACAAAAGTCTGTAGTGTTGGACCCTAAATCAAAGATATTAGAAATTAGACCCAATATTTGGCACCGAAATCAAACATTAGTCCAAAATTGTCGTTTATCCCAAATTTCTAACAATAAATGTTTCTCTCATGCCTTTGATTATTTCAGTTTTATCCATTTTCACTGATCTTTGATTTCCTTCATTTTTTATTAGACTTAAGGCTCTATCTGTTAGGCGCCGTAGGATGTAGGTTCTAAGGAGGATTTAAGCGGTAGAGCTTTCAGTAGGCGTTACACACGAACCACCAAAGAGGAATGAGAAGGAGGAGCGAAAGTAGGGACAAGTCAGGAAGGGAAGAACAAGTATTGCGGGAGCGGCAAGGCGTGTACGTCACTGCTGGCGACATCGATTTCGAGCCGGTATTTATAGTGGTCGAGCTTGGCGGCTCCGTACCGTGCACATGGCGCATCACGTGCTCTCCGTACCGCAAGGTGTCAAGCCCTCATTCGTTGAAAGGCTTGTACGGAATCTGCATAACGATGCCGCGTGTCCTCGTGGGGACCAGTCCCGCAATTTCCCTTTTCGTCCTGACTAGGCCACGTGGAGTCCCTCAATTGGGCCACATGGCAAATTCCGCTACTCTATCCTCCAATCCACAACTCCTTGATGATTCCCAAAATAAGCGGTAGAAGAGTTCCCATTAACCTTGTTCAATCAATGGAACTAAGCTTCCGCTACATATAGCGGAAGATGATGTTTCGTTTCCTCAATACTCGTAATTAAGAGTAAAAGTATAAGACTGATGGCACATGCGGTAGCACGTGCACGGTATTTACGAAACATGTCCTACATTAGTCCCTCTGTGCGGGAGATTTCTCTAGAAATTTCCCGGACATAAGTAGTTTCGTAAATTCTTATTTTGCGGAACATTCTCGTGAGTTCACACGATATGTTGTGCGGATTACTTCCGCAAAGTCTTGAGAACTGTGCCCGTGCATTTAATGTGTCAGTCATAATCATTACTTTGTCAGGCAGAAATGTCCTTTCATATTCCTCACTATATATATGTAAGTGCTCCACTCGTCATTTACTACTTTTGGCCCTTGAGACAAGTTGCGGGTTGATAAATCGAGTTTGCGGTTGAGCTTCATCAGTTAATTTGGTTTCTTTCCTTTTGACTTCTTGTCTTCTGTTCCGCATAATGTCTTTGGTTGAGGGCAACCGCAGAAGTGAGGAAGGAGATTCTTCAGAGAGAGAAAAAGAACATAATTCCGCAAGGGGTTCCTCTCCCGGTTCCGCTAACTCTGGGAGTTCGAGTAACAGCGATGAATTTGAATCTCCTACCCCAGAGGGTAAAGCCTCTATTTGGAAACCCTACAGTTCTGCAAATGACGTTGGTGTAGAGCTAATTAATACTAGAACCCATGAAGTTCCGCAACCTCCTTCCGCTAATCTGTTTAAGATGGCTCCCTTCTTTGGTCCCGCTGATATGTTCTGGGATGAAGCCATGTCCTGGTCTGGCCCGCACTCTAACCATGGTAAGACTATGGGAATTGTTAAGGAGGTTTCCTTGAAGGATTCTAAAAAAGTAGGTTATCGTAGGCTTTTGCGTCTGAAAATAGAAAGGGGGGGATATCCCATATTTTAGCGTGAATGCTGAAACTTGGCTATTTGAAAATGGCGTTCCGTTATCCGAAATGATTTGCTTTGGGATACCAAATCTGCATACAATATACTCCCGCATAAAGTTAACAACTGCCCCTGCGGTAGCGTTTTTCAATGGGATGGCCTCACTCCATTTAGTGAACAATTCCGTAGCTACTAGGATCCATATTCTTCCCCTGGAATGCGGTATTATTTTTCCAATGAGATCAAAAGCCCATGTGTGGAACGGATAAGGTGCGGAAAGGGAATGTGATGGTACTACCGGGGTACGAATCAAATTTCCGTGGACTTGGCACGTTTTTACATTTGCGGACAAACTCGTGCTATCCTTTTCCATAGTTGGCCAATAGTATCCCTTATCAAGATTTGGTCTAGCGGCTTAGCTCCCCGATATGCGCGGGGGCACGCACTTCCTTTAAAATCACCGTAGCTTCCGCACCATCTACGCATTCGAGTAGAGTTCCTCAGGATCCTTGCCTATATAACTTTCCATCAACCAAGCGGAATCGAAAAGCCCTTCTTTTAACAGCCTCAGCCTCATTTCTGTTGACAGGGAGGGATCCTTCCTGAAGGTAATCAATGTAAGGGTGGCGCCAATCACGAACTCCCGCAATACAACAGGCTTCCACTGGAGAGATAAAGTGCTGACAATCAATACAGTTTGCTTGGATTTTTGCGGAATCCAAAGCCATATCCGGCCAATAGTAACCCTGCCTTTGAATCCGCCTATAGAGGGGTAAATCTACGTCACCACAAGTTTGCTCATGTATTTGTCCCAACCTGAACTTTGCTTCTTTTGGTCCTACACAACGGGATAATGGCCCTCCTGGATTGCGGAAATATAACACCCCGTTCTTCAGGTAGTATTTTTGCAATTCAAGCAAATCTTTGCGTTCTTCATTGCTCTTCAACTGATGCACTATTGGTCCCCGCCAATCTATCATCTCTTCTTCCCCAAAGAACTCGTTCAAATTGGTTGGGGATCTCTGCTTCAACACCGCAATTTGAGCCTCCTCTTTTTCCATAGCTATCTTGGATCCCAAGGGTTCTTTGAGCATCCGGATGCACATTCTTGGTTGTTTGCTTTTCGATTGTCACTTCTTCGAAATAATCGATCAATTCATGGTTTGAGTGCGATATGGGGCTAAATTGATGTGTCGCAAACTGAATTCTCCACTTACTTGCTTGACTATTAAGTTGGAGTCTCCCTTAATGGTCAGCTTGCACGCTCCCCTTAATGGGATTGATTGAAGCAAGAAAAAGGGGAGCGTGCAAGCTGACCATTAAGGGAGACTCCAACTTAATAGTCAAGCAAGTAAGTGGAGAATTCAGTTTGCGACACATCAATTTAGCCCCATATCGCACTATGGTGCAGCAATTGATTGATTATTTCGAAGAAGTGACAATTGAAAAGCAGCCTCGAACCAGTAACAGGCATCCGGATGCTCTAGCAACCTTGGGATCCAAGATAGCTATGGAAAAAGTATTGGGATTGATTGAAGCAAGAAAAAGGGGAGCGTGCAAGCTGACCATTAAGGGAGACTCCAACTTAATAGTCAAGCAAGTAAGTGGAGAATTCAGTTTGCGACACATCAATTTAGCCCCATATCGCACTATGGTGCGAAAGAATTGATTGATTATTTCGAAGAAGTGACGGTGAAAGCACCTCGAACCAAGAATGTGCATCCAGGATGCTCTGAAGAACCTTGGGATCCAAGATAGCTATGGAAAAAGTATTGGGATTGATTGAAGCAAGAAAAAGGGGAGCGTGCAAGCTGACCATTAAGGGAGACTCCAACTTAATAGTCAAGCAAGTAAGTGGAGAATTCAGTTTGCGACACATCAATTTAGCCCCATATCGCACTATGGTGCAGCAATTGATTGATTATTTCGAAGAAGTGACAATTGAAAAGCAACCTCGAACCAAGAATGTGCATCCGGATGCTCTAGCAACCTTGGGATCCAAGATAGCTATGGAAAAGAGGAGGCTCAAATTGCGGTGTTGAAGCGAGAGATCCCCAACCAGATTTGAACGAGTTCTTTGGGGAAGAAGAGATGATAGATTGGCGGGGACCAATAGTGCATCAGTTGAAGAGCAATGAAGAACGCAAAGATTTGCTTGAATTGCAAAAATACTACCTGAAGAATGGGGTGTTGTATTTCCGCAATCCAGGAGGGCCATTATCCCGTTGTGTAGGACCAAAAGAAGCAAAGTTCAGTTGGAACAAATACATGAGCAAACTTGTGGTGATATAGATTTACCCTCTATAGCGGATTCAAAGGCAGGGGTTACTATTGGCCGGATATGGCTCTAGATTCCGCAAAAGTCCAAGCAAATTGTATTGATTGTCGCATTTTATCTCTCCAGAGGAAGCCTGTTGTATTGCAAGGGAGTTCGTGATTGGCGCCACCCTTACATTGATTACCTTCGGGAAGCGATCCCTCCTGCCAGCAGAAATGAGGCTGAGGCTATTAAAAGAAGGGCTTTTCGATTCCGCTTGGTTGACGGAAAGTTGTATAGACAAGGATACAAGGGAACTCTACTCAGATGCGTAGATGGTGCGGAAGCTACGGTGATTTTAAAGGAAGTGCATGCCCCTGCGCATATCGGGGAGCTAAGCATGTTAGACCAAATCTTGGCTCGCGGATACTATTGGCCAACTATGGAAAAGGATAAAGACACGAGTTTGTCCGCAAATGTAAAACGTGCCAAGTCCACGGAAATTTGATTCATGCCCCACTGCACCATTACATTCCCTTTCCGCACCTTATCCGTTCCACACATGGGCTTTTGATCTCATCGGAAAAATAATACCGCATTCCAGGGGAAGAATATGGATCCTAGTAGCTACGGAATTGTTCACTAAATGGAGTGAGGCCATCCCATTGAAAAACGCTACCGCAGGGGCAGTTGTTAACTTTATGCGGGAGTATATTGTATGCAGATTTGGTATCCCAAAGCAAATCATTTCGGATAACGGAACGCCATTTTCAAATAGCCAAGTTTCAAAGCATTCACGCTAAAATACGGGATATCCCCCCTTTCTATTTTCGTACGCAAAAGCCTACGATAACCTACTTTTTAGAATCCTTCAAGGAAACCTCCTTAACAATTCCCATAAGTCTTACCACGGTTAGCGCGGGCCGCACTCAGATACGGCTTCATCCCGTAACATATCACGGACCAAAGAAGGGAGCCATCTTAAACAGACAATGGGAAGGAGGTCATGGAACTTCACGGGTTCTAGTATTAATTAGCTCTACACCAACGTCATTTGCGTAACCGTAGGGTTTCCAAATAGAGGCTTTACCCTCTGAGGTAGGAGATTCAAATTCATCGCTGTTACTCGAACTCCCAGAGTTAGCGGAACCGGAGAGGAACCCTCAAGGAATTATGTTCTTTTTCTCTCTCTCGAAGAATCTCCTTCCTCACTTCTGGTTGGCCCTCAACCAAAGACATTATGCGGAATGTAAGACAAGAAGTCAAAAGGAAAGAAACCAAATTAACTGATGAAGCTCAACCGCAAACTCGATTTATCAACCCGCAACTTGTCTCAAGGGCTAAAAGTAGTAAATGACGAGTGGAGCACTTATATATATATAGTGAGGAATATGAAAGGACATTTCTGCCTGACAAAGTAATGATTATGATCGACACATTAAATGCACGGCACGCTTCTCAAGACTTTCATGAAGTAATCCGCACAACATATCGTGTGAACTCACGAGAATGTTCCGCAAAATAAGAATTTACGAAACTACTTATGTCCGGGAAATTTCTAGAGAAATCTCCCGCACAGAGGGACTAATGTAGGACATGTTCCGTAAATACCGTGCACGTGCTACCGCATGTGCCATCAGTCTTATACTTTTACTCTTAATTACGAGTAATGAGGAAACAAAACATCATCTTCCACTATATGTAGCGGAAGCTTAGTTCCATTGATTGAACAAGGTTAATGGGAACTCTTCTACCGCTTATTTTGGGAATCATCAAGGAGTTGTGGATTGGAGGATAGAGTAGCGGAATTTGTCATGTGGCCCAATTGAGGGACTCCACGTGGCCTAGTCAGGACGAAAAGGGAAATTGCGGGACTGGTCCCCACGAGGGACACGCGGCATCGTTATACCGTTCCGTACAAGCCTAACGAATGAGGGCTTGACACCTTGCGGTACGGAGAGCACGTGATCTGCCATGTGCATGGTACGGAGCTGCCAAGCTCTGACCACTATAAATACCTGGCTCAGAAATCGATGTCGCCAAGAATGCTGACGTACACGCCTTGCCGCTCCCGCAATACTTGTTCTTCCCTTCCTGACTTGTCCCTACTTTCGCTCCTCCTTCTCATTCCTCTTTGGTGGTTCGTGTGTAACGCCTACTGAAAGCTCTACCGCTTAAATCCTCCTTAGAACCTACATCCTACAGGCGCAATGAATCATAATGATGCTAGAAACACCTTATAACTGTTTGTTGCGAGGTCATGGAAACAGCTGGTTAGTTCCTTGAAGCTTCTCTACTCATTTTTTTTCTTTTCTGTCCAATTCTACTTAAGCTTCTATCTGAACTTTGAGAAGTGATTTTGTTTAAGCATTAATTAGTGCTTTTTTTTATCATCATACTAGTGAGATTGAATAGTCCGCACATGTCATGCTTGGTTGGGAAGGTGGAGAACTAGACCGATCTTCGTTTGGTGCATTCGAAAATGTGTGTGTGGTAGTTGTGGTGGGAGAGGGGGAATATTGTACATGCATTGAAGTGATGTCATGCAGCACCAAAGTTCAGATTTTGACACTAGAGATAACATATGTAGAATCATATTATTATGAGGGAAATTTGCTTAAGGTTGTTTGGTCATGTGAGTCGGAGACCGAGTGCTGCTTTCGGTTGGGACCATCCCCTAGCTTGCTTGACTTCTGCTTTAGCTCGTCATGATGCACAATTTGCAATGGATGATATGCATTCAAAAGATTTCCAATTACTTTATCTACTGTGTTACGCCCACAGAATTCTTTTAGATAAAATTTTTGGTGCAGTAGGTTGATTCAATGTTAGCCAACCTCAAATCATTTTGCGACTAAGGCTTTGTTGTTGTTTTTAGGTTCATTTAACACGTATAGCTTTATTTTGAAAATATTCCGGCAAAGAGAGTCAGTTAGAAGCTCTGCAGTTCCATTAAGGTCCTGAGTCACTTCATAATATATTGAATAATATTCTGGATTCCTTCTCATATAAAAAACAGAAAAATCATTAGTCAATGTCTCCAATATTCATTTGTTATGCATGAAGATTGTTTCTTCCTTGGTAGTAGTTAGATTCCATGTCTATGAACTAATATGGATAAAAGTAAACAAGAGAAGGAGACTCAAGATTTGCTTTGATCACCTACGGTTCTTGTATCAGTCTATGTAAGCTCTCCAGCTAACACCATAAAAAATAGCTTTGGCTACGACCCTCTCGATCGAACTACAGCAAAATTTAGGGTGTGTAAAAAAATCATAAAGGTGCGAATAGAACCAAGACCATGGGCTAATACCAATACTTCAACATTGACATCTGAAAGAGTCAATATCCATGTTTTAAGAGAGGTCTTCCTCAGTATCACGAAGCATTGTTAAGGACCGAGATATGTAACTGCCGCTTCTCATATTAACACTGAAAATATATTTCAATAGAGTTTTAGATCTAACTCTTAAGAATCTAATGTTTCGAAAGAAGTACTACAAAGAAAAAAAATATTAATAATTAAGTTACGGCATAAAGATAATCATCCCTTAAGCATCACAACCGTCCTGACCAATCCAATTTTCTTCCCGTGTCTCGCATTTGCATGATATCCACATTACATTGAGGACAGGGAGCATCTTTTGTTAGTCTATACAATCTTTGATATGTAAATGACAACTGATTAAGAGCTGTAACTAGTCAAAAAATTACTAGAGGGACTTTGGCCCGTTTGGAGTGTTATCTTCCTTTTATTTTGTATCTTCAGCAAAACGGGGAGCTTCAGCAGCTTTGAGGTGGCCGCCTGGGAATGCGTGAGGCGCGCGCCTCAAAGGCAGTAGGTTGGTCTGCGTTGGAACAATTCGAGGCGGCCGCATGGATTCATGCGAGGCGAGCGCCTCGGCTCCAGAGACTGTTTGGTTGCTGCATTCGACGCGAGGTTGGCGCCTGGAAATAGGTCAGACGGGCGCCTGACGGGCTGAAGATGTTTTGCGGGCTTTTCTATTTTCGATTATCTTAGTTGTTGGGCTAGGGTTTGTTTGCTTAGTATATAAGGATTGTAACCCTATGTAAACAATACAGATTATTGCACAGAGTAATAGAAAAACGGCCGAAATTCATAACCCCAATTCAATCTCTTTCTCTTTCGATTCCTAATTGCTTTTATTGTTATTGTCAATTGCTTCCGCTGCATTGCACAACAGTGTCTAAAGACATGAGAGGGAGAGAGAGAGAGAGAGAGAGAGAGAGAGAGAGAGAGGCAAAGTGGGCCAACGAAAGAGACTACAAACAAGAAAATTCCCAGAAGATCAGCCATGTATCCAAACAGGGCCTTTGTATCTTTACTTTCGTTTTCTCTCTTCATTCCAATAAAAATAATGTATAAACCAGAATGGAGGGATTAATTTTAGATATCTATTGTAACCGAAAAGCAAAACGAATGAGAACAATGATCTCACAATGATTGGGCATACAAGCCTATATCCCCTTTAAGGATTTGTTCAGCTCGATCTTGCTTCTCAGCCAGCTCACGAATCCTCTCCTCGCAAGTCCGTAAGTTGTTTTCGACAGTTTGCAGCCTAGTGTCGACCATGATTGTTTGATTTCCCGGAAATTAGAAAGCTCTGATACCAAATTTGTTATGAACTGAGTAATGAAAATGGCAGAAATTGATAGAGGAAGGAGATTAACAGAGGAGAGAGATGTAGACAAGAGAGAGAGAGAGAGAAATTTAGAGAGAGAATATTGGAGAGAGAAAGGGAATAATAGTTTGTTTATTTCATAATGGAAATGGCTAGCACTCACAGTGCTGATAAACCACACCTGCACATGGCTGATACGCCAAAAATGGCAAACATAACAAAACGACATCATGCCAAGAAACAACCTTATAACAACCTAATGTAATTGAAACGACAGCGTTCCTCATTAATAGAAAACGCGCCTGCTACAAGCGCTACTTCAATACGTATTAATAACCAACTAACTAACGTTTATTAATCAAACGACGTCGCAAGCTTCCCCTTTCAAACACAACGGTAACTCCCAAATCGAAAGAACCCTAAAATATGACAATCCCGTTCTTTGTTATAATTGGTGTTTCCTTCTTCATTGATTATCGGTTTATCATATACACACTTTTGCTGTATTTCCATGTTGATAATTGATTTTGAAGTAGAGGCAGGACCAGAGATCAATTATTTTGAGCTTAATTTTATTAACTTTGGCCTGTAACTTTCTTTTCTGCAGGCAAAGAAACTAGGTTTTGTTGAAGCCGTGAAACTTGAAATTGAACGTTCCAGGCTAAATTTTTCTGCTGCTGATAGGGATAGAGCTTTATTGTCCATTGGTATTGATCCTGCTACTATAAACCCAAATTCATTGCTTGAAGAGTCTGCCATAGCAAGATTATGTAGGGATGCAAATGCTCTAGCCCTTCTTGGTAAGGCTTCCATAGAAGATAAAAATACAGCTGCTATTGGCCTGGGTCCGATTGATGATGACAAATCTATAGATTTCTGGAATATTACTGAACTCAGGGAAACTTGTTCTGGGGGCTCGTGAGAGGTTCGTGCCGGAGCTTCATCTTCATCCTCTGCTTCAGTGCCAACTTCGCAATCTGTTTTTTTTGTGTTCTCAATGTGAGAGGAAGGTGTGCAAGGTTTGTTGTGCCGGGAGAGGAGCTCTTCTTCTTGGCAATTATAACTTGAAGGAGTCGTCAAACTACAATGGTAGATCAAGTCATGGAGGATCATAATATAATGATCCCACTTCGACACATTTGGTTTCATTGGATGGGGTTATTTGTAAATCTTGCTGCAATGGTATTGTTCTTATTGCATTGATGTTGGATTATGTTAGGGTTTTGATCACCAGAGAAGAATATCTCGGGCAGACTCTGCTGCATACAGAGCATTAGGCCAAGTTGTGGGAAGGGATTTCCTTTCTGAAAGAAATAAGTATCCAGATAGACGCAAAGCTGTGAATGACATAAGTCAGCTACTTAATGGAGAGGAATCACTAGCAGAATTTCCGTTTGCCAGCTTTTTGCATTCGGTATTTTTTTTTTCTTTTCTTGTTCTACTCTGAGCATTTATATTCGATGGACATAATTTTTTTCTCACATTATAAATTCTCTAGGAGCTCTAAATAACTAGAAGAAGTGAAAGTGTGTTGAAATTCCGATCTATCCTCATTTGCAGTGGGCCGAAAGACTGTAGTATACTGCAACATGTTTTCCCTACTATTACAAATAATGCAATGTACCTGTTAGAGAAAGTATAATCCTACGTGCTTTCCCAAATGCTTACAAATAAATGAATAATGCAATGTACTAATTGGATCACTTAAGGTGTCAGAAAACCAATGGGAAGTCCCATTAATTTTTGATGCCGCAAGTGTTCAAATTAGTACATTGCATTTTTTGTAAACAGTTGGGAAAGGACGATGCATTACGCACTAATGTGTACATTGCATTATTTGTAATTTTTTGGTGTAGTACGTCGTTGCATGATATCTTAATTATACACTTTGTTTGGTATGTTAGTGTGGTGAACTGCTCTGTCATTTAGTTGCTTTATGTTAACAGGTTGAATCAGCGCCAGGTTCTGCTCCACTCTTGTCGTAGCTTTCACCTTTGGATGCTGGGCCAGAACATTCATACCGGAAAGCTCCTACTACTACCTCCTGAGTTGAATTTGCTGTGGTTCTTGAAAATCTTTCAGATGTCTCTGGGGTCATCGTTATAGGTAGTCCCTGTGGCTACTCAGTCTCCAATTCCCCTACCGTAAGTAGACTTTTCAATCATGTCCTTGTCAAACAAATATCAGCGGGCCTTAAATTTGAGGCTTTTTAGAGATGCATTTGTTTTTAGAGGGCTAGGTCTACGCTCCCTCAGTTACATTTGAAGGTTTACTTATTTTCCAAATAGGTGTCCCATTTAAAAGTTCACCTTTCCTAAAATATAAATGAGACCCATTTGTCATACAACAATTATCCACTTACTCCACTTTCTCTCTCCTACCCAGCTATTTACACTCACAACGCATCACCTTTTTTTTTTTTTAATTCTTGTGCCCAACTCGAATGGTAAACCTTCAAATGGGCGGAGGGAGTATATTTTAGTGGTTCTTGCTTCTTATTCCTGAACATAGACACATTGGTTGATCCTGTAGAGCATGGCATCCTAGAAACTAAACAGAAGTGAAAATTAACGTTATGTGCATCTGAAAACTGGGAAGTTGTTAGGTTGCTGTGATATTAAAGTAAGGTCTGTTGGGAAAATTCGTAAGGAAATATAAATCGAACAAATACTGATTGTTGCTCTGTAATTTCTATTACATGTATCCAAGACCGTTCTTCCTCCTTTTTTTCATTCTATTTTGTGGGGTGGGGGTCCCTACCAGAGGCGGATCTTACTGTGTGCCTGATGGTGCACGTGAACCACCAATTTTTTTTTTAAATACAAAACGACGTCGTTTTTGCTTAGGAAAAAAAAATTAATAGATAATTTAGAACGCTGAAGAACTGAAGAAGCTATTCTTTGCGCTATACGTCGTCCACGAGGGAACTGGGAAGGCGTCGCACCACCGCCATAGCCGCCGTCTCATAACAACAACACAGGTTCATTGTTCTTTCCTTCACCCTAAATTCCTAATATTTCGAAGCCCTAAATTCCAACACTAAATTTCTAAATCTCAAACAAAATTAGGGCTTTTTAATCGAAACCTCTTTCTAATTGGTGTTTTCCATTTTTTTTTACGGCCTGTTAAGCTCGTGAAAAACAGTATTTGATGGTAAAAAGGTTCGAGTCAGCACCGATCTTTTCACCTGCTTTTGAGCTAATTTAGCTACTTACTGCCACAAAGTCAAAATTTGTCTGATTATTTGGTCTTCATTTGCCTGAATATATATTGTTATTACACGTGATTTTACTGAAATATACTTGTTGATGGAATGCATTTTATTAGATGATGAAAACCTTGAATGTAAACAAGCTCAAACAGATGATGAAAACCTTGAATGTAAACAAGCTCAAAATTTGTGATTTAACAATAGATGATGAAAACCTTGAATGTTGGAGTAGAAACTTTAAAAACAGAAACAAATAAGTAAAAGTCAATCAAATAACAAATCACACCATAAATATAGCTAGTACATAAATTACAAGCAATCTCACTCATAATACCAAAAAAGAATAAAAAAATCAGAAAAAAAAAAAACTGTAAACAAGCTCAAACAGATAATCTCATTGATAAAAAAGTGAGTTTGGGGCATTCCAGAGAACTGGTTAGATGGGGGCGGTGAGAAGAAAGGAAGTGCTGGGATAATTGTGGGCATGGCCGGGATAGTTGTGGGAAGGGTAGGCAGAGAAATTGCTGGGAGTGGAGCAAGTGTTGGCAATGTGGGGCTTTGGTAAGGTTGGGATTGTTGGCAGTGTAGGCAATGAGGTAGCTGTAGGGAGAGGTGGCAATGTGGCTGTTGGCAGTGCTGGTAAGGTTGGAACGGTTGGCAGTGTTGGCAATGAGGTAGCTGGTAGTGGTGGCAATGTTGCGCTAGTGAGCAGCTGGGCGACCGCCCGCAAAGGAATCTCAAAAAATCACAAGTTACTGTACGAGTGGGCGACCGCCGGGAAGAAATGGGCACCACCAATAGCTTAGGTGTAGATCCGCCACTGGTCCCTACTGACTAGTGCCCTCTACTGTTGGTACAGGTTCAAATCTGGGCCAGCAATAAAATACAGAAAGAAGAAAGATCATGTGTGGGAAAATGGGATGTCGGGTCTTTTATGTTTTATCACGTCTTCTCCAGAGCTTTGTGGACCTGAGGAATCTGGTAAACAAGATAAAACACCTAGACTTGTAAAATTTTCCTTTCAAAATCCTGTTAGGTGCCGCATCATATGGATAACTCTATGTCTTAACAGACCTGGTTCGAGTTCGGTTAGTTTAGGAAAAGATTTTAATCTTCTCTCTTGATGAAAACCCTTTTTCCGAGCTCAATCGACGTGCTTCCTTTGGAGGACCAATTCATATTGATCCATGTCTGCATGCGAAAAGAATACTTGTAGTTGGAAGCCCATTATGGAAAGATTTAGGGGTTTCATTGGTGCAAAGCTCTGACCAGATTAATATAAGAAGCTGGTTTGAGAAAGCTCCACCACTAAACAGGTTCAAGGTAAAAGCAGTGCTTCTCTTCCCCCCCCCCACCCCCCACCTTTTTTTTTATTGATAACCAGCTCTCTTGTTTAGCTTTTATGCTAACTAGCGTAACACCCGTGCGATGCACGAGACGTTATTTGTATAAAAACACGGAAATTAAACTTAAATTCACAGAAAACTGAGTATTTTTTATACATTATGTAATACTTTCTTAAAGACTACGTTGTCAGTACATACATAAGATACGCCAGGCTTATCATCATTACAAATCAATATTTTAAGACCATTTGGACTTTTGACCAGAGAGAAAAACATAAAATATTGGAATATTTGATGGAGATCACATTGGTGTCACAAATTTCACCATCCTTTTCTTCCTTCTCGATTGAAATTGGAAGAATTAGTTTGTGAGGATGTCAAAGTTTTGATGAAAAAAGGTGCTTCATAAAAAGAAAGATGTACCAAAAAGCATGCAAAGTGGTTATTGCCAACTGTGTTCTTCAGCCGTAGATTAACTATTACTGGTTCAATTTCAACAAAAACCTTATCTTTCATTTAATTCTTGAGACAAAATTCAAGAAATTCATAACCATGCACATAAAAAGAAACAAACATGCATATTCATATATCTAGAGAAAGAGAGAGAGAGAGAGAGAGAGAAAGAGAAAGCGAGAGAAACTGACGAAGCCATTGAAGCCATTGTGCTCGCTTTGATAATTCGAGTAAAAAAGATTTGGTACAAACCTGCAACACAATCCTCCCAATCAATCCCACAAAAAGATCGAATCTAATATATAAGCATTTTCTTTAAGAAATTGATTCAAAAAAATTGAATATGTGGCCCCTATTAATTCTACATTTGACTTGGGTATTTTGTTCAGTTTTAAATAATAATTTGTCATGACTCCTAAAACCCTTGATTTACTTCCAAAAAATTCTTCTGTTTCTATCTTCTTCATTTAATCCATCTATACATCTTTCTTGGTTTCTCTCTCTACATTGCTCGGTCTTTCTCCACCTATCTATGTTAGAATCATTAATTACATCTCTCTCTATTTCTGTTACACCTCAATTCAACCACTGCCACACCTTAGTACATCCACCACCACCGCCATCACTACAATCATCGATGCTAAAACCTTGGCTCCATTGACTTTCAAAAACGCAAACTCCACAACTACAATCACAAAATACATTCCCAGATTCTTCTGATTTGCACACAAAAGAATCATCACAGATAAAACCCTAGAAACCATTCATCATATAATGGTGATGAATCCTTATTTTCAGGTTTTCTTCCAACAATTTTATCAAATTTGATATGAGTGAGAGAGAATTACATAAAATTGTATGAATATGAGGAGATAGAAAAAGAAATTATCGAAAAAGTACCTGATGGTGGTAACTGAGACGTCGATTAGTCACCCATGCATTAACTGAAATCCTCTTCTTGTTGATATTTGATTTGGTGAGTTTGTGTGTGAATTGAGGAGGGGAAGAGAGTCAAGAAGAAATGAAAAGTACTCGTATTTATACATAAAGCATGTGAGTCTTAAATTGTATTAGGATTATAACTAATCCCTCATTATTCTAATAGTAAATATAATTCTAATTGAAAATACTCGTAACAAAGATAACTTTCCTAAGTTGACTCAATACCAACTTAGCTAACTAAATACTTTCGGTTAAACAACAAATTGGGGTAACATACTATACGATTTTTTACAATTAATGGAACATACTACGGTTTGACATCTTAATGTAACGTAACTTTTCATCTCATTTCATATAATGGAACGTACCCTAACGACTTTAAAAAGATAACAAAAATTTCAACAATAATATAAGAAAAAGACCGACGCCCGTTAAACATATAACAAAAATCCCTGATTTGGTTTTCAATCTCCTACTTTTGAAACTCAGATTTGGATTGAACTTTGATTTTCGATTTTGATTTTGCTTAGAGTTTGAAAATCCATATCTGGGTATGAAGAATTTCGACTTGTTCATGATTTGGAAGCCCATATCTGAATTTGAATTTCCTACAAATAAAACTCGTCCATGATACTTGCTTCCATCTCCACTATTCCTTTCTCTGTAAGCACAGATCCGCGGCCGGAATTAAACGTAGGATCAATTTCTAATTCACGCACGACGAGTTCAACAACATCAATGGCGCAGCAAGAGGAGCGAAGAGCGGCGATGCCGAGATTAAGGCATCGATTGAGTAGTTGTTTGGCTTGTTCCTGGCGTTCCGCCGGTAGGTTTGGGTCAACGCCAGCGCCGCCGTGAACCGCTATAGCCCAACCTTTGATTTTCAATTTTGATTTTTTCTTGGACTTTGAAACCCAAATCTGGGTATGAAGGATTACATTTGTTCATATGTTCGTGGGTTGACTTTAATTTTGAAACCAAGATTCGATTTGCACAAATATTGATTACATATAAATGAATTTGGTTTTTGCTTGGATTTGGTGATGCTATGGTAGGGGTGGTGGTTTAAATCTGAATATAATGGTGGTGGTGACATTATTATTTTATTTGACGAGTTTGTTCACTTCGATAATAAAAATTAACGTCATCCAACCTTGTTATCTTTTTTGAAATGAGATTCAAAAGTACGTTACATTATGTTGTCAGTTTGTAGTACAATATCTTTTATGTAATTGAGTGTATATTACGTCACATGATTCTTCAATTATTCCAAATAGTTTCTTTTCTTGAAAATATCTCTCAATATTCTAAGTTTCTAACACAAACCATAAAAGGCTTGGGAACAACATTAGAAATTGAAAGACGTCACTTCTTTTATTTTGTCAAACCCTAAAGACGTGATACCCATATAGAAAATAATAATACTTTGAAAAAGATCTTAATTGTATTGATCATAAACATGAGTATTTATACAAGCCATATACAACTATCTTTGGTAAAGAGATATCTACAAATACTGAGAAGATTACATTGAAAATATTCACACTAAGCTAAATATGTAAAGATAATTATGAAGGAGGATTTGGAGAAGATTTGTAAATCTGCAGATCACGTTCTGCATAATCTGATGGCACGAGTCGTGCTGTGTGGGACGACTCGTGCCCATTGCTGTGCCCTCTGAATCTGGCGTCCCTGCTATGTGGAATAGTTGGTTTGGAATGGGACGACTCGTCCCCATGTGCTGAGATGCCAATGTCTGTAGCCTTTGTGTCCTTAATACGATCCCGCAAGATGGACGATCCGCGAAGAAGTCCAATCTTGGAAATAAGAGAGATAAGCCGAGCACTAGGAAGTGGCTTTGTAAGAGCATCGGCAAGTTGATTCGATCCCGAAATGTGTTGAACTCTTAGGTGCCCTTGTTGTATCTGCTCACGAACAAAATGAAAAGCAAGGGCAAGGTGTTTCATCCTCGAGTGGAACACGGGGTTGGCTGAGTAATGTGTGGCACTGAGATTGTCACAGTAGATGACTGGTATATGACGAAGAGTGACACTAAGCTCAGATAGCAGATTTTGTATCCATATAACCTCAGCAATGCATCAGCAATAGCTCTAAACTCAGCTTCAGTAGAAGAGCGAGCTAATGCCTTTTGTTCTTTGGAGGACCAAGCAATAGGATTTCGGCCAATGTATATAATAAACCCCGTGGTGGAAATGTAGTCATCTTTATCGCCAGCCCAATCAGCATCACAGAATGAATGAAGGGTGAATGGAGAGTCGTGCTGTGTGGGACGACTCGTGCCCATTGCTGTGCCCTCTGAATCTGGTGTCCCTGCTATGTGGAATAGTTGGTTTGGAATGGGACGACTCGTCCCCATGTGCTGAGATGCCAATGTCTGTAGCCTTTGTGTCCTTAATAACCCAACCACGCCTTTCAAAAAACTAGCACATTTTGATAAATACTTTTTTAAAAAGTGATCACTTGAGAAGATAATATCTTTTGATGTGCTTACATATTTATTCTCTATTTTAGGTTCCAGTTGAGGCCGAGAGGCTGGTTTACAATGATCTTGTCTTGGAACAATATCTATCTCCAGCTTCACCTAAACTGGCAGGATTTCGTCTTGATGGTTTTAGTGCAATAGAGCCTCAAGTGACGCATTCACCTTCTTTAGATGTAAATAGAGGGGATTCTTCTGTTGGGATTGGATCCTAAACTACAAGGAAGAGGAGGAGCCTAAGTCGGAGGAGTCGGTGAATCAAGAAAGAAAAATCTCGGAGGTGCTTCTGTCGAGGAGAGCGGCCGCGCTCAGGTGGAGAGCGACCGCGCTGGAGTTCTTTCGTGGGTGCCAAAATCTTCTGCCGTTGAGGGCGGCCGCGCTGGCCTTGAGGGCGGCCGCGCTCGGTCCGGATCTGCAGCAGATATTTATTTTGTTTCCTATTTTGATTAGATCTCTTCTTAAACTGAGTTAGGGCTTCCTTATATAACTATATAAGCATAATTTCGGCCTAGAACACATTGTAGCAACATATTAGAAGGAGACTAATAACATATTGGCTTGGCAATTGCCCCCGGACGTAGTTCACGAGTTGGTGAATGAACCGGGTAAACAACTCTTGTGTTCCTGTGTGTGATTGTTTCTTTCTTGTACGTGTGGGTGTGTTGATTTCTTTATCTTGATTGCAACGGAGTATCACCAATTTCACAACAACTGGTATCAGAGCTTTGGTTCGGAGGATTCAAAGTTTCATTAGTTGATTTTTTGAATCGCGTTCTTGGGGATTTTGGTGAAGCAGTCAAGATGAAGAACTCAATCGAGAAATTCAACGGTGTGAATTTCACGTTTTGGAAGACAAGGATTGAAGACTACCTTTATTGTAAGGATCTTCATGGACCCTTGAAGGCGAAGCCCGAAGACATGTCACAAGGGGATTGGGAGACGTTGGATCGGAAGGCGTTAGGAGCAGTAAGGAGTGCCCTAACCGACGACGTTGCACGGAACGCTATGGAGGCCAAGACAACGGTGGAGTTGCTACAAACGCTGTCGGACATGTATGAGAAGCCGTCGAATATCAATAAGGTGCATTTGATAAAGAGGTTTGCGAATGCGAAGATGTCGAGAGGCGTACGCGGCAAGTCATATCGGCAATTTCAAAGGTATGGTGGACCAATTGAAAAGTGTTGATATTACTTTCTCCGATGAAGTGCTAGCTTGTTTTCTACTAAAGTCATTGCCTGATAGTTGGGAGGTTACTGTCACAACGATTAGTACGTCGAAAACAGCATTGGTGTATACGGAGGTTAGAGATCTCATCCTTCAAGAGGAGTTGCGAAGGAAAGAGAAAAGGGGAGAATCGTCCGTAGATGGGGCTGCACTTAGGGTGGAGAGAAAAAGGGGAGGACCGAAAAAGGGGAAAAAGGTCAAGTGCTACAATTGTGGTGAATTGGGGCATATCAGTTATGACTGTCCGGGAAAAGGTGGTTGTGCTAACGTGGTGGATGATGGTGGTGATGTATTAATCCTAGGGGAGGAACAGTCGGGTGAAGATTGGGTGTTGGATTCTGGAGCTTCTTGTCATGCTAGTGGGGATGCAGAATCAATGAAGCGATACAAAACTGGAGATTTTGGGGTTCTCTATCTTGGTGATGGTCAACCATTGAAGATCAAAGGTAAGGGGGATGTGATGATGAAGACACCTAATGGGGCTGTTTTACAACTACACGACGTGATGCATGTTCCGGATTTGAGGAGAAGGGTGATTTCTGTGGGACAACTTGACAGTGAAGGGTATGGTGTTTCTTTCATTGGTGGGTCTTGGGAAGTCACAAAAGGGGCTAAGGTGTTGGCTCACGGGGTTAAGGGGAAGATGTTGTACTCTACCTACAATATCGATGTTCGTTCCGGTGGGAGCAAGAGGCTAAAGAACCGGCCTGTTGGTGTGAAAAGGGGAGACATCAAGAAACGGTATGTTGGGGGGGACACAAAGTTGATCAACGCGGTGTGGATGTCCAAGGGCCCTAACAGAGAGCGGATTCAGACCAAAAGTAGACGATGCAAGAAACAAGGTGTGTCCAAGTTTCAAGGGGAGGCATTGCGAGGAAGGTGGGTCTGGAGGGAGAAGGCGAAGTTAGACTTGCGGGGAGAAATCAAGGTAGAAGCTGATTTGGGGAGGCAAGAACGATCTAACACAGAGTGGTTGAAACGTCGCTTGGTTTCAACTCGCCTTATTACTTGAGGAGAGGAGAGGTAGTGTCAAGCCAATATGGATGGGGGAAATGTGTTCGAAGGTCTTTACTCCGTGGTGGGAGTTGATGGTGTTCTTATGGTTGTGAGTTTAGTCTCCGGTGGGAGATTGTTGGGATTGGATCCTAAACTACAAGGAAGAGGAGGAGCCTAAGTCGGAGGAGTCGGTGAATCAAGAAGGAAAAATCTCGGAGGTGCTTCTGTCGAGGAGAGCGGTCGCGCTCAGGTGGAGAGCGACCGCGCTGGAGTTCTTTCGTGGGTGCCAAAATCTTCTGCCGTTGAGGGCGGCCGCGCTCGGTCCGGATCTGCAGCAGATTTTTATTTTGTTTCCTATTTTGATTAGATCTCTTCTTAAACTGAGTTAGGGCTTCCTTGTATAACTATATAAGCATAATTTCGGCCTAGAACACATTGTAGCAACATATTAGAAGGAGACTAATAACATATTGGCATGGCAATTGCCCCCGAACGTAGTTCACGAGTTGGTGAATGAACCGGGTAAACAACTCTTGTGTTCCTGTGTGTGATTGTTTCTTTCTTGTACGTGTGGGTGTGTTGATTTCTTTATCTTGATTGCAACGGAGTATCACCAATTTCACAACATCTTCATGTTAGTTGTAGCATGTTGGTTTCTGCAAGTATTCTTCTGGTTTTCATTTTCCTCTTACTAGTTACTCCGTAATAATCTCACGCTGGAAAAAACATTTGCATCTGTGGTTTCATATCATTTAATGTGCTTAGATAGTTATGAATTCTACTCCCTCCGTCCCACAAAAAGATGTTTCCATTTGCCATTTTTCTTTGTCCCAAAAAGATAGTCTAATTTTCATAGTTGTTATGTTAAAATAATTGAACTTCCTAAATTGCCAGCGAAGGAAGAATAGGAAGAAGAGAGGAGAGGATGAGAGTCAGCCAAGGAAGATAAGGAGTAATAAGTAAAACTCATTAATGTTAGTGATGGAAATGAAAATAAGTTGCTTTAATATTTGAATAGTCAAATGGGACTATCATTACGGGGCGGAGGAATAATTAGAATTACGCATAATAATTGACGTGTTAGGTCCTTACCAAAGTACGTGTTTTGTTTCTAAATTAGGAAATAATTTTAATGTAATTTTATCATGGTAAAAGCAATGTACACACACAAGTAAAAGCACATCCCTTAAAATGTTTAACAAGTCACTTATTATAAAATGTTTAACAAGTCACTTATTATGGGACTTAGGGAATAATATTTTTATTTTTTAACTTGCTCTAAAGTTCTTCTGTTTGAGATATTTATGTCATTCTAATACAATAATCACAACAAATAAATAAGCTCAATTGCTTGTTGATGTCAGAAAGAAAATGAAGTTTTGTATTTAGTCTTACTTCTTCGTAACCCCAATCTAGTATCCAACGCCATCTTCCACTATAAACCCCCAGCCATGTCGTCAATAATGTATGTCCAATGTATGCCTGGATAAATTTTTGCATATTTATTTATTATAATATTATAAACATCAAAAATCTATTTTCATCATTTTCGATGGAGTCAAATACTCACTATTTTTTTAATTGAGAATATGATGAAATAAAGCAAAATAGCTCCATAAAATCTCTGCGATCTTTTGTTATAAAGCATCAGTATGTCCATGCAATTTTCGACGCAATTTTCATCGTGGGTCAAACGGAAACAACCTATTTGCCCTGTAATAAAGGGGCAAGGCTGTGTGAAAGTGTGTGATGTCACACACACTTTGACAAGTCAAAAGTTTGACTTATATTAAGATTTGTTACTTTCTTTATATTAGTTAATTTAGATAAATATTGTATTTATTGTAATTAGGTTATTTTAATTGACTAACCTACTAACCAAATATTGGATTATCTTTAGTGTATATTTTGATTATTTTGTAGGATCTCTCAAGAAGGATTGCTTTGGTTGATTAAGGAAGATAGAAATCTATTATTTAGAGAAGATTTTCTCAAGTAAATCAACTTCTACAAACAAGGACTCGTTGACTATAAATACAAGCCGGATGGCTCATTCCAAAACACGGTATTTAGACTCTAGAATTACTAAATGTCTACAGCTTCTTAGAGTTCTAAAGTGTGAGAGAGTTCTTTTGATTATTTCGTTCTTCTCTTAGTAACCTTTCGTGTAACTGGTTCGGCATTCAGTTTAATAAGAGAAGTTTTATTGTCTACAGTTGTTGTAGATAAGTGTTATATTTGTGTTTTACTTGATTTAAAATCGTTTATTCCGCTGCTTTAAGTACTGGCGTTAGTACTGGTGCTATCACACCAGGACTCACATCAGATTCGTTTGCATTCAATTGTCATTTCTAGCCGCTCAATTTATTTTATTTGGTATCAGAGCTCCACTCGATTACACTGAGTGAGATCCAAGAAAGAGTAGCCATTATGGAAGGACATTTGAATCAATATCGTCCTCCTGTTTTGGATGGAACTAATTATGTTATTTGGAAAGCTAAAATATGTATTTTCATCAAAGAAATTGATGAGAGGACGTGGCTTAGTTTTATTGTTTTATGGTCTCCTCCTAAGGTTGAAAGTAAGAGTGAAGAGGGGGAAATCTCAGAAAAAATCTTCAAACTCAAACCTGAGAAAGAATGGACTACAGCTGAAGTCACTCTAGCTAATTATAATTCCAAGGCTCTTGGTGCTATATCAAGTCATGTGGATGAACACATGTTTTGACTTGTTATAAATTAAAATGTAGCAAAAATAGCCTGAGATATTCTACAAGGTCACTGTGAAGGTAATGATAGTGTTAAGGCCACTAGGTTGAGAATTCTCATGACCAAGTTTGAAAACTTGAGGATGAATGAGACTGAGGACATAAAAAGCTATTCTGCTAAATTGAGAGAAATCTCAAATGAATGTCTCTCCCTAGGTGAGCCTATATTAAATGCTAGATTGCAAAATGTTGAGAACTGTTACTGAAAAATTCAATATTAAAATTGTTGTTGTTGAAGAAGCACATGATACACAATCATGGATTTAGATACTCTTGTGAGTATTCTTACCGTGTTTGAGATGAACTTGTCAATTCAACAACAACATAAAGCTGAAAATATTGCTCTTGCAACTGCTCTCTCCAATGTATCCAAAGTGTCAAAAGAGATTGAAGAAATCTCCAAAGAAATTGATACTTCAAATTTGGAAACTGAAGATGTTGCCCTTTTGACCAAAAAATTTACGTCTTTCTTAAAAAATAAATGGGACAACAAGTTTCCCTCGAAAATTCAAAACACTTTTGAAAAATCAAAAGGGTATACTGAGAGTAGTTTCAAGAAACCTACTAGTTTTGCTAGGAAAAGATCTGAAACTGATCAATGTAGAGCCTGCAAAGGCTTTAAGCACTATGCCAATGAGTGTGCCAACACTTTGAAGAAAAAGAGAATGAGCTTTTGTGCAACCCTTAGTGACAGTGAAGACGAAGATGAAATGCTAAACTTAGCAATCATGGAAATCTCGCCCACTTGTCACGAACATCAGACTGATGTAGCTTCAGATGTAGTCACACCAACTATCACTTCTTCTGACTCTGAGCTCTACTGTTTCATCTCTCCCCTGTCTGAGAAACAGAGAATGAAGAAGAATGTGATGAAAGTTACCAAGAACTTCTTGATGCTTATGCTGATTTATTTGCTTACCGGGAAAAACGAGTAGAAAAAATGGTAATTTTTGAAAAGGTTAATGAGAAACTCTCTACTAAAATCTCCACTTTAAAATGTGATCTTGAAAAAGATACCACTGACAATGATAACCAAAAGGATTCCATATCCAAACTCGAGGTCATGCTCACCAAACGTGATATTGAGCTCGAGAAAACCAAATCAGAACTCGAAAAGGCCAACGAAACTTTTGCAAAATTAAATACTGGAAAGGCTAAACTTGAGGAAGTTCTGAATATGGGAAATAATTCAAAAACTGGTCTTGGCTATGAATTCACTTTTGTGAAAGAAGGAGAGAGTCCCTCAAAAACCAAAGTTTTTCAAAATCATAAAATAAATCCAAAGAAAAAGAGGTTTGTATGCCACTATTGTTTTGCCCCAGGTCACATCAGACCCTTTTACTACAAAATGATTCATGACCTCGGAAAATCTGCTCCTCAGATGAGCCCCCGGATGTACTCACATTACCACTCACATCACCAGAAATCTGGTCAGTTTGTGTGGGTGGAAAAGAAAAGTGAGGAATGCAAAGTGGTATTCACCTCACTCAAGAGCAGCATAGCTAGCTCATGGTACTTCGATAGCGGATGCTCAAGGCACATGACAGGTAGTGTAGAGTTCCTAACCGATTACACCATAACACTACTACATTTCTGACCTAATGTAACGCCAATTTTCGTTGCATTAGGGCCCAAAAACCGTTACATTAGGCCTAATGTAACGCCAAATGGCCGTTGCATTCTCTTGCGTTGCATTAGGTCTAATGCAACGACATAGTAAGCTAATGTAACGCCAGAGCTTTGGCGTTGCATCAGGTAAATACCTGATGCAACGCCAATTTTAAAACTATATGAACACCTAATGCAACGCCAAAAAGAACCTAATGCAACGCCAATTTAAAAAGTGATTGAATACCTGATGTAATGCCAAAAATTAGATGAGTCCCTAAAACCCTATAGGGTATACCCTATATCATATGCCCTATGCCCTATACCTTATACCCTATACCCTATATCCTATACCCTATATCATATAGGGTATACCCTATACCCTATAGGGTATACCCTATACCATATGCCCTATACCTTATACCCTATACCCTATAGGGTATACCCTATACCCTATATCCTATAGGGTATACCCTATACCCTATAGGGTATACCCTATACCATATGTCATATGCACTATACCTTATATCCTATACCCTATAGGGTATACCCTATATCATATGCCCTATGCCTTATACCTTATATCCTATACCCTATACCCTATAGGGTATACCCTATACCATATGCCCTATACCCTATGCCCTATACCTTATACCCTATACCCTATACCCTATATCCTATAGGGTATACCCTATATCCTATAGGGTATACCCTATACCCTATAGGGTATACCCTATAGGGTATACCCTATAACATATGCCCTATACCATATACCCTATACCCTATAGGGTATACCCTATACCTTATACCTTATAGGGTATACCCTATACCCTATAGGGTATACCCTATACCATATGCCCTATACCTTATACCCTATACCCTATAGGGTATACCCTATACCATATGCCCTATGCCCTATACCATATACCCTATATCCTATACCCTATATCCTATAGGATATACCCTATACCCTATAGGGTATACCCTATACCATATGCCCTATACCTTATACCCTATACCCTATACCCTATAGGGTATACCCTATACCATATGCCATATGCCCTATACCTTATACCCTATACCCTATAGGGTATACCCTATACCATATGACCTATGCCCTATACCTTATACCTTATACCCTATATCATATACCCTATATCCTATAGGGTATACCCTATACCCTATAGGGTATACCCTATACCCTATGCCCTATACCTTATACCCTATACCCTATATCCTATAGGGTATACCCTATACCCTATACCCTATAGGGTATACCCTATACCCTATAGGGTATACCCTATAACATATGCCCTATACCCTATAGGATATAGGTTATAGGGTATAGTGTATAGGGCATAGGGTATAGGGTATATGATATAGGGTATAGGGTATAGGATATAGTGTATAGGGTATAGGGTATAGGGTATAGTGTATAGGGTATAGGGTATAGGGTATAGGATATAGGATATAGGATATATGGTATAGGGTATAGGGTATAGGGTATAGTGTATAGGGTATAGGGTATAGTATATAGGGTATAGGGTATAGGGTATAGGATATAGGTTATAGGGTATAGTGTATAGGGCATAGGGTATAGGGTATAGGGTATAGTGTATAGGGTATAGGGTATAAGGTATAGGGTATAGGGTATAGGATATAGGATATAGGTTATAGGGTATAGTGTAGGGTATAGGGTATATGGTATAGGGTATAGGATATAGTATATATGGTATACGGTATAGGGTATAGGGTATAGTGTATAGGGTATAGGGTATAAGGTATAGGGTATGGGGTATAGGGTATAGGATATAGGTTTAGGGTTTAGGGTTTAGGGATTAGGGTTTAGGATTTTGGCGTTGCATTAGTAATTTAGGCGTTACATTAGGATTTTGGCATTGCATTAGACTCGTTACATTAGCTCTGGCGTTGCATTAGATGCGTTACATTAGCTCTGGCGTTGCATTAGCCGTTACATTAGCTCTGGCGTTGCATTAGATGCGTTACATTAGCTCTGGCATTGCATTAGATGCGTTACATTAGCTCGTGGCGTTACATTAGATGCGTTACATTAGGTCAGAAATGTAGTAGTGTAATTAAATGTGGAAATGTGGAAATGTGAACTATGGGGGAGGAGCCCAAGGTAAGATTGTTGGTAAGGGTACTCTATGTGTTAACCATATGCCTAAATTTAAAAATGTCTATCATGTGAAAGGTTTAAAAGCTAATCTCATTATTATAAGCCAACTATGTGATGACAATTTGCATGTTAGATTTGAAGAGCATGAATGTAAAGTTTTTGATAACACTGATCAATGCTTATTTACTGGAGTAAGGTCTCAAGTACTTTCATGCTTTTGGATGCATATGTTATGTTCTGAATGATAGAGATTATCTGTCAAAATTTAACTCTAAGAGTGACAAAGTTGTGTTCCTAGGATATTCCACAAATAGCCGAGCTTATAGAGTTTACAACCTTTGAACAAAAATTGTAATGGAGTCTATTAATGGCACTTTTGATGATACTGCTGATTTGAATCTAAAAAATCTCGAAGATGACGTCTCAGGTTGCGTGGAAACAATGGAAGATACCCAAAATACAGCTGAACAGAAGCAGCAAACAGGGCTGCAGAAAGATGATGCAGGTCCTGATGTATTCATATCACCACCTACATCAGGTCAAAATGAGTCTACATCAGACTGTAGCGATGATGAATTTTTCAAACATCTAGGAGTCGCCACTTATTATTTATTGATGGAAAACAATAAGAAAAATATTTTTGATATTTTCAAGAGATTCAAGGGTTCGGGGGTTAAGTTATGGAATGGGTAGGTCAAGGAGCATCCATTTCACCCAATTCGAAGATTGGTCTTGCTAACTGGGTGTTATTAATTTAAGCAATTCAAAGAAAAATAAGAAGAAATAAATAAATCCTAATTAATTTATTTATTAGGAATGTCGGATCGTATGCTTCAAGATCGCCTCCATGAATTGAAGGGACTCTAGGCTAATACTTTTGATGGAATTACACTACTCTAAAATCAATAGAGGGGTTAAGAAGAGAAACGGAAGTTAAAGGATGATTACCTTTTGAGAAGAGATTTGGACAAAGTTTTGACTCAAGTTTAGAGTCGAATCTTGGTGCGGACAGAGCTTCGCCTCAATCCTTGACATGAATCTGATGCGGACAGAGCTTCGCCTCAATCCTTGATTCGGACTTTGATGTTTGTTGATCAACAAGGTTGATAAACAAACTTTAGGTGATTTAGGGTTATTTTGTAGGAATCTTTCAGGGAGAGAAACCCACAAAATGTGTGCGTTGTGTTATTTGGATCAGTGATCCAAAATTGTCAACCTCTGAAACACTGAAAGTCATCTAGTATTTATAGGAGGTTGGATAGGTAAAGGTGGAGAGGGAAATCACCCTAGGAAGGTTTCAGAACTCGAATCTCATTGAACACCCGGATTGGATAATATTTATCAAGAAAAGAGTTTGAAACGGAGAAGGAAAGTGATTCTGCACATCCTGCAGAGGGGTTGTCTCGCGCGAGACACGTATGTCCCGCGCAGGACAACTAGTCTGTTGACCATTTTGTCCTCTTCAGTTATTCCGTTAGTCAGTTAGGTCTCAAAACTAACGAGGTTAGTTAGAAACTTAACGAAACATGACGAAACTGATATGCTTTCATCAAAACATAAAAAGAGATGAAGAGTAGTGTAGTCATGAATTTATTGGTTCAGAATGGGGTGTCTACAGATCCCCTCGGCGACAAGACTTATGGAAGAAGTCATGTCGTCGATAGAAAAGACATCATTCTGAACAATGAGATGGCCGTGCCGCACGGCTGCCTACGTATCTCTATCGGAGAATCAGACCAAAGCGTAGTTCGATTCCAAAACACGAAAAGACTGCTTTAGGTATTTCGAAAATTATTTTTTGAAAATTGAGGAAATTTTATTTTTGAAAAGGCAAATTCATACTGAGGAATCAAATCATGACCCAATTCTGAATATACATGTCTGTCTGAAGATTCGCCTGTTTGGGCTCCGAACCTGCGGGGAAAGATGTTAGAAAACAAAGGTTTACCTGTCCGGTTCTTTGCCTTCGAATGATTTGTCTTATGAGACTGAAGCGAGGTGACGATCCTGGCGATTCGGGATCGAGCTTTTGTTGAGGTGACGATCCTAGCGATTCAAGACCGAGCTTTTGTTGGTGACGATCCTGGTGATTCAAGACCGGGCTTTTTTTTTTGTTGGTGATGATCCTTGCGATTCAAGACCGGACTTTTTGTTGGTGAGTACTCGACATACTACCTGTAGATGCTTGACACATCTAATTGGTGATGATCCTGGCGATTCAAGACCGGGCTTTTTGTTGGTGAGTACTCGACATCCTACCTGTAGATGCTTGACACACCTAATTGGTGACGATCCTGGCGATTCAAGACTGGGCTTTTTTGTTGAGGTGAGTACTCGACATACTACCTGTAGATTCTTGACACACCGAATTTTTCGCGAGCCTGAAATTTCCCATCCCGTCCCAAACCCACTTCGGGCCTCGGGACAAGAAGACGCGATCACAATAGACGATAATGATAAAATTTTATAACAAAATCCAACTCCTTACATAACATGATAACAATACGAGAAGTCTAGAAACTATTAATGATCAAAGTTTATAACAAAATCCAACTTCTTACATTAAGTAGTTGAGATAATAAAATTAAATGCAACTTAAGTTTAAAATGGCAAGCCAGCAACTATTGTCTATTGCTTTCAAAAAATCAAGTTGCAAGTGAGATAGAACAATTCTAATCAATACCCTAGTTGCATGTGCGATATAAAAATAAAAAATGGCAGGAAGAAATATTGCTTGTTATAGTAGTCGAAGGAATGGGTGCGGGCGTGTGGTGATGTGAAGGATATAGTCGGAGTCGGAGACTGCTGGCTCGTTGCTATGCTAGGAGAAGAAGAAGATTGGCGGCCGCCGGCCGCAGCTGTGAAAGAGAAAGTAGAGAACGCCTAAACGGGAAGGAAATTTAGGGATTTAGGTTTGTTGAAGGAGTGGTATCTGAGTCAGTGTAGTCACGTTTTCTCCTTTTTTTTCTCTTTATTTGTCTTTGGTCTAATCAGTCTTGGACTCTTGGTTTTAGGCCTCAACTGGGTAATAAAAAGAAAAAAAAAATTAAAAAAATGCGGGACGTCCCGTCCCGTCCCATCCCATCCCATCCCACTTTGTCCCGCGTCTCAAATGGGATGTCCCGAATAGACTCGCTTTTATACGGGCTTAGAATATACTATACCATCCCATTTGTATGGCGGGATTGGTCGTCCCAACGGGATGGTCCCAAATTGACGGCTCTACTGCAGTGGCACATTTGGGTGTTTTGGAGACACATTGGTGTGCTTGGTGAAGCACAAGTTGGGTGTCCAGGGGGATATATTTGGGTGTTTGGTAGACACGTTTGTTTACTTGTTGAACGAGTCCTATCAACTGTTGCATCAAGTGTTTTGGTGTTCGGCATAACACATTTGGGTGTTTAGGAAGATACAAATTTCTTGGTTGTCGGGAGGAAAAGTTTTTATGTTTGGCATAACACATCTGAGATAGAGGAGAGTTCTAGTTTGTGATCGGGAGGTTAGATGTAAAGGTTGAAATTTGTTAGGTTTGATGCTATCTAACTTGGGGATGCCAAATTAGGGATTAAACAAACAGTTCGAGTAAACCTGGTGACACGACCGTGCAAGTTACCAAGCCACGCCCGTGCAAGGCTAGGGAGCGACCGCGCCATGAAGAGTGCGCGACCGCGCAAAGTCTCTGGAAATTTGGGGTGATCACGCGCCTGAAGGGGGCGACCGCGCGATAAGGCGAATTGGGTCTGATAACAACAAAATTGGTACAAGATTAGAAATCTCTTGTAATTTACATATTAATCATTGATATCATCGGTGATTAATGTTTAAATCACAAGATCTGAAAAAACTCAATATGAAATGAACCTTTTTGATGATTTTCGATGATCAGCCGAGAAGATTTGGTTGAGAGAAGCGACATAAAAGGTTAGTGTTTTGAATTTTAATTCAGCGTGAGATTTGTTTACATGAATTTGAAATTGAATTTCTTTTTCTGTCGAAATGTGATGTTACTACATCTCAATTGCTATGTTAGTACTCCCCTGGTCAAATAATAATTGTAGCATTTGACAAGTCAATTTTTTTTTTTAAGGAATGCGCTTTATTTTCTAGCTTTTAGGGTTTATTTTCTTGTTTGCTTGCTTGTATGTCTTTTTAAATTTACACTTATTCATTTTTAAGTTCCAATTTACACTTGCATAACACAATATAATAAAGGGTATACTCCCTACCTTCCATTTGATATTGCAAAAAAATTATCGTAAACGCACTCCCTTCCATTAGAAATTGCAAAAAGAAAAAAATCGTCGTAAACGTAGAAATTGCAAAAAGAAAAAAATCGTTGTAAACGCAGATTATAGATTAAGAAGGATAAGAAGGAGTATAGTATAATATTATGGTGTTGTGTGGATAATGGGATAGGAGAGAGAAAGTGAGATAGAGAATACTTCCTTCGTCCCAAACCTACGTGCACATTTGGTGTTTTGCGCGTAGATGAAGGAAACACTACTACATTTCTGACCTAATGTAACGCCAATTTTCGTTGCATTAGGGCCCCAAAAACCGTTACATTAGGCCTAATGTAACGCCAAATTGTTGTTGCATTCTCTTGCGTTGCATTAGGTCTAATGCAACGACATCGTAAGCTAATGTAACGTCAGAGCTTTGGCGTTGCATCAGGCTATATAAACACCTAATGCAATGCCAAAAAGTAGATGAGTACCTAATGCAACGCCAATTTAAAAAGTAGATGAATACCTAATGTAACGCCAAAAAGTAGATGAGTCCCTAAAATTTATTACATAATTTCACAATTTTATTAATTTTTTTAATTTTCTTTTTTCAATATTATATATATATATATATATATATATATATATATATATATATATATATTCTCAAATCAATCCCTTAACTTTTTTTTCTCAAATCAGTCCCTTAATATTTTTTATTCTCAAATCAGTCACTTAACTTTTTTATATTCAAATCAATCCTTACATTTTTCAAAAGTTACACTTTGAAAAATCAAACAAAATTCTCAAATCAGTCACTTAACTTTTTTTATATTCAAATCAATCCACCACCATCCACCACCGTCCACAACTATCCACAAATCAAACAAAATTTTGTACAAATCGAAATAACACACAAAATACAATAACAAATCGAAAGGAAATCCATGGAATATGTTTGGGCTCGTCGAAATCCATGGAATAAGTTTGGGTTCGTCGAAATCCATGTAGATCTAGATGGTTGAGCCTCACCGGAGCGAGGTAGATGCTTTAGAGCGATGGTAGGGGAGGAAGAGGGGCGGCGGCACAGAGAGAGAAGGAAATGGCAACGACGGTGTAAGATCTGGGAGGCTGAGGAAGGAGGTGAAGAAAATGGAGAAAGAGAGAGAGTGGCGGAGGGCGAAGGTGATGTGGCTGTGGTGGCGCCGGAGGGTGACGGCGGAGGCAGAAGGAGACGCCGGAGGGTGATGCCGGAGGGTGACGCCGGAGGGAAATGAGAGAGAGAAACGGGTTAGATAATTTCCGGGTAAACTGAAAATGAAGAGAGAGAAATGAGGAGAGAAATAGGGAGAGAAATAGGGATTTATTGGTTTTGTTTAGAAGAATTGTGGACCGTTTGATTGAATGTGTGAATGGTTGGATTTGGTTTAGCTCATGATCCGCGTGATTATTTGAGACCCAATAAAACAATGCCACATTGCATTGTTTTATTGGCCGGCGATGGCAGAGGCGACTGCGTAGGAGGGTGATGCCGGAGGGAAATGAGAGAGAGAGAGAAACAGGTTTCTTTCTTTTTGATAAACTGAAAATAAAGAAAATAAAGAGAGAGAAATGAGGAGAGAAATAGGGAGTGGTTTTGTTTAGAAAAATTCTGAACTGTTGGATTGAATGTGTGAATGGTTGGATTTGGTTTAGCTCATGATCCGCGTTGTTATTTGAGACCCAATAAAACAATGCCACTGGCATTGTTTTATTGGGTCTCAAATAACCACGCGGATCATGAGCTAAACCAAATCCAACCATTCACACATTCAATCCAATGGTCCACAATTCTTCTAAATGTTTTTATATTATCAAAATATTAATAATAACTAGTAATAATACATAATATCAAAAATGTAAATGTTTTTATATTATATGCTTTTATTTTTTTAAAAATTATTAGTAATAATACTTAATAATAATACTAATAATGATGCTATTGTTAATTATTCAATTAAATAATTGAATATATAATTAATATTATATAATTAATAATAATACTTAATAATAATATTAATAATAACTAGTAATAATACATAATATCAAAAAATTAAATGTTTTTATATTATATACTTTTATTTCTTTAAAAATTATTAGTAATAATACTTAATAATAATACTAATAATGATGCTCTTGTTAATTATTCAATTAAATAATTGAATATATAATTATTATTATATAATTAATAATAATATTTAATAATAACTAGTAATAATACATAATATCAAAAAATTAAATGTTTTTAAATTATATACTTTTATTTCTTTAAAAATTATTAGTAATAATACTTAATAATAATACTAATAATGATGCTATTGTTAATTATTCAATTAAATAATTGAATATATAATTATTATTATATAATTAATAATAATACTTAATAATAATATTAATAATAACTCGTAATAATATATAATATCAAAAAAGTAAATGTTTTTATATTATATACTTTTATTTTTAATTATTGAATTAAATAATTGAATATATTAATAATTATTATTATATAATTAATAATAATATTAATAATAATTGATATTAAAAATAATTAATAATAATAATAATAATTTAAACTATAAAATAATATTATTCATAATATCAATAATAATAATATTTATTACCATTAATATTTATTAATGAATTATTAATTATATAATTGATTAATTAATTAATATTAATAATAGTACTAATAATAATTAGTAATTTTTATTGACTAGGAAAAATATTTTAGACTTTTTCAATTAAATAATTGAGTATATTAATAATTATTATTATATAATTTAAAATAATAATGTTATTAATTAATAATAATACTCATTAATTTAATAATTTAAACTTTTAAGAAATATTAATATACCTAAGTAATAATTGATAGAAATATTTAGTTAATTTCTAACTTATTTTATATAATTTTAAAAAAAAAAACTTCCTTATCAAAAAATGTCTAAAATATTTATCTCAATTCAAAAATAAATTTAAAAATAATAATTATACTTTTAAAAAGAGTATAGGGTATAGGGTATAGGGTATACTCTATAGGTTATGAGTATACCCTATAGGGTACAGGGTATAGGGTATAGGGTATATGGTATACCCTATAGGGTATAGGGTATAGGGTATATCCTATAGGGTACAGGGTATAGGGTATACCCTATAGGGTATAGGGTATAGGGCATAGGATATAGGGTATACCCTATAGGGTACAGGGTATAGGGTATACCATACAGGGTATACCCTATAGGGTACATGGTATAGGGCATAAGGTATAGGGTATAGGGTAAACTCTATAGAGTATAGGGTATAGGGTATATCCTATAGGGTACAGGGTATAGGGTATACCCTATAGGGTATAGGGTTCAGGGTATACCCTATAGAGTACAGGGTATAGTGTATAGGGTATACCCTATAGGATATAGGGCATAGGGTATAGGGTATACCCTATAGGGTTTAGGGTATAGGGCATAGGGTACAGGGTATAGGGTATACCCTATAGGATATACCCTATATGGTACAGGGTATAGGGTATACCCTATATGGAACAGGGTATAGGGTATACCCTATAAGGTATAGGGTATACCCTATAGGATATAGGGTATAGGACATAGGGTATAGGGTATACCATATAGGGTACAGGGTATACCATATACCCTCTATCCTATAGGGTATACCCTATATCCTGTACCCTATAGGACATAGGGTATAGGGTATAAGGAATAGGGCATAGGATATACCCTATAGGATATAGGGTATAGGACATAGGGTATAGGGTATACCCTATAGGGTACAGGGTATAGGGTATAGGGTATACCCTATATCCTATAGGGTATACCATATACCCTATATCCTATAGGGTATACCCTATACCATATATCCTATACCCTATAGGGTATAGGGTATAGTATATAGGGTATATGGTATAGGGTATATGGTATAGGATATAGGTTATAGGGTATAGTGTATAGGGCATATGGTATATGGTATAAGATATATGGTATATGGTATAAGATATAGGATACTAGTACATGCCCGTGTCCAAGGCCACGTGAGTTTTTTTTTTTTTTTTTTTTATATATCAAAAAAAAAAAAAAAAGGATATGTCGTCGACATACTTACTTATGAGGGCAAAATGAGAAAGGGTCAAAATAGTGAGGGCAAAATGGTAATTTCGGCCAGTGAAACTGTTCAAAGAACTGTTCAAAACACAGGTTCCATTTATACTATAGATAGGTTATAGGGTATAGTGTATAGGGTATAGGGTATAGGGTATAGGATATAGTATATATGGTATACGGTATAGGGTATAGGGTATAGTGTATAGGGTATAGGGTATAAGGTATAGGGTATATGTTATAGGATATAGGATATAGGTTTAGGGTTTAGGATTTCGGCGTTGCATTAGTAATTTAGCCGTTACATTAGAAAAATCTAATGTAACGCCAAAAAATCTAATGTAACGCTGAGATCAAAGCCGTTGCATTAATCAAAATGTGCCGTTACATTAGCTCTGTCGTTGCATTAGACTCGTTACATTAGCTCTGGCGTTGCATTAGATTCGTTACATTAGCTCTGTCGTTGCATTAGATGCGTTACATTAGCTATGTCGTTGTATTAGCTGTTACATTAGCTCTGGCGTTACATTAGATGCGTTACATTAGTTCTGACGTTGCATTAGATGCGTTACATTAGGTCAGAAATGTAGTAGTGATATATATCCAGATTTCTAGTAACACTCATTGTAACATATTTAATACTCCGTATAACTTAGTGATCCAACGTTCAAATAATTAGACTGACATTATAATATGGTCATTCAAACATGGGAGTCGTTTGATTACCGTAGTTTAAAGTGTGGTCTTAGTTGACAATATTTGTCATACTTACAATATTTATATTAATTAATATTCTCTATATCTAACTACAACCCGTATACATTTTTCATATTCACTCCACCTTAAAATTTTATACTTCTCTTAATTTTCACATTACTAGGTGGAAACCAGAAGCACGGGTTAGGTTAAGAATTGTTAATTTAATTATTAAATTTACATTTATGAGTACTATTATTGATGATAGTTATCACTTTTTCAAAAATATGTTTTCATTTTATTCCTTTATTATTAATATTATTAATGAACTTTAAACAATTATTTTATTTTAGGTTAATTATCTTAAATAAAAAAATACTATTGATAATATTTATAATATTATGTCAATAACAAATTTGATTTTCAGTAGGATATATAAACAAATGAAAATTCAATTTCATTATATATAACTCCAAACAACATTTTATCTATTCCATTATTACACACTAATTTGAAATTCACAATATTTTGGGGGAAACTAGTTTCTCCCTAAGTTATAAAAAGTCCTGTTTTTTTAAACTGATCTTATATTCGTCAAATATTTGCAAGTTGAAAAAAATTGAACTTTTTATAATTTATGGAGAAACTGATTTCTCCCAAAACTTACTCTTTGAAATTTTATTTTTCGTTTCTTGTAACATTACATTTCAAATTTAGTCCTAATTAGCTAAGGTATTTGCTATATATATCAAGTATAAAAGTAATGTCAAACAATGATTATAATGTCAAATGAATATTGCAATATCCAAAATACAATCCAACTTTATATTCAATTATTTCATATAAAGTATAAATCTACATAGTTTATAATTACAATTATGAAAATATAAATATATAAATCAATATAAAAGATAAAAGATAAAAGCAAGACTAACAATATCATAGTAGTTAATTTTTGTAATCTTAGTAATTTGATAGAATTCATTCGTAAGCATGAATAAAATAGAAGAAAGAAAACGCAACAACAAATAAAAATATTCAAAAACTTACTAAATAAAACAATAACTAAAAATGAATTCAATATTATAACAGAAATATGAAAGTCAAATATTAATAAAGGAAAAACAATAAAAAATAAGAGTTCAAAAATATAATAAAAATAAAGAGTAGAAACATATAAATAATAAATTTGAATATTTTTAAAAATAATACAAAGTCAAAGTAGAATAAATATCAAAATAGAAAATAAAAAACAAAAAACAAAAAACAAAAGAAAGATGAAACAATTGAATGAAATATGAAAATCGAATCTTAATAAAAAATAATAAAAGGGAAGCATTCACGAACATAATCAAAATATATTAAAAAAAATAAAAAATCTATTTTGAAAAATTCATCAATGAAAATCAATATCAAAACCAAATATAAATAAATATACCAAAAATCAAACTTTAATCGAAATAAAAGAAATATTTTTTTATCACAAACTGAAAAAAAGAAGAAGATAATATTAAAAAACGAAAGAAAAGCAAATATGAAAAAAGAAAAAAGAAAAAAGAAATAAGAAATAAGAAATATAACTAAAATCAACTTTACAAATAAGTAAAAGAAATCAAATCATAATCGAAAGAAAAAGAAAAAATATAATCCAAAAAAAGTTCTTATTTAAAGTCAAGTTGTAAATTGTCTTACAAAAAGAGCAAAAGCAAAATGAAAAATACTTTAATAATTAAGAAAGAAAAAAATCTAATGCACAAAAGAAAATCAATATCAATATAAAAACATACAAACAAACAAAATGCAAATAAAAAATGAAAATTAAAATTCTAATAATTAAAAAGTGAAAGAAACATTCACAAACATAAAAAAATAGAAAAAAAGCAAGAAATAAAATGAAAATAAAGACGAAAATTTATAAAATAAAAGTTAAAATTAAAATTAAAATTAAAATTAAAATTAAAATTAAAATTAAAATTAAAATTAAAATTAAAATTAAAATTAAAATTAAAATTAAAATTAAAATTAAAATTAAAATTAAAATTAAAATTAAAATTAAAATCAAAATCAAAATCAAAATCAAAATAATAAACACAAACATAAATATAAAAAACTAATCATAATCAAAATAAGCCAAAAGAGATTATAAAGAAGTCACTCACATATCCGAAAAAAAAGGAGTTTGTGAATACTTACAATAGCATTCCCTAGAACCTTGACACATTTTTTTCTTCATGAATCCGTCTCTACAAAAGTGACGGAGAGCAAAAAACAAACATTTGTCAAAAGAAAATTAGTATTTATATACTTGAATGAAGAAAATTGATGACTCTTCAACTATTGATCTTTTATGAATAGTCTAAAAGTTTTTCTTAATTATTGTATTAGTTAGTATTACAACCTTTAAACTTCAACTTGTTTCATATTCCCGTTGATTATAACAAAATAAAATTATATTCTTCTATATGTTTAGTAATAGATAGCAAAATTAAATTAATTTGGTGTGTCCTTTGAATTTTCATATGCATGTTACTAATGAACATAATGTGGAACTAATGCAATGATTCTTCATGTTCTTAACGGTTGAAGTATACTAAACAATGAAAATATGAACAATATTCTGTTCATGAATTTGTAAAGTCTCTCTTCATGATATGTAGTTAATGTCGAATTTAATTATGAGACTTATCTAGTGTCAACATCTAGTATATATATTATTTCTATCTAGATTATATACTTCTTCTTTTCATATGTAATGATCATCAAATGAAAATTACCATATTTCTTCTTGGTAATATGTACACGTTCAAATAATTAAAGTTAATACCTATTACTTTTAACTAATGGCCTTTACATAGTATTAACACATTAGAACTATTAGACTTCTTTAAATTAACTATTACTAATCACCTTAATATAATACCCATTCACATACCTTTTAAGGACTATGAATATTATTAGCTATTAGGGCGGATACGAATCATCACATAGAAATCAAAGGTTGGATGAGTTGGTACCATGAGAATGCAAGAATCATCTTTTGAGGCTTACGTGGCAACACCTAATAGAGTTTGGCCTACTTTAATATACTATAGTATAGATTTCATTTTATTTACTTTAAATTTCACATTATTTCATTTTGTTTACTTTAAATCAGTGTTCTAAAAATCGGACAAGGCGGCCGCCTAGGCGCCGTCTAGGCATTAGGCGGCACCCTCCCGCCCCGATCAAGTCGGCCAGATTAGGCGGTCAAAGGAGAAGGAGAAAGTGGAGACGATTCAGAGGGCGGCGACGGTGGTCGGTGAATAAGAAGACTGACCTGAATTTGTTGTTGCTTGGACGTGATTTTGTCCCGAAATAAAATCTCAATTCCAAGCGCCGGATATTTTGAAATTGCCGGAGGTGTGGTGGCTTTGAATTTTCGGAGTGTTGGAAGACAACGTCTTGGACTCTTGGATCGAGATCTCTAGAGCGCCTCTTGGTTTGGTATGAAAGATCGAGAGGAGAGAGTGGGAAAGTGTCTCTTTTTCTTTAAAATATAACCGTAACACATTGAAAAGAGAGAAAAGATTAGTATTTGACTTGAAAAACTAAATGGGTTAAACTCATTTTTGAATCAATAAATTAAAATGACTATAATACTTTTATTATCTTAAAATTTGATTATTTATTTTGATAAGAAAGATCTTATAAATGAAAATATTTGGTTTAAAAAAATTGAATCTTGTCAATGAAAACATTGTACAAATTTTAATATAGGGGTCGTTTGATTTGATGGAAAAAAAGTGAAGGAATGGAATGGTCAATGGAATTGAATTCTTGAAGGAATTGGAATTGAAAAAAAGTGGTCAAACCCCTCCATTTGGTTGGCACGGAATGGAATGAAATTGTCATTCAATTTCTTGGCAAATCATGTTTGGTTTGAAAATACAAATTATAGGAATGAAATGAAAGCATATAAAATATCCAACACTACTAGAAACAGGGCTTTTACCGACAGAATTTTACCGACGGAAAAAAAACCATTTATCGACGGAAATTAATTTTCATTTGCCGGGATTTTTTTAAAAAAAATTTCGTTTTGTCCGTCGGTAATGGATTAAATTCCATCGGTAACAAAGCCCTATATAAATTGAAAATTTCCCCATTTTTATTACGCCTTCATCAGTATGCTCATTCGCAAACAAACGCGAACCCTAGTCTCTGAACAACGCCGTCGCCGCCGAGCCTTTCCATTCACCGTTAGCCATCGCCGGTAAGCTCGCTTTCTCTCTCTCAATCCCTTTCTCTCTCTCACTCAATTTCTCTCTCTCAATCCCTTTCTCTCTCTCTCTCGATTTCTCTCTCTCACTCGCTTTCTTTCTCTCTCTCTCTCATTAGTGTCACAGGCGTAGTAGTCCCCTTCAGAATTGAAGTCGCCATTTACCTGGTCTGAACCAAGGCCTATTTCGAGCCTTTGCCTTGTTTGCCGTCGCCGGTTACTGACTGAGGTAAGGTCCGAGCCTTTACATCCCTAAAGTGACTTTTTAATTGTTTTTTTTTGTTTTATTATGAACTTAGGGTTCGTTTGGTAACCAGTTCAGGATTAGCATTCCTATTTACAATTATAGTGCTGAATTGGTTGCTACTTTAGGTTTGGAATGAAGATACACTTATTGCCATAAAGCTTGCAACATATGAAATTCTCACCCTGTCTAGTGATTTAATCAGTAGGCTATCAACATTTACATTTATGTTTATTAGAAATTTTATCTCATCCATTTTTTGGAGCAAACTTGCTGAGTAGTTGACTAGTTTTATTGCTAAAGATTCTATTCATATATCCTTGCTCAATTTTTGTTAGTCAACTAATGATTTCCAACATGATGATTTTTATGGTATGCATACCTGAGTTCCCCTCTCCCAAATACTGTTATTGTGCGTGTGATTGTTTTTAATGAATACACTCCTAAAATGCAAACAGAAGAAGAAAAAGCTTTTAAAGAAAGTAAGAAAGAAAAGTGAAATGAAGAGTTACTAAGATTGTCAAATATTGAGTTCATATAATCCCTCAGCAGCAGATAAATAATATTTACATTTTGCATCATATCTTGTAGATAAATGCTTCCTGTCATGCTTTCTTTTTTCAAGAGTCAATAACTAATTATTACGGTACCGCTATTGTGCTCAAGAGATAACACATTCCATGTCCTTTCTTATACTTGAAGCGAAGCATAGGCAGTTGAAATATACATCATGGAGGTCCGAAAAGAAATTTCATGAATCATTATTGAACTAATTCTCCCCCTAAGTACCTTAGAAATATCTGGCTCACAATCGAGTGGGGTTCGTTTGGTAATCAGTTCTCCCTGAAGTGACTTTTTAATCAAGCTTTTTAATTGTTTTTTTGTTTTATCATGTTATGTTCTTACGTTACTCTCTAGGATTTATGGTGTTAATGTTAGCACCAAAGGGGGAGGGAGGGGGTGAATTTCTAAAATTAGGAAGATTTGGATGGAAGTATTGTTAAGGAATTAGACTCCTAATCATTGTCTAAAATTAGGAAGAAAACTCTTAGTGGCACTGCTTGTAGGGTATTGTGGTTGGTGGTTAACATCTTAAAATATAAATAAGATGAGAGTCTTTCTCACCCACATCTATCAAAATCCGTCCATCTTTGATCAAGAAAGATAGAGCAAATAAGTTCTCCACTGTTTGAGCAAAGGATATTCTGTTTAATAAGAGTTTTTCCAGTTTCACTGTCCTCTTCTCTCTAAGGATCTCAAACATCACAACCATGTTTGTGACAGTGTCTGTTTTCTCTTCACTGGTGTTATACTGTTACCTTGTTTTTACTTGTGACCGTATAACACCAGTGAAGAGTAAAACAGGCACTGTCACAAACATGGCTATTAGAATAGTGAAAAATTTCAAAAAAAATTCAGAAATTGCAAAGAATAATAGGAACTCACAAGAGGGGCGGGGGAGTGTGCACACTGGAGGATCGATTAACTTCAGCGAGACTTGGTCCCGAATGGTAAACTTACTTAATTTATCATCCGTTTGTAAATTAAGCAATACTCTATTTGATTCATATATTGTTATTATTTGATAAAATTTTGAAGTTTTAATTTTTTTATATGTTAAGCAAAAGAAACACGGAGATGATGAGGCTGATGCAGCTGCTGTGTTTATGGCTACACATACTGCGGAGGCTCCTGATGGCTCAGGGCCACAATGGGTTAACCCTTATTACCAGACCCTTTATGTAAGTGTTAATAGTATTTTCTATTAGTAAATTATAAATTATTTAGTTAAAGAAATATTATTTTCTACCATAGTGTATAATGTTTTTTTTCTAGGAAGAGTATGATAGGCGGGCTCGTGACGAGGCTATTGAAGAAGAAAGTATGGAGCCTGAGAGCACCGAGTGGCCCGCCTTTCGTGAAAATCTTTGGGCGGCCATTGTCCTCCGAGACAAGCAACCAAAGGGAGATCGCTTGCCTGGATTCGGAGGACATGGTGCTGGGTATTTTAACATGCCATTCCGCAGCCCTACTACGCAGTACTTTTCTTCTTCTCCCTCCGGCAGTCAGCATGTGGATCAAGAGGCGTTTGATGATCGGGTTCAGAGAGAGGTTCAAAGGCAAGTGGAGCAGATGCAGAGCCAGGTGCAGGCCGAGGTGCAGACCCAGGTGCAGAGCATATTGGAGGAACAGTTTGAGCAGTGCATGTAACAATACTTGGCTACCATGAATTTGCAACCACATCAACCTAATAGCGGTAATGCTTCTCACTCATCAGTCGGTCAATACCTTAGGCGAAGTGGCGGTGGCGGTAGCGGTAGCGGCAGCGCTCGTGGTCGTGGTTGTTAAACATTCATTTTATTTTGTTTCCCTTTTCCTTTCCCTTTCCCTTTCCTTTTCTCCAAGCGAAACAGTTTCCCTTTCCCCTTTTCCCTTTCTCTTTCCCCTTTCCCGTTTCGCTTCTGGTTGTTGGATACAGTTTCTTTCCCTTTATTTGATGTTCAAACAAAACAGTTTCCCTTTTCCCCTTCCCCATTTTCCCCTTTCCCCTTTCCCTTTCCCCTTACCCCTTTCATGTTTCGCTTGATTTGGATGGTTGTTTCAAGCGAAACAGGTTGTTTGTGTTTCTTTGTATGTTGGGATTTGTTTAAAACATGTTTGACAGGTTTACAAGTGGTTTAATAATAAAACAGATTTTTTAAAAAAAAATCTGGACAGATTACCGACGGAAATTTCCGTCGGTAAAAAAAAAAAAACTCATTACCGACGGAAATATCCGTCGGTAAATAATAAAAATTAAAAAAAATAAAACTCATTACCGACGGAAATGTCCGTCGGTATTGGGTTTAGATTTCTGACGGACATTTCTGCCGGTAAAATTTAAGGTTTTCGACGGATATAACCGTCGGTAATGAGTTTTATTTATTCATTTTTTTTAATATTTACCGACGGAAATTTCCGTCGGTACTCTCCGGCAATGGCTCCGGCAAACCGGCCGGCGTACCTCATTGCCTACGGACGGTTTCCGGCGGAATTTTGGGTTTACCGACGGACAATCCGCCGGAAATACCGACGGAATTGGTCCATCGGTATTACCAACCAATTATTACCGACGGAATCCGACGGACGAAATCCATCGGTAATGACCATTTATCGACGGAAATTTCCGTCGGTAAAATGTCTGTTTCTAGTAGTGCAATTTACCCTTCTTTTAAAAAATTAATGACTAAAAAAATATTTTTTTTGGGAGGGGAGTGGGGTGGGGTAGGTAGGGGTATGAAAAATGAGTAAATTTTTTTTTGGATGGGTGGGGGGGTAGGGCAGGGCTGGGGGGGTGGGTGGGGTAGGCAGGGGGTATGCAAAATGAGTAAAAAAAATTCGTGGGGGGGGGTGGGGGTTAAGTGGGGGTGGTAGGGCAGGGGCTGGGTGGGTGGGGTAGACAGGGGTATGCAAAATGAGTAATTTTTTTTCATGGGGGTGGGGGGGGGTAGGTGGGGGTGGAAGGGCAGGGGCTGGATGGGTGGGGTAGGCAGGAATATGCAAAATGAGTAAATTTTTTATTTTTCGTGGGTGTGGGGGATAGGGCAGGGGCTGGGTGGGGTAGGCAAGGGGTATGCAAAATGAGTAAATTTTTTTTTTGCGGGGGGGTGGGTGGGGTGGTAGGGCAGGGGTTGGGTGGGTGGGGTAGGCAGGGGGTGGGGGGTAGGTGGGGTAGGTAGGGGTGATTTGGGTTTGGAGGTATTTTGGTCATAATTTTTTTTTTGAATTCCATTGCTGAAGGAATTTATTTTTCCTCCCATATTTGGAGGGAATGCAAATTCCTACCTTTGATGGAATTGGTCATTTCAGCGGAATGAAAAATTTAGAAAAACTTCAATCAAACATGTCAAAGAATTTGGGGGAATGGAATTGAGCATTTCATTTCCCTACTTTACCACGAATCAAACGAGGCCCTAGTATTTTCAGTTGAAAATTGAATTAAATTATTTGCATTTAAATTATTTATTTACATATTTTTGTAACATTTTTAACAATATTTCATCAGATTATTATAAATTATGTCTAAATTCTCAATCCAGCTTATGTCCCGCTTAGGCCGTGCCTAGGCGCTTTAGTTGCTAGGCCTTACTTTGCCGCTTAATAATCGACTAGCGCTTTTTATAACCTTGCTTTAAACGGGAACGAAAGGAGTAAATGAGTTAATTTATTTCCTTCTGCCAAAATCTATCTACAAAGAAATCTTTTTTAAACGGGAACAAAAGGAGTAAATGAGTTAATTTATTTCCTTCTGCCAAAATCTATCTACAAAGAAATCTTTTGTCAGATTTATGAAACCTAAGATATTAATTTGTTTTTGAACCCACCTAACATACTAATTAGGTAACTAATTAACATACTAATTAGGTAACTAATCATTAATTTCTCTAACTAATCAATAATTTCTCTTCCAAACTTTTGCTTATAAATTTCAATTCAAGATGTCCCATTTTTACACCCATCTGAGAGAAAATTTAAATTCACATTCTAATTCAATCAATATCAAAGAATGTCGAAGCTCTCTATATTCGCTCTTTTTCTTCTTATCGTTCTCATGTCCACAGGTATAATAATGATTTATAATCACCGCAGATATCGATAAACTGTCTCTCTCTCGATATCTATGTGAATTGAACCTTTGAGTTCTATTTTTTATTTTTTTTTTATTTCTCGTTTTACTTTGACCACTAAGCTACGAATTAATAATTTTTTTCTATTGAATCTGCAGATATGAATGAGAAGTTGGTGGTTGGAGCAAAAAAGTGTGTTGATGAGATAATATCTGGAGATGGGCAATGCGTTCCACCTTATTGCAAAGTAGATTGTAAAAGTGAACATGGAGATAACGCAATAGGGTATTGCAAAAGAAATGCAAATGCTTTAGGCCCGGATTTTTGTACTTGTGTTTACCCTTGTTAAGGGTTGTTAAGGGATTTTTAGAAATTCTTGATTTTGAATGGAATTAATTAATCTTTTAGCAAGGAAACTCAAGTGTGTCAAAGCTCTTAATTTTCCTTTTTGTTTTCTTCTTGTGATGTTCATATCCATTTAATCTTTCGTAGATATAAATAGTTGCAACAACCAATTTGCTGCTAACGCAACACTAATTATCGAGAGATTAAAATTTATTTGACCAAATATGCAATTAAAAACAGCTTTGTATTCTTGAAATTGCATTATAATTGTCTTTTTACTTCTTTTTCTGAGAAAGGGAATTAGGTTCGAATCCAAACCTTTATATTTTTTTAATTTTGAGTGTTTCTCCAAAGGATAATTTTATTTTTATTTTTATTTTTAACTAATTACAAAAATTATTATATTCATGTATATTGAAATAAGACGCGTGTTACTTTTAAGATTAAATGCTAAAAAGAGTTATACATTTTATTTAAGCTAATATAAATCTTATTTAAGCTAGTATAAATAGAACTATCTTCAACTTATTTCTATGTCAAATGACTAAATAAATAGTAATAATGTTTTAACTAAAAGTTTCGTAAGAGCTCTTCACACATTGGCATTGTAATAAGAACATTTAAATTGTATCATAGACGAATCCATCAATCACATTCGGTGGGTGCCAAAAAAGAAAATTTACACACTCATAAATTTTAATTAATAATTTACAAATAGCCAAATCCAATATAAAAATAAAGAATAATTTTTAAAGCATGAGTTTTGTTTAGATATCTGCTAATTTTTAACTCACCTCTCCTTTTTATAGTAGTTTACTTAGAAAGCTTTATCTTATCAAAGATATATCTAATATTATTAATTCAATAATCTATAAATTAGAAGTTAACTAATAATAATAATAATTCATTTTTATTATTCAAATTTTAATTGTCATAATAAGTACAAATTATGTACAACAAAAGTTAAAATAAGAAAATTTTTCTGAATTTATAAATGTAAATATTTTGATTGATATAAAATAAATTTAAATTTCAAGTTATATATATATATATATATTTATATATATATATATATATATATATATATATATATATATATATATATATATATATGTATATATATATATATATTTATTTATTTATTTATTTATTTATTTTGAAAAAAAGTCGTTTATCCTAATAAAATAGAGGCTAAAATTTATTAAAACAACCTTGTGGCTAGGAGGTTTTGAAGTTTATCCTAATAATAAAGACAAAAAATTATTAAAACAATCTTGTGGCCAAGAGATTTTGAATCCTAGTGCTTTTTTGTGGGTTATAATTACTTTTAAAGCTCAATATCACTTTTAATAACGTTTGGATAGAAATAGTGTCATGATTTTAAGCTGTTAAAACGCAAAAAACCGTGTTTTGGTAAAAATAAATATGACCCAATTTTTACTAAAAGTATTTTTTAGAAGTTGTTATTTGTGTTATATTTATAATAATAACCTCTATCTATTTTGTGCATTTATTATATCGAGATGCATATTATAAAAGTCATTATTGATATTTATATTTCATAATCAGTTTTGAACATATACTATCCAAACATACTTATAAATTTTAATATTTATTACAAATAATCAATTTTTCTAAAATCAAGTTTGAAAAATCACTTTCGCAGAATCATAATCAATGCCAAACTCACTCTATTGAAATCTGAACAGCTTAACATCAGAGCATCCAACGGGTTCTGTCAATATTGAGCACAATAAATAAATATACATAAACTATAGGTAAAAATTTAACAAAAATAACTTTTAAAATTGTGGGTGCCATCGCACCCACTAGTTACAAGGTGGGTCCCTCCCTAAATTGTATAAATAAAATTTCAAAATGAAGAAAGTAGTGTCTATATAGTAACAAAAAAATATTGGGATGAGGACCCTATGACCCATTATCGGGATCTAAAAGTTATAAAATTCCAAACGATATGCAAAATTTCACATAAACCTATGCTCATATATACATCTCCCCCGTCACTCTTATATCCAAGGTTAAAAGACTAAAAATACTCTTATACCTAGGTATAAGAGTATTTTTTTCAAATTTTTTTCATTTTTTCTTAAAAATAATAATAAAAGACTTATCATATATAATATATATAACAAAACTATTTAGAAGCTCCAGAAAAGGTCACGTCAAAGACCACGTCAGCAATTCAATTTTCAACTCATTTTTATTTCAAGTAAGACTTGATTAAGGGCATTATTGTAATATTATTAGTTAAAGTTAATTTACAATTTAAAATAAAAATTCCCTCTTAATTAGAAGTTGATTGATTTAATCAGTTTTGAAATTTTGAAAACTAATGGTTACCTAAATTTAAGCACAATTTTTGAATAATTCAAACTCTTTAGGTGATAATTGTGGAGATATAATTATTAGTAATTTTCGAAATTTAAAATAATTAATAATTTTTTAAATTAAAATAAATACCAGACTAAATTTCAATTTAACCATAAATTTCAATTTAAAATAATTAGTAATTTTCGAAATTTAAAAGACATGCCAGAATAAATTTCAATTTAACCATAAATTTCGTATACAGTTTCTAGAAATCAATAGAAATTCAAAATTTAAAATAATTAGTAATTTTCGAAAATTTAAAATAATTAGTAATTTTTGAAATTTAAAAGAGATGCCAGAATAAATTACAATTTAACCATAAATTTCGTATACAGTTTCTAGAAATCAATAGAAAATCGAATTATTTGAAAATAAAAAGTATTATTCATTTAACTTCTATCTAAAATTCAAACTTGGATGGATAAGTGATGATTTTAACTTCATCTATCTTAAAAACTGATAAGAGATAATTTGACAATGTATTATCGGTTAAGGATACAATTCATATCCTACTAAATATACATAAATATTCGAAATTATCCACTGTTGAAAATCAGTCCCTGCTTTACCTGCACCAATATCATTGTGTCATCAGCGCATATTTTCTTTCCTCGCCATCTGATTCAATCTTCTGTGCAGCCGACTCATCCAAGGTAATTTTCATATGTTTGTTGTGCTTCTAGGTTCATATGTGTGTTGTCCCTCTTTTATTTGTGTCATTCAAGAATGTATAAAACCAAGAAGGAGAGAATGAAAGTATAGAGTAGATTAGCAACAGGCCACTTAAATCATTTGCATGCTTTAAACAATCCTCAGCCATCTCTAACTAAATTTCTGAATAATATAATTCAAGAAGCGAGTTTATCAGAACCCATGTTTTGTTAATATAAATCCACAGATAAAAAGAGACGTATGTACGACTATAAAGATTAGTTACCTCCCCAGCAGAAACCAGCAAATCCAACCTTGGACATTCCTCTGCTTTTCAAGTCAGCCAATAGTGTTTTCGCGTCATCAAAACCGTTTTCCTACAAAGATAACAAATTTAAATTCATGTTGACTGAAAATAATAATTTGCATCAGGTTTTGACTATGTAGAGAGTAAAGAGGTAGGTAATTACGGGAGTATGGTCTTTGAGCCAAGCATCTTTAGGCCTTTATGTATTGTTGGGGTCAAATGGTTCTCCACGGAAGAAGTCAGGGGCCAAGGTGTAGTATCCTGCTGCTGCAACTTTATCGGCAATCAGCCTTCGTGATCGAAAGTCAATTATGTTAGCGTAGCATCATAATCTTTTTCAGCAAAAATAAAACAGTTGACCATGTAATTGACCAAGAGAGGATCCTAGGGATGAAGTTGTTAGTTTGTCTTACCTCAGTTTTGGAACTTCAAATCATGCCCAACAGATAAAACCCTTATAATAGTTAGAACTTGACATTAAGTCTGGTTTTTTGTAAAGAAAGATGATGTTAAATCTGAATAATACTACCAAATACTGATTGCAAAATCTTTACAAACTTTGTCCCAAAATGAATTGGCCATTTTTATTTTATTTTTTTTGATGCAAAAAAACGTATTTATTCGGAGATAAGATTCAGTAGGCACTCCGCATTAGTCTTAGTCGGAGAATCATTTCACCCCAACAAACAATGAAGAAAATGCCTAAATCTTTGATCCCTAATCTGTATCCTTCCACTGATTCTCAAATAGTGACCTTAATCTTAGACAAACAACATCAAAATATATTCTAAACACGATAGTAGGGATTTAAGAGCTCCAAGAAATACCCACTTTGGGCAGGACCCTAATAAGCAGGAAAACCTTGGAGTACCCAATAAAGCACATACCTGAAGGAAATTTCTAGCGAACCGCACTTTGGCGCTGTTGATATTGGATAAGAGCCTGAAAACCTGCAGAGTTTTGCACATGCAGAGTATATAAAGCAGCCCAGAAGAATATAAAGGTTTATGCAAAATTTTCTGAAGGGGTTTATACATATTTTACAAATTAAATTTTGAAACCATTCTCAAAGAAAAATCAGGAACAGGGAACATACTGTGTTACACTTACACCTATATTGCCTGTTAAAAAATAAAAGCAACAAACATACTGGTCGAGAGAACATGTTCATATCAAGGAATGTGAGTGTTCAAAAGCTATGCTAAACCTTTTCTTTTAATACATAATAATAACAGTTCATCTTTATCATTATAATTAGTCTCATTTATTTTCGACTATAAAAAAATCTTATAACGAAGACTCATTTAATCACCCCCACACACAATAAAAAACATCTATCTATTTCCCCTAAATTCCCTATCCTTTCACATAATCCGATACAAACTGAATGACGATAGATCCATACCGAAAGACAGTGCATAAAGCAGAGAAAATGAGTATCTAAAAGAAACAAATTACATTTACCTGAAAGAAGTAAGATGGATTGAGGGTTGAAGATTGAGATATGAAATTGTGATTTGATGGGGGAGAAGCAGTTTATTATTTAGTTTCATACCACTAACCATTCTCACATTTCCATCCAACATCTATAATAAAAAAGGTGGAATCATTGTTTCATGCTTTCATGAACAATTTTTGAAGTTTAATAGAGTGGTTGTCATTTTTAGTTGAAACAATGTAAATAGAAATAAAAACATAGATATTTCAACTGATCTTGTGGAAGTCCCTTATAACCCCAATTTTGCAACTTACTATCTTAAACAACTCCATATCCACCTCCCCATAATTTTTCTCTCTTTTGGTAAACACAACAATAATGTCAAAAGTTAAATTTGCATATTTTTCCTATTCTTCAGTTAAACCCCAATGTCATGCTAACCCATCATAATAATTTTCAGTTGTCATGCATGTAATATAACGTTAATAAGAGGGATTGTCAAATGTTGTTTCAATGCTCTATAAAATGTTATTTCAATAGAACCTAAACTAGTTGTAACGTTAATAAGAGGGAATCGGAAAATCCATAACCTTAAACAAAAGAAAGAATAAAAAAATCGACAAATGCAATCATCGAGAAGGGATTGAACGAATTAATCAACATACATGGTTAATTAGTTCAAATACAACTGGGGAGAGAGAGAGACGTACCTGAATCAGGCAAAACAAATCCGCTCAAATGTGTAAGAACTGAAATATTATCATATCCGCTATCCCTCTGTTGAATGAGAGCGCACCTTAAAGCTGAATGATTGCAACAGTGACCTGCGCGATAATGGAACGATTTCTTTAGTGAGAATAGATAGCAACAAAAGATTAATTTTACGATGTATTAAATTACTTTACTCCACTATTCAATTTATAATTTCTCCCATATTCCTTTAAGATTACAACTCCCACCGAAATTATCCAATTTAATTTAAGAGTGGCTAATTGGGAGAATACAAGGCAATAGGAGAAGCTCTATGCTTGCTGAAGGCATTCAACAAGCATTTATTTTTAATCTAAAAACCCAAGCAACAAAATAAAAGGCTTAATAGACTCTTGTAAGTTCCAATAAGACACCCAACAAAAATAATTTCTGCAACAGTTACTGTACTTCATCTCCAAACTGAGTAAAAAATACGAATATATATAAAATAAAAAATTATCATTCAGAGTTTCTTATAAAAATTTCATCCAGAGTTTCTTAAAATACGAATATGTATAAAATCACCAAAAAAATCAAATTCAAAATAAAAATCTTAAGCAAACCTAAATCTGAGTTTCCATAATTTAGACATTCGAAATCAAATCAAACCCATATCTGGACCGAACACAAAATCGAACACAAAACTAGATCTGAATGTCAATGTCTAGATATAAACCAAAACATACATAATCGATAAAAAAGCACAGATCTGTGTATTCTTATAGAGAGATGCACACAATAAAAAGAAGAGAAAGAGAAGGGCGAGAGACGAATACCTGGAATTTGAAGAAGACTTCAAATGATTTCAGTGATGGGTGGATAGCAGGGTGTTGATCCGAACCGACGGTGTCCATAGTGTCACGACCCCGATGGTAGGCACTATTTAATCACTTGTCGAGCACGTGGGGTTTGGGTGGTAATAATCCATTTTGTGTAATTTATGTTACTTGATATGTTTATGTGCTCATTTTATGCTTTTGATGAGTTTTGTGAAGTTAGGGTGAAAAAGGAGTTAATTTTAATGTTAAAGGGTTTAAATGGAATTAAGTATAAAGTGTATAATGATTTTATAAAATTTGAAAATTTTAGTAAAATATTTATATATAGTTAAAGTGCTTTTGTGTCAAATTGATGAGTAGAAGTGGTTAGTTAAAATTGTTTAAGCCTTAGAGGAGTTTAGAGTAACAATTGATATATATCCATGGAAATTAAAAAGGGAAAATTCATTTTTAACTTCTCAGTATACTCTTTCATCCAAATCCTCCATGGAAGACCAAACCCTAGTTCTTCTTTAAAAAATTCTAGCTCCTTCAATACTTCTTCGTTTTCGGATTGGATTGCAGATTCGGGTTCCTGGTGGAGAGGGGATCCTTTAGAACTACTCAATTAAATATTTCAATTTTCATCATTTAGGTAAGTTGTTATGTTTTCTTCACTTAATTGTTCATATTTTGATGATTATTGATGGTGTTGTTGAAATAAAAGTAAATTTGGAATTTTAACTATGATAGTTGATTCAAAAGGGTTTTTGGTAAGGGTTGAATTACTTGGGGGTATAATGAAGTGTTAAAATGAAAGAAAAAATGGTGTAGAAAATTTTTGGGTGTTAATGAATTTATAGTAATGGTTGCATGAATAAACTAGTGAAAATTTGGTTCTAAAGTTATGGGGATGATGTTAGAATGGTTGGAGAAATGAGTTAGAAATGTTGGGTACTATTTTTGGTACATTATAGACCTATTTTAGACTCCTAGAAAACAGAGTAAAGGATTACAATTTGGGTGTTTATTGTTGTTACTGCTGCTGTTCAATTGCTGGTGTCTGATTTCTGCTGTGGCACGAGTCGTGCCAAGGGGCACGAGTCGTGCCCTTTGGTCATTCGTGGTCACGAGTCGTGGAGATGATCCCAAGTCGTTCTGAGTAGAATGGAAGAAAAAGGCACGAGTCGTGCCAGAGGGCACGAGTCGTGCCCTGCACTGAAAATTCTGCATCAACTTTACAAGGTTGGAAACCTATCCAACTAAGAACCAACTTGAACACTCTTTAACTTAGATTGAAGTAGAACATTTTAGCTTCACAATGATATCTTAAATGATTAAAATGGAATAGTGGAAGTACATTAAATATTGGTTGTAAAATGCTTCACCACCTTGAATGGTAACTTCACAATAGTGAATCCAATTTGGTAAATTGAGCTTGGACTTGTATGGAAGTTACTTAATATTGTATATTGAGCCGGTAAGGCTGATTGGTTATATATATTTCGTTTTACATGTATTCATATACATGGTTATGGTGGTTTTATATCCTTGAATGTATTATAAAAGTGTAGGCATTATATGTTGCACTTTTGATGATTGTTACCATCTTATAATGTGTTTGATTAGGGTTCCCTACTTTGGAATCCTAAGTGATTTGATTCAAGGATTGTTTAGCCTTAGTGCTACTGTTTGATACTTGTTATCACTTGTATCATTGTGAGATGTTATAGGCCTATGGTTCCCTACTTTGGAATCATCGCAGGTTATAAGCAAGTATTAAGTACTGTGCTTTTAATTCAAGTCCGGATGGTGCTTGAATTGGGCAGGGTTACGGGACTATAATGGCACCGAGCCGAGTTCGTTATAGTTCGTACTCTGGTTCCCTATTTGCCCAGCCATAGACCATGGTTTGGGAGTAGTGGACTAGCTCAAGAAGTAGTCTAGTTGCACTATTTAGGATATGACTTTGTGTCATAGTCCTGTTTATTGTTGTTACTATTATGGGTTCCGGAACCGTCTCTTCAGTGGATGATGCTGCTCAGATCGTGATATCCTTTTGAGGATTAAACCTTGGAGTCGATATCCTTCTCGGTTACTGATTTCACTTATGTGTTCATATGTATATCGTTCTTTATGTGATTAAGGAAGATATATATATATATATATATATATATATATATATATATATATATATATATATATATATATATGTATCTATATATTGTGAATTGTTGTTATATGCTCTCCTAGTGTGATTGCATAACATATTGCTGCATACATAATAGCTTACTGAGATTTTTCTCACCCCGTCCTTTTATTGCTTTCTTAGATAGAGGAGAACCTGGGACTAGGCCACATTGAGCACGTGAGGTCGAAGAGTTGGGTGTATTTTGTTCAAGGTATGGTTTAGTTGGTTACATTATGTAAATGTAAACCTTGGGTAGTAACCTAAACTTGTTGTTGTATATATTTTGAAATTGTAATGTTTGTAAAATTATCTAAGAATTGGGAACTAGGTTCCTTGGTTTGTAAAATAACTTGGTGTGTGACTTGTAAGTTAACTTAGGGTGTGGTTGTGAATATTTTGTAAGTGAATGGTTTGTTAGTTAGAGTTTTTTTTATATATATTTACAGGTTTTCAAAATGAAAAGTTTAAAAAGGGTCATGTTAAATTTTTTTAAAAAAATTTAGGTAATGTGAGCGTGTTCCGAATGTGGGGCCAAGTAGGTCTTCGGTTCGGGGCACGACAGTTGGTATCAGAGCCTTAGGTTTAGATAGTCTAGAGTGACTACATGACCTAGGGGGGGGGTAAATTGGATTGAGTGAGTGACGTTAAATGTCTCTTGCAGGTACTACATCCTTATGGCAGGGACAGAAGGTGATCCGACCGGACCCTTAGGCCGGGGAAATGTTAGAGAGGAGACTCGGGAAATGTTTCAAGGCATGTTAGAAGCGGCTATGAAGGCCATGAATGATCAAAGACAATAAGGAGAACAAGCAGCTCCAAGGGTTGGATTGGATCAGTTTTTGAAACTTAAACCTATCGGGTATGCAGGTGAGCCGGATGTGTTAAAGGCGGAAAGATGGATTGAAGCAATGGAGAAAATCTTTGATGTGTTGAGGTGTACTGAAGAAGAACGAGTTAGATTTGCATCTTACAAGTTATCTGGTGCGGCGGAGCATTGGTGGAGAACCTTAAAAGCAAGTTGGGATGATACTCATGTACCTTATACCTGGGAGAATTTCTTAAGGAAGTTTAAGGAGCACTTTATTCCGACATTAGATCAAGACAAGAAAGAGATGGAATTTCTTAATTTGGAGCAGAATGTATTGACAGTTGCACAATATGTGGCCAAGTATACGGAATTAGCAAGGTACTGCACTCATTTGGTGGCAACTGAAGAGAAGAAGGCTATGAGGTTTGTAAGAGGCTTGAAGACAGTGATCCGTACTCAGTTAGTATCTCATAAATTTCAGAATTTTCAAGATGCCGTGGATCGTGCGTACCACGTGGAGCATGATATTGAAGAGCATAAGCGGAAAACGGAAGTAGTGGGTACAGGAAGGCAAGGAGGACAAAATAGATTTCAACCACCAGGTCGAGATAGTCAAGGAGGACAAGGATCGACATCACAATTTAGAGGACAGCCACAAGGTCCATCTAGTGTTAGAAGACAAGGTGTTACTCCGGGGAATGTACCAAAGAAAGTTTGTGGTTATTGTCAAAAGGAGGGGCATATCGAGGAAAACTGTTGGAAGAAGCAGGTTAAGTGTTTGAATTGCGGCCAGTTGGGACATTTTCAGAAGGATTGTCCGAAAGCAAAGAAACAACCATCTGGAAGTGGAGCCGGAACTTCTCAGGGACAGAAACGAGATTCTTCGAGAAGGCCTAAGGTTCAGGGTCGGGTCTTTGCGGTGACTCAACAACAAGCGGCAGATTCCTCCAACGTCATCGGAGGTATTATTTCTATAGCAAATATGAGAGCACGTGCACTAATAGACCCCGGTTCATCTCATTCGTATGTGTCCATGCATTTTGTATCGAAATTATCTGTTTCTGTGGACTCTATGCCTTATGTGCTAGAGGTGGCAACTCCGATGGGAGAGTGTTTAGTAACTGATGAAGTGTTACGTGCTTGTGATGTGCATATTTGTGATCATGTATTGCCTGCTGACTTGGTAGTGTTACCTATACATGATTTTGATGTCATTTTGGGTATGGATTGGCTAAGCAAATATCATGCTTTAGTCGATTGCCATAAGAAGATTGTTACCTTTTCAGTTCCTAGCATGCCTATGTTTGTGTTTGAGGCTATTCCTTCGGTTGGGAGTATTCGTGTCATTTCTTACATGAAAGCTAGGAAGCTGTTGCTTCGGGGTTGTACGGGGTTTTTGGCTAGTGTCTTAGATACTACTAAAGTGTTGCCGGAACTTGGGGAGGTACCGGTAGTTAAAGAATTTTCGGATGCGTTTTTTTCGGAGTATGTGATGCCTCCGGATAGGGAGATAGAGTTTGGAATTGATTTGATTCCGGGAACAACTCCAATATCCAAGGCACCGTATAGAATGGCTCCAGCTGAATTAAAAGAGTTAAAGGCTCAGTTGCAAAAATTGCTTGATCGGGGATTCATCCGACCGAGTGTCTCGCCGTGGGGAGCTCCAATATTGTTTGTTAGAAAGAAAGATGGGTCGTTAAGGCTTTGTATTGATTATCGATAGTTGAATCAAGTGACGGTAAAGAACAAATATCCTTTACCTCATATTGATGACCTATTTGATCAGTTGCAAGGTGCGACCGTCTTTTCTAAGCTTGATTTGCGAAGTGGGTACCATCAACTGAAAGTTCGTTCCGAGGATGTTGCCAAGACAGCTTTTCGTACTTGGTATGGTCATTTTGAATTCCTTGTCATGCCTTTTGGTTTAACGAATGCTCCAGCTGTTTTCATGGACTTGATGAATCGAGTTTTTAAGCCTTATCTTGATACTTTTGTTGTGGTGTTTATCGATGATATTCTCGTTTATTCTAAGTCTCGGGAGGAACATGAACAACACTTGAGAATGGTTTTAACGGTACTCCGGGAGAAATAGTTATGTGCTAAATTTAGTAAGTGTGCTTTTTGGCTTGAAGAGGTGTCGTTCCTGGGTCATGTGGTTTCAAAGGGGGGAATTTCAGTTGATCCTTCTAAGATTGAAGCCGTGACTAGTTGGAAAAGGCCGGAATCAGTTACCGAGATTCGGAGTTTTCTAGGGTTAGCCGGTTACTATAGGAGATTCATAAAAGGGTTCTCGAAGATTGCTACTCCATTGACTCAGTTGACTCGGAAGAATATACCGTTTGTGTGGAATGAAAAGTTTCAAAAGAGTTTTGAGGAGTTGAAGAAAAGATTAACATCGGCACCTGTCCTTGTATTGCCAAATGGGAATGTTGGATTGGTTATTTACTATGATGCGTCGAAAGAAGGCTTAGGATGTGTGTTAATGAAAAATGGAAAAGTTATTGCTTATGCTTCGAGGAAATTGACTCAGTGTGAACAGAATTATCCGACGCATGATATGGAGCTAGCAGCTATAGTTTTTGCATTGCATAAATGGAAACATTATCTTTACGGAGCTAAGTTTGAAGTCTTCACGGATCATAAAAGTTTGAAGTACCTTTTCTCACAGAACGAGTTGAATAATAGGCAGCGGAGATGGATGGAGTTCTGAAGGATTTTGAGTGTACTATTTCCTATCATCCGGGCAAAGCTAATGTGGTGGCAGATGCTATGAGTAGAAAAACTTATGTGGCGTCATTGATGGTACGAGAGTGGAAAATGTTAGAGGATGCTCGTGATTGGTGTCCCCGAGAGTCGAAACATGGTGCTATCTTTGCTAATATTAGAGCCTTGCCAAGCTTGATTCAACAAATAAAGGAGGTTCAAAAGGATGATTTTGAGTTGAAGAAAGTGATGGATCAGGTTGTGGATGGGAAATTTAAGGAGTTCTCCCTTAGTCCCGAGGGAGTGTTGACATTTAGAAGCCGTCTATGTGTACCAAATGTTGATGAAGTAAAGCAACAACTTCTAGATGAAGGCCATAAGTCTAAGTATACCATTCATCCCGGGAGTACTAAAATGTATAAAAATTTGAAGCAACATTTTTGGTGGAACAACATGAAGAGGGAAATAGCGGATTATGTGTCAAAGTATTTGACGTGTCAGCAAGTGAAAGCGGATCATCAAAGACCCGCCGGGTTGCTTCAGCCATTAGAGATTCCGGAGTGGAAATAGGAGCATATTACCATGGATGTTGTTACGGGATTGCCTCGGACTAGTCGGAAGCATGACGCCGTGTGGGTGATAGTAGATAGATTGACAAAGTCTGCGCATTTCTTGCCTATTGATATTAGTTATTCGATAGAGAGACTTGCGATGTTGTATATTGAGGAGATAGTCAGGTTGCATGGGGTGCCGGTTAGCATTGTATCAGATCGGGACCCTAGATTTACTTCAAGATTTTGGCAAGCGTTACAAAAAGCTTTGGGGTCAGAGTTGAGATTTAGTACAGCCTTTCATCCTCAGACGGACGGCCAATCAGAGAGGACCATTCAGATTCTTGAAGACATGTTGCGAGCTTGTTCTGTTGACTTCTCGGACTCTTGGGATGTTCATTTGCCTCTTGTTGAGTTTTCGTACAACAATAGTTATCAATCGAGTATTGAGATGGCACCTTATGAAGCGTTGTACGGGATGAAATGTAGATCTCCGATTTGTTGGGATGAAGTGGGAGAAGCTAAGATTTGGGGTCTTGATATGGTTCGGGATTCAGCTGAGAAAGTTAAGATAATTCAGGAGCGATTAAAGACAGCCCAGAGCAGAGATAAAAGTTATGCGGATCATCGAAGGCAAGACCTAGAGTTTCAAGTTGGTGATTTAGTATTTTTGCGGGTTTTGCCAAAGGTGGGAATTAAGAGGTATGGCAAGAAAGGGAAATTAGCGCCAAGATTCGTTGGACCTTTTGAGATTTTGGAAAGAGTGGGAAAATTGGCATATCGTCTTGCTTTACCTCCTTCACTTGGGAAGATGCATAGTGTGAGCGCCCCAACCCGGGACCTAACACGTGTCCCGAGCTAAGGGAGCTCAAACTAAGACAATCCATCTAGATTTTTAAAACATTTATTTGCCTTTAAAGGAAAATTACTTTTCAAACTTCCAAGTAAGAATTAATTAATAATATCTCTACTAAAAGGAGATCCAACTACAACTTTAACAATCCGAAATCTGATTAATTACACAAAACCCTGAATAACATTGTTTAATAAAAGTGTTTTTCAAACAAATTACAAAAGAGGAATACTTAATAAATACTCCTAAACAACCCACTCCTATACTTAACTTGTCAAGCCCCAAAAGCAAAAGTCCACAATGAAATCCCCGGCCTCACTGGTTCGGGTCACCTGTCTCGGAATCTAAAACAGTAAAGGGAGAGGGGTGAGAATAAATCTCAATGAGCTATTATGATATGCAGCAAGATGCCATACAAGATGCAACATGTAGCATGGCAACACTTAACACATTAGGAAAGCGGTAAACACCTTACGTTACCTCATTTTACCTTTTCCCGTCACGAACAATAAGTCGTACAACGTGGGAGTAAAACTCCACTCTTTGGTGAATTGCCTCCAGCACATTCACCTCTTATAGGACTCATACCCCAGAGATCCATATAAGAAAAGATATCTATGATATAGAGTATCCAACCATAACATCGTCCCTCCTTACAACGGTTGCAAATGTAACTGTAAAGGCTACTTATCACTCAGTACAGTCGTTAGCACGGCCCCACCCCGTGGCCACAGAGTGGGGAAGGGTCACCGGTATGATGTACCTTCAATCACTTATTGAACAAATCAATAATTGATTGGCATCCATCATACCCACCCGAACGTAATACGCTCAAGCACATGATAGTTACTTGAGATAAATCCACAAAACGGGATAAACAATATAGCAACATGGTAAAATATACTCATGTTCAACCAACATCATAATGCAACATTTAAGTAATACACTATGCATAATAACACCCATGAATATGAGTTCACTTAAGGTAACAATGTAACCACATAATCCACACCGGGATACAATGAATTCAACACGCCAGATAATCCACAATTGGGATACAACATAATCAACGGGCCAAATAATCCACAACGGGAATACAACACACCCATATACCAAATAATTCACAATCGGAATAATCATACTACAGTGATACATATACGTTTAACACGATAGTGTGACCGATGGTTTTTAACATGATTCAAGCTAACTACCCCAAGTATGGGCAAGTAAGGTCACCAAGTATCACAAATCCATCTTACGAAGTCATTCCTCAACCTTGAATAATCTTAGTAAAAGTGCAAGACTTACTTCCCAAGTTTGGACTACTTCCCGAATAATATTTAACTACTCCTACACTTCCATTTTGACCAAGTAAAGGTCAAAGCCAAACCAAGGTATCCTACTCTAACCTAGGTTAAAGAGGATCAATTTGTATCCGGGTTGCTTAGGTTCCATTAATTTATATCGGGTGGGAGTCACCAATTGTGAGTGGCCAACAAACCTGTTAGTGATCCTAGTTCAATTGAAGAAAGGTGGGTTCAGGGTCATGGGCGACCGCCCATACCACTTGGGCGACCGCCCAAGTGGATTATCAAAGAGGAAGGAAATTACTGCCAAGGTGGGCGACCGCCCAAACCTCTTGGGCGACCGCCCAAGAGGATTTTCCAAGGCAATTCAAGGTTTCTGGCATGATGGGCGGCCGCCCAATCCCATGGGCGACCGCCCAAGGCGATTTCCAGCACAATAATTTTCTAACTTTCTTCCTAGCTTCAAACCCTTATCTTTTTCTCTACTTTAAAATCAAGAACACCCAAAGGATTCCTTAGTCTTACTAAGTTCATCCTAACTCATTCAAACTCAAGATAAAGTAAACCTAGGTGATTTATCCCTAAACATTCCATCCATTTCAATTCCTCTAAATCATCTTTTATGAACATTAATCTCAACCCACTTCCTTTACCCATTTCAAGCTTAACCCTTTTTAATCCCAAACCAACCTAGGTTCTTACACTCTTAATCAACAATAACATCATTCCATAAGATAAATCAAACCTTCAAATACCAAGAAGATTTCTAAGACATTAAACAATCATTTAACAACAATCACAACATCAAATCATTGATGAGCATACAAAGAAGGGAATTCATAATAACTCACTTTAGGGTTTGTAATGGGAGGTTGATCTTTCTAGCTAGATGGATTCCTCTAGATAATCCAACTTCAATGATATCCTTGGACTTGAAAATGGTGGAAGATTTGCTTGGCTTCAAGAGGAGAGGTTGAGAGCTTCCATGGAGGATCTTCAATGATTTCTCTAGGAGGAAGTAAGAAATGGATGAAGGAGAAGAGGGGAGTAAGAGGAGGATGATGGAGAAGGGATGATGGAGGAGGGGGGCCGGATGAGGGAGTATTGGGGGGAGGGCACTTGGAGGCCTAGGAAGAAATAAGTATTTGGCCCCTCCCTCACCAAATAAAAGAAGCCCCACCAAAAGATTTAAAATGAACCATTTATTAACCAAAGCCTTCCCATTTTAAAATAAATTGACTCCTTTAATAATTAAGGACTTCCCACATTTAATTTAAGCCCTCAATTCTATTTCATTATTCCACACATTTTAACTTCATCATACACATTATTTATTTTCTATTTTTATTTTCCTTTTAAGATGTTTTATGTACTTTCTCTAGAAATCCTAAGGTTCTAGAAATCATTCCAACCATCTTATCATAAAATAAGAAATTAAGACATATTTGATCACATAAAGATAACATAAATATTAAAAGCATATAATATAATATTTAAAATTAGTGCCTAGGGTTGGGGTCGTTACACTCACTCCCCCTTAAAGAAAATTCGTCCCGAATTTGATTGTCGCTTACCCTAAGGTTCAAACTAGTAAAGGTTACCTTTCATACATTCTAACTTAATATTTTTAATTAGACTTTTCAAGGGCAAGATTCTACTATACACTCTCACAACCCGAGTACTCTAGAACTTCACTTCCCAATTTGTCTCTTCAATACCATGATTCTTCCCAAGATTCCAAGTTTCATTAATAACACGATTTTACGACGCAACACCCCAAGAATACCATACAATTGTTACTACCCGAATTTCCACGACCTCAAGAAAGTACAATTAAATAAAAGTATTGCAACTTAAGTCACCCAATATATCACGATATTATATTTTAAAACTTCAAAAATTCTATAAGTTGATCCAAGTCGGTCTATAAGCCAAATCATAAATCTTTTCTAGAACTTCAATTGGATTAACAAACTTTAGCGCCAATTTACCTTAGACCTTGCTTCTCCAATTTCACCCCAACAAATTAGAGATCGATATTTTCTTCCCTAACAACGCCTCATACGGTTTTATCTTAAGCTAGAATGTAAACTCACTAAGGTTACTTAAACTTCTCAAGTTGAAAGGAAAAATCCGTCACACAATATAACCTATTCCTCAAGAATTTGGGTAGTCTTCAAACTTCTTCCTTTCGACTAACTAAGTCCTTCAACTCTTAGGGTCGGTAACCAATCCCAAAAGGGTGCTTCAAAAGATAAGATTCTATTTAAATCACACAACCAATTGTAACCATTCTCGATAAATGATAAGAAAATTCCGCTCCATCTAAATTAACTTCCTCGAACATACGCTATCACCTTCCCATTTTGCACAACACTACCCCTTGATCTTCCGGTAATACATACTTAAAACTTCACAAGATCCTCGCATCCACTAGGTAAGGTAAGGGTCGGGTCCAAAGCCAACCTATTTTCCATCACTACAATATGATTCATCCTTATTACATCCCACACCATTTATACGTCCTTTAGAGTCAACTAAAGCAACGACTCTACAGTTCTTAAGAATTCCTTAAATTCCTTCGGTAACACTTGTCAACTTAAAGATCACTGACTCAATCCTCACAAGATCCTTGGTAACATCCGAGTTTAAGACTATAGAACCCAAAATTTGCAACCTTCTCGAGCCAACTCACACTAGTCAAACTTTGCATACAGGGACTCCTTACAAGGAAATCATTAACCCAACTCTCAATTTATTTTCACGATCTTCCCGAAACTTTAATTAACAAGGAGGTCATCAATTCTAATCACCCTAAAGCCATCAAAATAAGGATTACAATTCTGCTTATTCTACTCAGAACCAACACATGGAATATACCGACGGAAGCACATTTACTACCTACTTACAACTAGCACATAAAATTTGGAAAAGACTCCTTATGCAAGTCTAACATATACCAATTACTCTTCACACCTTAATTCAAAAGTTCCACCTTAAATGCACGTAAATAACAAGCATTTCACATTACAGTCTACCTATATCAAATACCAATACAAGCAGTTTAGGCATAGAAAAGGAGACTCACCTATTAGGATAGTCTACCATTATACAACAACTACTTAACCCTCCAGGTCAAGTATATCTCGAAATCATAAATTGATAACTATACTAATTCAACTGGCAATACATGCTCAGCCATAACCACATCACCATCGTGGCAAACCAAAGAAGGTTCGAGGTATTCTCTCATAAGAGCAGAATCCTCTAACAATAAAACAACTTTTCAACAATGTATGTCACATATAAGCAAAAGGTGATGCCAAACATAAATGATATGCAACAGGATCTATAAAATATGACCCCTAACTTTTGAGACAGGGAATATACCTCTAGCGACCTCTGAGGGACCTATCTCTCCTGAAACCGAAACACCTACTCGACCATAGACCTTCTCTCTCGGCTCCCCTTCGCTATCTCTCTTGGTACCGCCTCTTTGTCGTCCACCTTGCTGACTGCTGCCTGAAGCTCGTCCCCGCTGCAACCTTGGGCAATTTCTCCTAAAGTGTCCTATCTCTCCACAATTAATACACTTGCCTTGCTTACTCCAACACCGATCTTCGGTATGTCCAACCTTCTTGCAAAATTTACAAATCATCCCATACTGTTTGGATTTTGGCCTAGATGAAGGAGTTACAACAAACTCTCCTCTCACACTTCCTGAAGTTAACGTCCTTGGCTGTCCTCTAATGATTTTGGATCCTTGTCCTAAATACTTTGGCTTGTTTCCAATCCCACTTCCGGATCTTCCACTATTTTCCTCAATGTCCCTTTCGATCTTATATGCCTTATCTATGACTGTCTGATACTCGATGGAACCGTCAATCCATAATTTCTCCCTAAACTCGCTCTTCAAACCTGTTACAAACTTCTGAACCCTTTTCACTTCATGCGATACCAAATGAGGGCAACACTTAGCTAATTCCTCAAACCGGACTGAATACTTATCTACCGTCATGTTCCCTTGTTTTAGTCTTAAGAATTCAATCTCCTTCTTATCCCTTGTAACCATCGAAACGAAATAATCCTCGAACTGTTTGGTGAAATTATCCCAAGTGGGGCGTATGATCCCGCTCCCAACTTTCCTTCAACTTCTGCCACCACTGATCAGCTGGACCTTCAAGCTTGAAAACGGCATACCTAACTTTCTCTTCGTTGCGACTTTCTATAACCTCGAAAATCTTATTCATTTCTGCTAACCAATTTTCTGCCTTTAACGGATTCGGATATCCATTAAAACTCGATGGATTCATCTTCACAAACCTTTCCCATCCATCACTTTGACATTCCTCAGGCTGAATCGGAACTGATCCTCTAGTCTCCATATCCTGTACAAACTTCCTGAATAATTTCATCATCTCTTCATCCTGAATTCCACCTATACCCAAATCTTCTTCAATTTCTAGAACTTTCCGCTGATCATCCTTGCTTCCGGCCATTAGAACGAACTCCTGCATTAAACACTCGGCGTTAATTACCACACATTCCCACTTAGTCTAGACATCTACCCTTGACCTCTAAACTAAGCTCTGATACCAACTGTGAGCACCCCAACCCGGGACCTAACACGTGTCCCGAGCTAAGGGAGCTCAAACTAAGACAATCCATCTAGATTTTTAAAACATTTATTTGCCTTTAAAGGAAAATTACTTTTCAAACTTCCAAGTAAGAATTAATTAATAATATCTCTACTAAAAGGAGATCCAACTACAACTTTAACAATCCGAAATCTGATTAATTACACAAAACCCTGAATAACATTGTTTAATAAAAGTGTTTTTCAAACAAATTACAAAAGAGGAATACTTAATAAATACTCCTAAACAACCCACTCCTATACTTAACTTGTCAAGCCCCAAAAACAAAAGTCCACAATGAAATCCCCGGCCTCACTGGTTCGGGTCACCTGTCTCGGAATCTAAAACAAGAAGGGAGAGGGGTGAGAATAAATCTCAATGAGCTATTATGATATGCAGCAAGATGCCATACAAGATGCAACATGTAGCATGGCAACACTTAACACATTAGGAAAGCGGTAAACACCTTACGTTACCTCATTTTACCTTTTCCCGTCTGAACAATAAGTCGTACAACGTGGGAGTAAAACTCCACTCTTTGGTGAATTGCCTCCAGCACATTCACCTCTTATAGGACTCATACCCCAGAGATCCATATAAGAAAAGATATCTATGATATAGAGTATCCAACCATAACATCGTCCCTCCTTACAACGGTTGCAAATGTAACCGTAAAGGCTACTTATCACTCGGTACAGGTCGTTAGCACGGCCCCACCCGTGGCGCGAGTGGGGAAGGGTCACCGGTATGATGTACCTTCAATCACTTATTGAACAAATCAATAATTGATTGGCATCCATCATACCCACCCGAACATAATACGCTCAAGCACATGATAGTTACTTGAGATAAATCCACAAAACGGGATAAACAATATAGCAACATGGTAAAATATACTCATGTTCAACCAACATCATAATGCAACATTTAAGTAATACACTATGCATAATAACACCAATGAATATGAGTTCACTTAAGGTAACAATGTAACCACATAATCCACACCGGGATACAATGAATTCAACACGCCAGATAATCCACAATTGGGATACAACATAATCAACGGGCCAAATAATCCACAACGGGAATACAACACACCCATATACCAAATAATTCACAATCGGAATAATCATACTACAGTGATACATATACGTTTAACACGATAGTGTGACCGATGGTTTTTAACATGATTCAAGCTAACTACCCCGAGTATGGGCAAGTAAGGTCACCAAGTATCACAAATCCATCTTACGAAGTCATTCCTCAACCTTGAATAATCTTAGTAAAAGTGCAAGACTTACTTCCCAAGTTTGGACTACTTCCCGAATAATATTTAACTACTCCTACACTTCCATTTTGACCAAGTAAAGGTCAAAGCCAAACCAAGGTATCCTACCCTAACCTAGGTTAAAGAGGATCAATTTGTATCCGGGTTGCTTAGGTTCCATTAATTTATATCGGGTGGGAGTCACCAATTATGAGTGGCCAAACAAACCTGTTAGTGATCCTAGTTCAATTGAAGAAAGGTGGGTTCAGGGTCATGGGCGACCGCCCATACCACTTGGGCGACCGCCCAAGTGGATTATCAAAGAGGAAGGAAATTACTGCCAAGGTGGGCGACCGCCCAAACCTCTTGGGCGACCGCCCAAGAGGATTTTCCAAGGCAATTCAAGGTTTCTGGCATGATGGGCGGCCGCCCAATCCCCCATGGGCGACCGCCCAAGGCGATTTCCAGCACAATAATTTTCTAACTTTCTTCCTAGCTTCAAACCCTTATCTTTTTCTCTACTTTAAAATCAAGAACACCCAAAGGATTCCTTAGTCTTACTAAGTTCATCCTAACTCATTCAAACTCAAGATAAAGTAAACCTAGGTGATTTATCCCTAAACATTCCATCCATTTCAATTCCTCTAAATCATCTTTTATGAACATTAATCTCAACCCACTTCCTTTACCCATTTCAAGCTTAACCCTTTTTAATCCCAAACCAACCTAGGTTCTTACACTCTTAATCAACAATAACATCATTCCATAAGATAAATCAAACCTTCAAATACCAAGAAGATTTCTAAGACATTAAACAATCATTTAACAACAATCACAACATCAAATCATTGATGAGCATACAAAGAAGGGAATTCATAATAACTCACTTTAGGGTTTGTAATGGGAGGTTGATCTTTCTAGCTAGATGGATTCCTCTAGATAATCCAACTTCAATGATATCCTTGGACTTGAAAATGGTGGAAGATTTGCTTGGCTTCAAGAGGAGAGGTTGAGAGCTTCCATGGAGGATCTTCAATGATTTCTCTAGGAGGAAGTAAGAAATGGATGAAGGAGAAGAGGGGAGTAAGAGGAGGATGATGGAGAAGGGATGATGGAGGAGGGGGGCCGGATGAGGGAGTATTGGGGGGAGGGCACTTGGAGGCCTAGGAAGAAATAAGTATTTGGCCCCTCCCTCTCCAAATAAAAGAAGCCCCACCAAAAGATTTAAAATGAACCATTTATTAACCAAAGCCTTCCCATTTTAAAATAAATTGACTCCTTTAATAATTAAGGACTTCCCACATTTAATTTAAGCCCTCAATTCTATTTCATTATTCCACACATTTTAACTTCATCATACACATTATTTATTTTCTATTTTTATTTTCCTTTTAAGATGTTTTATGTACTTTCTCTAGAAATCCTAAGGTTCTAGAAATCATTCCAACCATCTTATCATAAAATAAGAAATTAAGACATATTTGATCACATAAAGATAACATAAATATTAAAAGCATATAATATAATATTTAAAATTAGTGCCTAGGGTTGGGGTCGTTACACATAGTGTATTTCATTTTTCAATGTTGCGGAAGTATGTTTACGATCCTTCTCACGTATTACCGAGAATTCCCGAGGATATAGAGCCAAATATGTCTTATGTAGAAAAGCCGATTCGAATTATGGATACCAAGGTACAAGAGTTGAGAAATAAGAGTATTCCTCTCGTGAGAGTAGTTTGGAGAAATCATGATGTGGAAGAGTCTACTTGGGAGCTTCGTGAAGAGATGGAGCGGAAATACCCTGGGTTGTTTGACATTCGTGGTAAGTGAGTTAAAATTCGGGGCGAATTTTTTTTTTAGGGGGAGTGAATGTCACGACCCCGATGGTAGGCACTATTTAATCACTTGTCGAGCACGTGGGGTTTGGGTGGTAATAATCCATTTTGTGTAATTTATGTTACTTGTTATGTTTATGTGCTCATTTTATGCTTTTGATGAGTTTTGTGAAGTTAGGGTGAAAAAGGAGTTAATTTTAATGTTAAAGGGTTTAAATGGAATTAAGTATAAAGTGTATAATGATTTTATAAAATTTGAAAATTTTAGCAAAATGTTTATATATAGTTAAAGTGCTTTTATGTCAAATTGATGAGTAGAAGTGGTTAGTTAAAATTGTTTAAGCCTTAGAGGAGTTTAGAGTAACAATTGATATATATCCATGGAAATTAAAAAGGGAAAATTCATTTTTAACTTCTCAGTATACTCTTTCATCCAAATCCTCCATGGAAGACCAAACCCTAGTTCTTCTTTAAAAAATTCTAGCTCCTTCAATACTTCTTCGTTTTCGGATTGGATTGCGGATTCGGGTTCCTGGTGGAGAGGGGATCCTTTAGAACTACTCAATTAAATATTTCAATTTTCATCATTTAGGTAAGTTGTTATGTTTTCTTCACTTAATTGTTCATATTTTGATGATTATTGATGGTGTTGTTGAAATAAAAGTAAATTTGGAATTTTAACTATGATAGTTGATTCAAAAGGGTTTTTGGTAAGGGTTGAATTACTTGGGGGGTATAATGAAGTGTTAAAATGAAAGAAAAAATGGTGTAGAACAATTTGGGTGTTAATGAATTTATAGTAATGGTTGCATGAATAAACTAGTGAAAATTTGGTTCTAAAGTTATGGGGATGATGTTAAAATGGTTGGAGAAATGAGTTAGAAATGTTGGGTACTATTTTTGGTACATTATAGACCTATTTTAGACTCCTAGAAAACAGAGTAAAGGATTACAATTTGGGTGTTTATTGTTACTTCTTCTTTGTTCAATTCTTTGGTGTCGATTTGCTTTGTGGCACGAGTCGTGCCAAGGGGCACGAGTCGTGCCCTTTGGTCATTCGTGGTCACGAGTCGTGGAGATGATCCCAAGTCGTTCTGAGTAGAATGGAAGAAAAAGGCACGAGTCGTGCCAGAGGGCACGAGTCGTGCCCTGCACTGAAAATTCTGCATCAACTTTACAAGGTTGGAAACCTATCCAACTAAGAACCAACTTGAACACTCTTTAACTTAGATTGAAGTAGAACATTTTAGCTTCACAATGATATCTTAAATGATTAAAATGGAATAGTGGAAGTACATTAAATATTGGTTGTAAAATGCTTCACCACCTTGAATGGTAACTTCACAATAGTGAATCCAATTTGGTAAATTGAGCTTGGACTTGTATGGAAGTTACTTAATATTGTATATTGAGCCGGTAAGGCTGATTGGTTATATATATTTCGTTTTACATGTATTCATATACATGGTTATGGTGGTGTTATATCCTTGAATGTATTATAAAAGTGTAGGCATTATATGTTGCACTTTTGATGATTGTTACCATCTTATGATGTGTTTGATTAGGGTTCCCTACTTTGGAATCCTAAGTGATTTGATTCAAGGATTGTTTAGCCTTAGTGCTACTGTTTGATACTTGTTATCACTTGTATCATTGTGAGATGTTATAGGCGTATGGTTCCCTACTTTGGAATCATCGCAGGTTATAAGCAAGTATTAAGTACTGTGCTTTTAATTCAAGTCCAGATGGTGCTTGAATTAGGCAGGGTTACGGGACTATAATGGCACCGAGCCGAGTTCGTTATAGTTCGTACTCTGGTTCCCTGTTTGCCCAGCCATAGGCCATGGTTTGGGAGTAGTGGACTAGCTCAAGAAGTAGTCTAGTTGCACTATTTAGGATATGACTTTGTGTCATAGTCCTGTTTATTGTTGTTACTATTATGGGTTCCGGAACCGTCTCTTGGCGGATGATCTTTGCTCGGATCGTGATATCCTTTTGAGGATTAAACCTTGGCTCGATATCCTTCTCGGTGTTACAGTATTTCACTTATGTGTTCATATGTATATCGTTCTTTATGTGATTAAGGAAGATATATATATATATATATATATATATATATATATATATATATATATATATATATATATATATATATATATATATATATATATATATATATGTATCTATATATTGTGAATTGTTGTTATATGCTCTCCTAGTGTGATTGCATATCATATTGCTGCATACATAATAGCTTACTGAGATTTTTATCACCCCGTCCTTTTTTTGCTTTCTTAGATAGAGGAGAACCTGGGACTAGGCCACGTTGAGCACGTGAGGTCGAAGAGTTGGGTGTATTTTGTTCAAGGTATGGTTTAGTTGGTTACATTATGTAAATGTAAACCTTGGGTAGTAACCTAAACTTGTTGTTGTATATATTTTGAAATTGTAATGTTTGTAAAATTATCTAAGAATTGGGAACTAGGTTCCTTGGTTTGTAAAATAACTTGGTGTGTGACTTGTAAGTTAACTTAGGGTGTGGTTGTGAATATTTTGTAAGTGAATGGTTTGTTAGTTAGAGTTTTTTTTATATATATTTACAGGTTTTCAAAATGAAAAGATTAAAAAGGGTCATGTTAATTTTTTTTTTTAAATTTAGGTAATATGAGCGTGTTCCGAATGTGGGGCCAAGTAGGTCTTCAGTTCGGGGCACGACACATGGCATGAGAGATTTATAAGTTGTAACAAGAGAGAGAGAAATGGAAGGCGGTGTTACGAATATATGCGGTGACGAAGGACAGCAATGGTGGCGGAGGACGGCGATGGTGGTGGCGGTGGCGGTGGTGGACGGTTGTTGTGGCTCTGTTTGTTTTTTAGAGAGAGAGGCTCTGCCCTCTCTCTATAATATTGTCTTAGATTAAATGGAGTGTTAGCAAATATCCCATTCCATTATTTCATTTTTATGTTTTATATTTTTATTTTAATTTTTTTCAAAAGTTATATTTATACAATGTAAAATTTCGTCTTAAATTTTTTTAATAAATAAAATTTATAACTTATTTTTCTATATATTATACTCCCTCCGTTCCAGCTCAGTGGAGACCAAAAATTTGGACATACCGATTAAGGAATAATGAAAGTGTTGTGAGTAGGATATATTAAATAGGAGAGATGATGAGTGGGAGAAATAGTGATTTGACTGGTGTTGTGAGTGTAAAAATGGAATAGATGGAGTTGGAGAGAGACTGAGTGGGGGGAATAGTGAAGATTCATTTCTATTTTGGGTAGTCTCCACTGAGCTGGGACAAATAAAAAAGAAAATAAGTCTCCATTGAGCTGGGACGAAGGGAGTATATGATTTGTTATTTTATTTTTATTTATTTTTAGACCGTTGTTAAATTATTAACATTATCTAAATATATGTTCATTAATATTTGAGTTTTTTTAGATTATACAAATGTATAGATCATCTATGAAAAGAAAAACGCATCTTACTGATGTGGACAACGATTCCGTTAATTTATCGCAACGATCTTCTCAACGTTTACCATTGGCGGATATTTCTAATGGTAATTTTATTATTTACTTTATTATTATTTTAGCATATCAATTAATATCATGTGTATAAAATTAAATTATAAGAATGCATGATTTTATATTTATTTTTTTACTATCATTTTAAATGAATTTATTTTTATTTTTAGTGGACTTATCATCGGGTAGTCATTTGATTTCACCGAGTAATCATCAAAGTTGTATTACGGCTCAAGGTAATATGTTATTGAATTTTGTCAATTTTGAAGTATTTTCATTATAAAGACAAATTCTAAAAAAAAAAAAAAAATTGTATATATATATATATATATATATATATATATATATATATATATATATATATATATATATATATATATATATATATATATAATGTGATTTTTTTATATAAATTTGTTAATTAATTTAGATTTAAGATAATAATACTTGATATACAGGTATTGGCGTGAACCATAAAATGAAAATCTTACTCCTAATTCAAGTCACGACCGTGGATCTATATGTATGATTTTCTTTGTTAATTTACAATATTTTTCCTATTTTGTTTTTATTTTTAATTTCTTAATAATCTTTTATTAAAGAATAATTATTTTTCTTATTCAGCTAAATTTACGAGCATAGCATCAAGTGTACATAACACTTTTCACGGCACGCTCCTTGAGCCGAAAAAAATTGGATGACCGAGAAAAACTATTTCTTCTTTGGATTCTATCACGACAAATTTGTTAAAAGACGGTGAGAAAAGAAAAATCGGGAGATCAAGAAAGGTAGCTGCTTCTATTTTGGAATCTTCAAAGATAAATTTGGATGTTGATGGATTCAGTTCTGCAATGGAAGTTGAATTAATGAAAAACAGTCCTATATCTGGTAAGTTATATGTTTGATTTATTAGTCAACTATATATTTTAAATAGCTAAAATAAATATATTAATCGTTCTCAACATTCTTTTGACATTGTAGGAACAGATAATGTAACAGTAGCAAATAATACAACATTATTATCTCCTACTGTGAATTTAGGTAATGATTTTTTTTATTTGTTCAACATTCGATATTTTTAAATAAAACTATTTATTATTACAAATTATTATTCAATAGTTTATGATAAAATATTTCATTAATACTAAGTCATATATTCCATTTGTATACAGAATTCGCGTTAATAAATAATTCTCGCATGCATGCGACAACAAGTGAGTCGTTAATAAATCAGAAGGAAAAATCCAAGAAAGCGCGCGTCGGTAGAAAGCAAAAAGATTCGGACGAACAATTTAATACATGTGTTTATTATTATTTTTTTCTCAAGTATATATTATATTATTATTTTCTCTGTATAGCCAATGAATTACTAACATAATTTAAATATTTATCAATATATTGTAGTTTATGGGGATATAGGCGATCCGGAGTACGAATGTGCGAAATGTGGTGCGATGTTCTGGTATGATGAAAGGTTAAAAAGTACGCAAGCATCAACACAGCCTAAATTTTCATTATGCTGCATGAATGGAAAAGTTCAGATTGACCCATTAGTGCAGCCACCTAAGTTATTGAGTGATCTCTTAGAGAACAAGCATGAAAAGAGTAAAAATTATAAAGACAATATTCGAGCGTACAATTCTATGTTCGCATTCACTTCAATGACCGGTGCAGTTGACCATGGCATAAACAATGGTCGTGGTCCTTATTTGTTTAAATTGAAAGGAAAGAATGATCATAAGATAGGTTCTTTATTACCTAATGACGGCCATCCCCCGCCCCCTTTTTTCTCAGCTTTATATCTATGACAAGGATAATGAAGTTAAAAATAGAATTAATGCTTTCAGGTACGTTTTTATTTAATTATTCGAGAATTATAATGTATATTACATATATTGTATGACTATCTTCTATTTATATGTCTGATTCTTTCACACAAGCAGGAAAGATAAAGATAAGCCTTCTCCATTCGATGAGTCAATTGTTGTTGATTTGAAAAATATGATAGATGTACATAACCCTTATGCACAGACGTACAGAATGGCCAGAGCACATATTGGAATGAAGAAAGATATTAAATTGAGGCTTATAGGAATGCGGGATAGAGATGGAAAACCGTTTAATATGCCGACAGCCTCAGAGGTAGCTGCTATAATTGAAGGTGATATTGATGATTCGGGTGATGTCAGGGACATTGTTATTGAAAGCAGAATGGGGATCTGAAGCATATTCATGAATTTGATAAATCTTACCTTCCTCTACATTATCCTCTGTTATTTGTATACGGTGAAGATGGATATTTCACAGACATTCCGAGAAATAAACCTCCCGGGGCAAAGAGATCAAGTTTGTCAATGAAAGAGTTTTTATCTTTTCGACTTCAGGAGAGGATAAGAGAAGGATCACAGCTTATGAGAAGCGGTCGGTTGCTGCAGCAATTTATGGTTGATGCATATGTTATGATGGATACACAAAGGCTTCAATGGATACGTTATAATCAGCCTACTCTTCGGATGAAAACTTATAAAAATCTGTCGGGTGCATCGGTAAGGGGAGATACCGGCGAAGCATCTGGGAGACGAATTATATTGCCATCCTCTTATACCGGCGGGTAGCGGTGGATGACTCAAAATTACCAAGATTCTCTTGCTATATGTAAATGGACTGGTATCCATCACTTTTCATAACATTTACGTGTAATCCTAAATGGCCGGAGATTACGAGATTCTGTAAAAAATATGGCATTAGGCCTGAGGATAGGTCTGATGTATTAAACAGGGTATTTAGAATGAAGCTTAATCAGATGATTGCAGATTTCAAGGAAGGCAAAGTATTTGGCACCCCAAAAGCAAGTAAGTAAATCTTTAAATATTATTTGTTTTCCTCTTATTGTTTTGTCATTTATATTTTTTTTATTAGCATGTTCCTCTTATTTTGTTAATTGATTCATGCAGTTATATACACGGTGGAGTTTCAGAAGAGGGGCCTTCCGCATGCTCATATTCTTCTCTTTCTTAACCGCCAGGATCAGGGTCATAATCCTGAAGATATTGACAAGTGGATTATTGCTGAGATTCCTGACAAGGAGAAATATCCTAGATTATACGAGGCAGTTGCTGAATATATGTTGCATGGACCATGTGGTGCTGCTAATCCTAAATCTCCGTGTATGGATCACAACAGGTGCTCAAAGAAATTTCCTAAATCATTCAATGATCGCACTCGTGTAGACGAGAATGGGTATCATGTATATAGGCAAAGAGACACGGGTTTCATAATTGATAAGGGTGGAGTTGCTCTCGACAATTGTTCAGTTGTCCCATTCAATTCATATCTTTTGCTAAAGTACAAAGCTCACATAAATGTCGAGTACTGCAATCAGAGCAAGGCAATCAAGTATTTGTTCAAGTATATAAACAAGGGAACCGACAGGATATGCCTTGCAATCGAAAATGATGAGGTGAAAAGGCAAATTGATTGTCGATATGTCTCTGCGTGTGAAGCTATGTGGAGGATTTTCGGATTCGACATACATTATCGGACCCCTCCTATTGAGCGCTTGGCTTTTCACTTGGAGGGTGACCATAGTATCCCATTCAAGGACGGAGACTTTCTTCCTGATGCTTTGAATAAAGCGACAGTTAAAGAATCTCAATTTATGAAGTGGATGGAGTATAACAGTATTCATTCAGAGGCTCGGAAATATAAATACTGCGAATTTCCTCATCATTTCATATGGGATAAAACTAAACGTGAATGGCATCCGAGGAAAGATAAACATTTTGCAGTGGGGCGTATTTATCATGTTCCAATGAATTGCGGAGAATTGTATTACCTCAGGATAATGTTGAATCATGTAGCAGGTCCCATGAAATTCAAGGATTTGAGAACTGTAAATTGCGTTGTTCATCCCAAATTCAAATCTGCATGTTACGCTCTGGGATTATTAGATGATGACAAGGAATATGTTGATGGAATTATAGAAGCGAGTCATTGGAGGTTGCCCGATAGTCTGAGAAGACTATTTTCTATGTTGCTACTATCTAATAGTATGTCGAATCCGGGAGAGGTATGGGAGAAGACTTGACACTTATTATCTGATGATATAGAGTACAAGTATCGGAGGATGCACGATAATCCGGGTATTCCATCCCATGTTTACATATTTGTTTTACAATAAATATCAATTATTATTTTATTTCTACTTTACAGTTATACAATATGATTCTATATATTTATCTATATTAATATATATATATTTTTTTTTATAATTTCAAGTTTGAAATTAATTAATGAACAGGTCCAGAATCTTGCTTTGGCGGAAATTGAGAAGTTACTGATCGAGAATTGCAGCAGTCTCTATAAATTTAAAGACATGCCTAAATCGGTGGGCAATGTCATTGGTGATGCGATAAATAAGCTCATTCTAGATGAGACATCTTATGACATTGATGAGATGAAAGCTGAGCACTTCAGATTACATCCTCAGTTAACAGCCGAGCAAAAGAGTGTTTATGATAAGATTATGTCGGCTGTTGATCGAGGAAACGGTGGTGTGTTTTTCCTCTATAGTTATGGTGGTACGGGAAAGACCTTCCTATGGAAAACACTGTGTTCTGCATTAAGGAGCAGGAGAGATATTGTTCTTCCTGTTGCTTCCAGTGGCATAGCTTCATTGCTCCTTCCGAAAGGTAGGACCGCGCATTCTAGGTTCGATATCCCGATACAGGTAAACGAGAGCTCAACTTGAAGTAAACTAAAGTCGGGTACGGATGAGGCAGCACTTCTACAGAAAACCAAACTAATTATATGGGACAAAGCTCCAATGGCTCATAAACATTATTTTGAGGCTCTCGATCGTAGCCTTCGAGATATTATTCGTAGACCCGAGGGGAGATATTCCAATAAACCATTTGGTGGTTTAGTTATTGTATTCGGTGGTGACTTCAGACAGATTTTACCTATTGTTCCTAAAGGGAGTAGGCATGATATTGTGCATGCTGCACTCTGTTCATCCAAAATATGGAATGACTGTGAGGTTCTCAGATTGACGCATAATATGAGATTGCAGGTAATTCTTAAATAGCATTTATTCATCTACTTAAATATTTTTATTTCAATTTAAGTAATTTGTATATATTTAACTTAATGTAGGGTGATACTACTTCTCATAATTCCGAAGAGATAAGAGATTTCGCTCAGTGGCTCTTGAGTGTCGGAGATAGGATTGCCGGTGGAGATAATGACGGGGAAATTGACATTAACCTTCCTGATGATATATTGATTCATGAGGCTTCAGATCCTATTGCAAAAATAGTCGAATCTATATATCATGACTTATTGCAAAATAAGGATGTCGAAGGATTCTTCCAGACTAGAGCTGTGCTTGCTCCAACAAATGAAATTGTCGATAACATAAATGATTGTGTCATGTCACTCTTTTCGGGAGACGAAGTTGAATATATGAGTTCTGATGCCATTTGTAAGGATGAGGATGATGAAAATGGTGCTGAAGATATATTCTCGCCTGAATTTCTAAACACTATCAAGTGTTCTGGATTGGCAAATCACATTATTAAGCTGAAGGTTGGGTGCATAGTAATGCTTTTGAGAAATCTTGATCAAGCTGTTGAATTGTGTAACGACACCAGAATGATTGTCACTCAATTAGGTAAATACAGTAATTTTTTTATTTTTCATATACATATAATTTAATACTTAATTTTGTTACATATATGTAGGTAAGCACGTAGTCGAAGCCAAGATGCTTTCGGGAAAGAATGCTAGCATGAAGGTGCTTATTCCTAGAATGATAATGTCTCCGTCAGATGTGACAAAATTTCCGATAAGATTCCAAAGAAGGCAATTTCCACTTACCGTTTCTTTTGCTATGACAATCAACAAGAGTCAGGGACAATCTCTTTCCCATGTAGGACTATATCTTTCACAACCTGTTTTCAGTCACGGACAACTTTATGTAGCATTTTTCAGAGTAACTAGCAAGAGAGGACTTAAAGTTATTATTTGTGATTCAGATGCTCAAACATATGACAAGACGCTGAATGTAGTCTACAAGAAAGTTTTCGACAGATTCTGAGAATTTATGTCGCACAATTTGTGGTTAAACAAAAGTATTGCAATTTCTTATTATTTTCTTTGTTTTTCTTTAAATATATAGGAGATGGAAGAGATTATGTTGACACTTAGGCACACACTATTAAACTCACGCTATTGTAACCATATCTCTTCATCTTCCAAAGTTGTAACACTAAAATCTTAATAATGTTTTTTGGTTAGGCAGGGACCTAACCTCCCGTGGTTTTGTGCCAGCGAGATAGTTGTCTCAAGGGCTTTCCACGTTACATCATGTGTCAACATCTTTTTTCTGTATTAATTATACTCCTAATATCCGCTACATTGATTATCAATTTCGATTTATATTGTTACTTAAAAATCAATTAAAACACATAAATAATTATTTACTTAATCAAAAAAAAAATTATTCATCGTCGGGTACCGACGGGTTACTAACTAGTCTATATCTATATATATATAAAAAGAGAATAGTGTCTTTTGATATGCTTAACATTCAAAAACAAGATTTTCCCTCCAAAATAGTGATAATTCTAAAAGCTATTGTTGAAAGTTTTTTAATTTTGTCCTAATAAATGTTTGGAAATAAAAGACTAAAATATCTTGCAAAAGAATTGAGCTTATATTCAATTTAACAATATTCTTTTTATCAATTATTTATCCTTATCGTCAACCTTTTTTTTTTTTTTTTTTTTAACATCAATATGGAATTTTTCACACACAAAAAAAAAACCATCAACATGGATACTTTTGGCATTATTTATTTAATTTTAAAAAATATACTTCTTTTGTCTCACTACAAACTACACACTTTTCTCACAGGCATCCCACTACAAACTACTCCCTCCGTCTAATCCGATTTAGGATTTTCTCTTACGACACAGGAATTAAGAAATATTAATATAATAAGAGTAGATAATGAGTGTATGAGGTATTGTGAATAATAAGGGCAAACCTCGGTGCGCCAAGTGGGGGTTGGGAGAGGAAATGCCCAAAATGGAAATTGATCTTAAGTCGGATTTGACGAAGGGAGTATATACTTTTTAAAATGGAAATATTTTATTATTTTTTATATTAATGGGATTCGAATATTATACTTAGAACAACAACTCATTTTCTCTCTCCAACCTCATTTTTCATACTCACAACACTCAATCCACAAACAATTTTCCTTAATTTATGACCAAATAGTAAGTGTGTATTTTATAATAGGATGAAGGGAGTAAAATCTGCCTGAACTTTTTTGTTGAGCCCCCACATTATTATATAGATGAAATTTTATTATTTCATGTTTATTTTATTTCTTATTATTTTATTTACTATTTTACAGGTTTTATTGATCCCCCACAGTATATAGATGAAAATATTAATACATAAAAGACTTTGCTAACTTTTCGGTGTCATGCACTTTTCGACAAATGAGCCATTATTTCGTGTTGATTTATGATTTATTTTTTAGAGAGTTTACTTCACTAAAAATTGGATAAATTGTTACATTAGTTTTAACTGTATTTGTTAATTTTGATTTTTGTTTATTTAATTATATCAAAATTATACAAATTATAAAAAGAACCAATGGTCGATACAATTGTTGTCATAATAAGGCTACTAAATACGTTGACTAAGTAGATGATTTTGTTTTAATCATTACTACTTTGTTTCTTAATAAACTACAATGTAAGAAATTTTTGTTTCAAAATTGTCTTTTTTATAAAAAGCTTTGTTATAAACGTTTTTACTAAATTTCTTTCACTATTTTTTTTATTATCGTAAATTAAATGTTTAAAAGTGAATAATAAGAATATTTATCTTCTTTTCCAAAGTTTATACTTCAAATTCAAATGAATTGTCCTTTTAGAATAAAAAATAAATGAATATCAAACTTTTGATTTAGGGATATTTTAAAAATATTTATTTTAGCAAAGATGCATGCTATTCTAAATTTTCAATTTTACAATTATTAATGAATAGTAAAATAACAAAGTAGTAAAATAAATCATTTAAGGAAAAATATTTTAAAATAACAATTTCTATTGGAATAATCACTAAAGTTTCTCATATAACGAAATATGTGTATACAAAAAGCTTCCAAATTTATAATATTAATTGTGTTGGTTAAACCGGGTATTAGTTTTAACTTTTTATTATAAATTACAGTAAATTTTGGGGGAAGCCTGTTTCTTCATAAGTTATAAAAAATCATGCTTTTAAATATATCGACTTGGTGTTTTAAAGCCTAAACTCACTGTTTTAAAGCCTAAACTCGCTATTTTATTTTCTAGCTTAAACTCACTGTTTTAACGCCTAAACTCACTATTTTATTTTCTAGATATTTTAAGACCTAAACTCAATGTTTTAAAATCTAAACTCGATATTTTTAAGAATGAAAGTGGGCTTTTTATAACTTATGGAGAAACAGGTTTATTCCCTAAAACTTACTCTATAAATTATTTTCGTTGTAAATTATTTTGGACTCATAATTAATCTATTATAATTATATAACATCATTTAACAAAATATGTTAATATAACAAAATTTTGCTTATATCATGCAACGCATGAGTGCAATACTAGTAGCTTATTAAAGAATCTTCTCCTATATCTTTCTATACCTAAATGTATAAGACTATTTATAATTAGGTATAAGATTATTTTTTTTTACAATTTTTCATATTTTCTTAAAAAATAATAAAATAAACTCCTATATGTAAGGTTATAGGATTGGAATTATTCTTATATCTAGATATAAAATTCATTTGTTCCCTAAAATTGTGAAAAAATAACTCATACTCCCTCCGTCCCGCTAATATTAGCACAAACACTGTTTGCGCGAGAATTAAGGAATATGATATTTTAATAAAATGTTGTGAGTGTAAAAGAATGAGTGGAGAGAGAATGAATGGAGGGTGTAATAAATTATAATGGTGTTGTGAGTATTAAAATAATGTAGGAGAGAGAATGAGTGGGGTTGGGTGAATATTTTATTAATATAAAGTTTCCTTTTTGGGAGTGTGCGGATATTAGCGGGACGCCCAAAAAGAAAAGTGTGCTAATATTAGCGGGACGGAGGGAGTATAACTTAGGGTATAAGAGCTGAATTGGAATGGCGACAATGGAGGGTTTTATGAGATTTTGATCTCGGCATTTAATAGTGTGTCAAATTTGGATCTCAATTGAGCTTTTATGAAAAATGATTTGGGGAGAGGGGGACTCATGTAATTAAACCAAAAATATTTATCCAAGTTTTTTTATAATATATTCCCTCCGTCCCGTTCAACTTAGGACATTCACTCCCGACACGGAGATTAAGGAATATTATTATAATATTAGGAGAGAGAATGAGTGAAGGATGTGTTGTGAGTATGAAAAATTAAATTGGAGAGAGAATGAGTGGGATAAATAGTGATGGAATTATTGTTGTGAGTATGACAAGTGGGTCCCATTTAATATAAAAGTAATATAAACTTTTCATTTTGGGCCGTCCTAAGTCGGGTGGGACGCCAAAAATGACAAAACGTCCTAAGTCGAACGGGACGGAGGGAGTATTAAAAGTTCAATTAATTTGTGATGAGTAAACTTGTCTAGAGTATTTTGTAATTATCAAAAGAATTAATCTTTTTCATCCAAAATAATTATCATTTTTTAAATTGTTACCGATTTTAAGAAAAACAATTATTAATATGGTTTAATGAAAATCTATCAATTTTGTCCATATTATTGTTTTTCTTTCCTATAATACACTATTCACTAAAACAATTAATAAATTATTTCAAGTTTCAATGCAATGTAAGAATAAAAGTGAAAGTTTAATACTTTTAATCCAAAACTGACAAATATTTTGGAGCTGGTCTCCTGTGAGACGGGTATGATCCGTCTCATGGGTGAGACGGGTCGACCCATGACCCATGGGCCATGACCCGCCACGTGGCAGCCTTTTATAGGCCAATTTTTTTTTTTTTTTTTTTTTTTTTTTTTTAAATTTTTTTTTTTTTTTACGAGAAAAAGTAATAGTTACCATCTCTTAAAGTAATAGTTTGTATACATTAAAGTAATAGTTTGTATACATTAAAGTAATACATATATACGTAAAAGCACATAGTGTTTTCCCTAAGTTTTCTATGTATTACTTTAAGTAATAGTTTTTCCCTAACTCATGTATATGAAGGTAATACTTTATACAAGTAAATGTAACACTTTGATAGATGAAATTGTAACATATTTCTATAGATAATGTAATACTTTTACATGAAAACATATATACCTATACATATGTGTTACAATTATGTACAAATACTATTATATATAAATAACACGTTTGTTACATTTTAGTTATAATAAGTATTACTTTTGCAGCGAAGAAAACATAGGAAAAACATTATTACTTTTCGTATATATGTATTACTTTAATGTATACAAACTATTACTTTAATGTATACAAACTATTACTTTAACGTATACAAACTATTACTTTATGTTGGGTTTGAAGGATTGGGCTTAAGGCAAATGTGGGCTTGAGCGGCCGCCCATTCCAGCGCGACCGCCCATATGCAAAAAGCTTGGGCGGAGGCGCGGGTTGGCTTTGTTGGGCGGGTGATGGGTCAGGATCCGACCCGTCTCATGGGTGAGACGGGTTTTCATGTTCTCACCCAAGTTTTTGTCAATATTTTGATCTAAAAAATTTGTTACAAAAATGACAGTTATTTGGATTGGGAGTAAAAAAATAAAATAAAAAAATCTAGGCGGTTTGACTTAGTGGGATGGGCTTGGGCCGGGTTACAAAATGTTAAGTCGGTTTACTATTCTGTAGTACAATATACCTGCTAGGGTCAGATTCGGGATACTTTAGCTTTTACGCAGTTCCAAGCCAGCCCTTAGCAATTGCCGGGGCGATTTTTTTTCACTCGCGTGTTAACTCCGATCATCAAATCACCGGTATGTTCATCAATTTCCGTCTCTTTATTCCTATTCCTACTAATTCCTGTTCTTTTTATTAGATTCAGTATTTTGAAATTAGGTTTAGTTGTTTTGAATTGGGCAGTTTATGTTTTTAGGGTTTTGATATGACTAGAGAATCCAGTATGCATTGATTTTTGTTTCGGTAATTCTGATTATGTTATATGCTTTAGGTTTAATTGTTTAGGAATTGGGCGATTTATGGTTTAGGGTTTTGATATTACTTACGAGTCCAGTATGCGTTGATTTCGTTTCGGTGGGTCTGATTTGTTATATGCACCATCTGCTCTTAATTTGTCTATCTCATAGTGGATTCTTAAATATTAATTAGTTGAAATAATCGTAGTTTGTGTTTTCCCCCCCCATAGACCTGGAATTTGATTTTCTGTTATTAAGCTCTTTTAAGAAATTGAGACGAGTTCTTTAGTTCATATGTTATAAGGTTGATACCAAGTCTCAGTCTTGGGATGAATGGAATGAGACCTGAAAAAGTATGGTTTAGTTGGGCTCACTTGGGGACAGTTAGTTGTTAGCAGTTTATTTCCTGCTTTTCCCCACTTACTTTCTTTTTTCTTTCTAATTTTTTATGATTTCTACCACCAACCTCTAAATTCATTTTTTTATTTCTGATATTATTAATTTGAATTTCCAACTGAGTTTGTATCTGATGATTTAATTTGTTTTGTTTTTTGATTCTTTTTCTAGGTTTGAGTAACTTGAGCTTTTGTTTTGCGAAGATGGATTCTGTTGATCAGGAAATCGCAAAGACCCAGGAAGAGAGGAAAAACATGGAGGCAGCATTACTGGCTCCAAATTCTATCACATTTGATACTGAGCTCTATGATGGTAGCAACCGGTTTCAGGATTATAATAGGGAGATACCTGCTAATGATGATGAGGAGATTACCGATTCTGTGGATGTGGAGGTTGCTAGGAAGTTGGCTTCCTACACTGCTCCAAGGTCCATTTTAAATGATATTGCAAGGGGTGGAGATGATGATGAGTCCGCAGGGCCTAAGTCAAGGAAGATTATTGACAGAGAGGATGATTACCGGAGGAGGAGGCTGAATCAAGTTATTTCGCCTGATAGACATGACGCTTTTGCACATGGGGATAAGACCCCAAATCCTGAGACCAGGACCTACGCTGATGTGATGAAAGAGCAAGCTCTGAAGAGAGAGAAGGAGGAGACTTTGAGGTTAATTGCGAAGAAGAAGGAAGAGGAGGAGGAGAATAAGGCGGCAGGGAAGGGAAAAGAAACTGTTGCAGCTCAGCCGGTACAGAAGAGGAGGAACAGGTGGGACCAGTCTCAAGGTGAGCAAGGTGAAAAGAGAGCAAAGACAGGATCAGAGTGGGATATGCCTGATGCGACTCCAGGGCAAAGATGGGATGCGACCCCTACCCCAGGCAGAGTGGGTGATGCCACCCCTTCTTTGTCTAGAAAGAATAGGTGGGACGAGACTCCAACCCCTGGTCGTTTGGCTGATTCAGATGCTACCCCAGCAGCTGGCGGGGTTACTCCTGGTGCTACCCCTGCAGGGATGACTTGGGATGCTACACCAAAGTTATCTGGGCTTGCTACTCCAACACCAAAAAAACAGAGGTCAAGGTGGGATGAGACACCAGCATCCATGGGTAGTGCCACACCTGGTGCTACCCCTGCGGCAGCTTACACACCTGGTGTGACTCCCATTGGAGGGGTCGAACTGGCTACACCAACCCCAAATGCAATCAACTTGCGTGGTTCAATCACCCCAGAGCAGTATAATTTGTTGAGATGGGAGAAAGATATTGAGGATAGGAATCGCCCATTGACAGATGAAGAACTTGATGGAATGTTCCCTCAAGAGGGGTATAAGATCTTGGAACCCCCGCCTTCCTATGTGCCAATTAGAACTCCTGCAAGGAAGCTTCTTGCTACCCCAACTCCAATGGCAACTCCTTTGTATTCTATCCCTGAAGAAAATCGAGGTCAACAATTTGATGTTCCGAAAGAGATGCCCGGTGGCTTGCCATTCATGAAGCCCGAAGATTACCAGTACTTCGGTGCACTGTTGAATGAAGATGATGAGGAAGAACTGTCTCCCGATGAGCAAAAAGAGAGAAAAATCATGAAGTTGCTCCTCAAAGTCAAAAATGGGACGCCGCCTCAAAGGAAAACAGCTTTGAGGCAGCTCACGGACAAAGCTCGAGAGTTTGGGGCTGGGCCACTATTCAATCGCATTCTTCCATTACTTATGCAGCCCACATTGGAGGACCAGGAGAGACATCTGCTGGTGAAGGTAATTGATAGAGTACTCTATAAGTTGGATGAATTGGTACGACCATTTGTTCACAAGATTCTGGTTGTGATCGAGCCACTTTTGATTGATGAGGACTATTATGCTCGTGTGGAGGGTAGAGAAATTATTTCCAACCTCAGCAAGGCAGCTGGCTTGGCCACTATGATTGCTGCAATGCGTCCAGATATTGACAACATAGATGAGTATGTTAGGAACACCACTGCAAGAGCCTTTAGTGTTGTTGCTTCAGCACTTGGTATACCTGCCCTCCTGCCTTTCTTGAAGGCTGTGTGTCAAAGTAAGAAATCATGGCAAGCTCGTCACACAGGTATTAAAATTGTCCAACAAATTGCAATATTGATAGGTTGTGCAGTGCTGCCACACTTGAGGTCTCTTGTAGAGATTATAGAACATGGGCTCAATGACGAGAACCAGAAGGTCAGAACTATTACAGCTCTTTCATTGGCTGCCCTTGCTGAGGCTGCAGCACCCTATGGGATTGAGAGTTTTGACTCTGTTTTGAAGCCTTTGTGGAAGGGTATTAGATCACACCGTGGTAAGGTCTTGGCTGCATTCTTGAAGTCAATTGGGTTTATCATTCCTCTCATGGACGCAATCTATGCCAGCTACTATACAAAGGAAGTGATGGTTATTTTAATTCGCGAGTTTCAATCTCCTGATGAAGAAATGAAAAAAATTGTGCTTAAAGTAGTGAAGCAGTGTGTTAGTACTGAAGGTGTTGAGGCTGATTACATCCGAAGTGACATCCTTCCTGAATTCTTTCGAAATTTCTGGGTCCGAAGGATGGCTTTGGATCGTAGAAACTACAAGCAGCTCGTTGATACAACTGTTGAGATAGCAAACAAAGTTGGTGTTGCTGATATAGTGGGGAGAGTAGTTGAAGATCTTAAAGATGAGAGTGAACCATATAGACGGATGGTCATGGAAACAATTGAGAAAGTTGTAGCAAATCTGGGTGCATCAGATATCGATGCTCGTTTGGAAGAGCTTTTGATTGATGGTATTCTCTATGCCTTCCAAGAGCAGACCAGTGACGATGCCAATGTTATGCTTAATGGGTTCGGGGCGGTTGTAAATGCACTTGGTCAAAGAGTCAAACCTTATCTTCCTCAGATTTGTGGTACTATTAAGTGGCGTCTGAATAACAAGAGTGCAAAGGTGAGACAACAGGCTGCTGATCTCATCTCTCGAATTGCAGTTGTCATGAAACAATGCCAAGAAGAACAATTGATGGGTCATCTTGGGGTTGTCTTATACGAGTATCTAGGGGAGGAATACCCAGAAGTCTTGGGATCGATACTGGGGGCACTAAAGGCAATTGTAAATGTTATTGGTATGACTAAAATGACTCCTCCAATCAAGGACTTGCTTCCTCGTTTGACCCCAATTTTGAAGAATCGTCACGAGAAAGTCCAAGAAAACTGCATTGATCTAGTAGGCCGTATTGCAGATCGTGGGGCCGAGTTTGTTCCTGCAAGAGAGTGGATGCGAATCTGCTTCGAGCTTCTTGAGATGCTCAAAGCCCACAAGAAAGGTATTCGTAGGGCCACCGTGAACACATTTGGCTACATTGCAAAAGCTATTGGGCCCCAAGATGTCCTAGCAACACTTTTGAACAATCTCAAAGTACAAGAACGTCAGAACCGTGTTTGCACAACTGTAGCAATCGCTATAGTTGCAGAAACTTGTTCTCCTTTTACAGTATTACCCGCCTTAATGAACGAGTACCGGGTCCCGGAGCTTAACGTTCAAAATGGTGTTCTAAAATCTCTTTCCTTTCTATTCGAATACATTGGTGAAATGGGTAAGGATTATATTTACGCAGTGACCCCACTACTTGAGGATGCTCTCATGGACCGGGACTTAGTTCATAGACAAACTGCCGCTTCTGCAGTCAAGCATATGGCTTTAGGCGTAGCTGGCTTGGGATGCGAGGATGCTTTGGTACACCTACTAAACTATGTGTGGCCCAACATTTTTGAAACATCCCCACACGTTATAAATGCCGTTATGGAAGCCATTGAGGGGATGCGAGTGGCATTAGGTGCAGCTGTGGTTCTTAACTACTGTTTACAGGGGCTTTTTCATCCAGCTCGGAAAGTTCGGGAGGTTTATTGGAAAATTTACAACTCTCTCTATATTGGGGCTCAAGATGCACTTGTGGCTGCTTATCCTACGCTGGAGGACGAGGGGAGTAATGTGTATAGTAGGCCTGAGCTGATGATGTTTGTCTGACGACCTGCTTGCTTTCGGTTGCACTGGTGAAGCTTATTTTAGGTTCTTTTGATGTCATATTTCAGTACATGTTTCCAAGTATTTTACTTTGTTTGGTTTTGTATTTCCTGACTTTAAAAGTCTTGATGTAGTAGATTGGTTTCTATCTTGGATATTATGTGTTGGTTACTGTGATGTTTAAGGTTGTTTTGCATTGGATTTCAAATGGTAGAAACACAAGTGTTGTTGCTACTGCTGCTGCTTTTCCTTTGAATACAGTTAGAAATGAGAACACGAGGCTGTGTTTGGGACGGGGTTTGTTGTTTTTCAAACCCGCTCCTACTTGAAACCGCTATAATCTGTTGTACCAAAACCCACTGTTACTTAGGGGTGACAAGTTGTACTCGTCCGTACCAACCAACTCATATACCAATCCGTACCAATTATAATTGATACAAAAAGTAGGTATACCGAACTCTTGGTACGGTAGTACCGTATCAATTATGTCTAATTGGTTGGTACATGGTATGCAAAAGTGACTTCGGTTGGTATACCGGTGTATCGAGTTTATTTATTAAAAATTATCATATATAATCATATATGTAATAATATAACATAAATATTCAACTTAATTTAAAAATCATTATTGCAATGCATTCATGAAAGCAACTCAATGCACACAGAAGTAAGCTACAGGTTATAGCAGTACCCCCAACCCCCTCATAATACTGTTCAAACTGCAACCACACAAAATATAAAAAATAAATAAATAAAGGGTTAATGACAATTTAGGGCCTGAAGTATAGGGGGTAGTGTCGGTTAGGGGCCCCATATCTAATTTTCGGCAAATCAGAGCTCAATATCTAAACTTTTCGTCAATTAAGGGCTTTTTGACGGATTTTGTTAGAAAAGTCAGTTAATTGACGGATTTTGGACTAAATTGAAAAGAAAATTAGTTATTAAGGACTGAAATGTAAATTTTTAAAAATTGATGACTGTTACAAAATACTTTTTAAAAATAATATTTTTAAAAATATAATATATTTCGAAAAGATGTAATTTTTTTATAATTTTTAAAATATGTTAAAATAAATGTTATAAATATAAAAAAAATTGTAATTTTAAAGAAAATAGTATTTTATTTTTAAAAAAATTAATTAATTTTTAACGTAAATCTTGTAAAATAAATATAAATATAAAAAAATTGTATTTTTAGAGCAAAAAAGTATTTTTTTTAAAAAAATTAATTTTAACGTAAATCTTATAATATTTTTGAAAAAATTAATAAAAGTAAGTGACATGTCACTTAAATCTTTTTGATTTAGAAAATTTTATTTAAAAAATGGCCAATTTTTATTTAATAAAGATAATTTTATTTAAAAAAGATAATATGATTTAAAATAATTAAATATTTTACAATGATATCTAATTAATTATAAATAAGGATAGTTTAGATAAAGTGTGTTAAAGTTTTTATGAAAAACTTTAAAATTGTAAGTATTTTGATGCAAAAAATCTTTGCTAAAACTGCAAATATTTTAATTAGAATGAAGTACTTTTTCTGACCTCAAAATATAATTAATTAAATGCAATTAAATATTTATCAAAAATCCTAACTAATTACTAGTATTCATTTTCAAAGATAAATATATATTCATCACACATTTAATAAGAAAACATATTAGTAATTTTAATATCTTTTTGTTATAAAAATCTAGACAATTAAATTAAATTATATTCTAAATTTATTTAAAAATAATTATTTTTGCTTATAATGAGGGTATACTCCCTCTACGTTCCAAAATATGTCGCATTTAGATCAAATTTTTTCGTCCAAAGTTATTGTTTTATCTTGTTAAAGAATTCAAATTTCTTTACACTTACATTGAAATTTGATGCAATTTATTAATTATTTAATTGTGAGAATGTAAGTGAGAAATAAATAATAAAAATATATTTGATATTTTTATAGTTATATGGTGTAGTAATAATTGTTTTTTTTTTAACTTGTGAAATGTATTAATTAACAATTATATTGGATCTGGAGACAAATGAATTTAAATATTTAAATATAAAAAACAATATTTCAATTCATTACCGTAATTATTTTGGAGAACGAAATTGGTCATTAGAAGAAGTGGATACGGGTGTGGCCTGTGAAAGCAAAAGGGTTTTAAGCTAGTTGAGGTTGGTGATTGTCAAAAGGGTTTTAAATCATATTATCTTTTTTAAATAAAATTATCTTTATTAAATAAAAATTGGTAAATTTTTAAATAAAATTTTCTAAATCAAAAAGATTTATGTGACATGTCACTTACTTTTATTAATTTTTTAAAAAATATTATAAGATTTACGTTAAAAATTAATTAATTTTTTTTAAAAAAATACTTTTTTGCTTTAAAAATACAATTTTTTATATTTATATTTATTTTACAAGATTTACGTTAAAAATTAATTAATTTTTTAAAAAATAAAATACTATTTTCTTTAAAAATACAATTTTTTTTAATATTTATAACATTTATTTTAACATATTTTAAAAATTATAAAAAAATTACATCTTTTCGAAATATATTATATTTTAAAAAAAAATTTTGTAATGGTCATCAATTTTTAAAAATTTACATTTCAGTCCTTAATAACTAATTTTCTTTTCAATTTAGTCCAAAATCCGTCACTTAACTGACTTTTCTAACAAAATCCGTCAAAAAGCCCTTAATTGACGAAAAGTTTAGATATTGAGCCCTGATTTGCCGAAAATTAGACATGGGGCCCCTAACCGACACTACCCCCTATACTTCAGGCCCTAAATTGTCATTTGCCTATAAATAAACAAAAAACAAAATCTCTCATAATTACTCATGCTGGATAGGGATGGCCAAAACCGGTCTGGTTTCGGTTCCGGGCCGAAAATCGCCGGTTCCGGTTCGGCCAAAAGGTAACCCTTAACCGGCCCGGCCAAACCCGGTTCCGGTCCGTCCGGTTCCGGTTTTCTCCCCGGTTCGCTCCGGTTCCGGGCTTTTTCGGTTCGGTTCTTTGGAAAACATGGAAATTTCGTCCGGTTCACGGTTCCGGTTCCGGTTCGGTTTGGCATTTTTGTAACCCTTAACCGGCCCGGCCTAACCCCGGTTCCGGTCCGTCCGGTTCCGGTTTTCTCCCCGGTTCGCTCCGTTTTCGGGCTTTTTCGATCCGGTTCCGATCCGGTTTTCCGATTCCGGTCCGGTTTGGCCATCCCTTATGCTGGACCAAAATATGTAATCGTCCTAAAAAACAAGAATACAATTTTCATAGCCTAATCCAAATAAAACCAAAAGCAGCACTATTAAGGAGTACTCAAGTAAAATCTCAAGATTGTTATACCGGTTGGATAGTTGGATTTACTGATTTTTGGGCTTGGATTGGGATAGAAACTGATTTCTCTGTTTCTCAGTTTTTCAGTCTCAACTTTTCTGTAAACATAAATATATATTATTGGATTGTTATGTGTTAATTTTTATCAGTTATGGTTGAAACTTGAAACAGGATGGAATATTTCAATTTAAAGACCGCTACAGTTTCTTCTTCTCAATCGATTCCTCTATTTACAAATGCATTTTTTTTTGTTTATGTTTACATTTGGTATATTCGAATACCAACCATACCAACCAAGTACCAACCGTACCAATAAACTTGGTATATCGACTTTTGTGGTTGGTACTGGTACATATTTTTGTATATCAATTCATACTTGGTTGGTACATGATATACGTAAAATACAGTCGGTATACCAATCGAACCACCCCTACTGTTACTCTAAACCTGTAGTGATTACTATTTCTTTATGCAATGTCAACCTTTGGGCTTTTTATCTATAAGAGTAATTATCTCACTATATAAAAAAAGCATTATATTGGGTTTGATGTCGAATAAATTGGAAACGCCTAAATTAGTGGATTGAACGAAGCAATTGACAACTAGTAGATACGTCCATGCAAGTAACAAGGCACGATAGTGCAGGCCAAGGGGGCGACCACCCTGGAGCTAGTGAGCGGCCGTGCGAAGTTTCTGTATAGACGGGGTGGTCGCGCGCTTGGGGGGAGGGGTCGCGCACTACCCTTTGGACAAAGAGGGCGATCGCGCCCTGAGTCGATTTGGGCCTGGGAGCCGGCTATTCTGTGCAGGGTTTGAGAAACCCTGCAGAGTTAGAAGTAGGGTAGAATAAATACCCCTATCCCCTAACATTTTGATGAAATTCTAGTATGATAGACATATACCAATAATTTTAGAATTCAGAAGTTCAATTGCTCATCTGTTTTCTAGATTTAGAGTTTGCACAATCAGAAATTTTTTTGACCAAGAATTCGTACACTATATTAGAGATTGTGTTCGTTGATTTTCAGTTTAGTATTCTCGCACTTTGCCCGTGGACATAGTCACATTGGTCAAACTAGTATGTCTATCGTTGTTGTGTTGTGAGATTGTTTTTAATTTCTGCCATTACATAGACTCTGTTCTAATACATTAGATTATAAACATAAATGTAATATATTTATATAAATATTATCTTCAATAAAAATATGTGCTATGTGGGTTTCGGGTTAATGCTTAAAGGGAAATGTTGAGGTTTGCGAGCCAAGTTATGCGATTCCTGGAAAACCACGTCGGTCTCCTTGTATTCCAAAGCCGACACCGCCTTACAGGCCCGGCCCTGTCATGAGACACATGAGGCGTTCGCCTAGGGCCCCCAAATTTTGTCGCATTTTAGGGGTCCCAAATATCTAGATTTACTGTATATATTAAATGTTCCGCATTTTATAACAAAGTTGACAAGTGTCATTGTGGCTAAGGATGTTGCTTTAAATTCCTGATGTATTAGATGACCAGGGTTCAAACCATTGTGGAGATAGTTTTGCCCCTTCCCATTCCGAGCTTTTGGGCTTCTTAGCCCAAAACCAACAATTTTCAACCCTAAGTTAAGTATTTGATAGAGGATTTTAGCTTAATTCATTTGAGGATTTTAGCTTAATTCATTCGTCTCAAAATAAATAACTTTTATTCTCTTAAAATAAATTATTATCACTAAAATTTATTGCTATATTTTCTTGATTTCCTTGTAATCATCTCAACTTAAATTTGCAATAATCTCAACTTAAATTTGCAATCATCTCAACTTAATTTAATTTCCAAACCCAATTGTCCAAGTAAAAAATTTGTATTTTTTCTAAAATATTCTCCAAATCTCGTTAAAACCTAAGAAAATACGAAAATTTATGTCTCTTACAAGAAAAAGAATGACTGGATACGAAAAGAGGGAGAGATAAACGTTACACCGCAATGTTACCAATAAGAAAATATAGGGGCCTCCATTAAATAGTTTGCCTCGGGCCCCAAATTGAACCGTACCGGCTCTGCCGCCTTATGTACCGGATGCGACTCCAACATCCACGTCGCTAACAAGCTAGCTTCACGCCACCCCTGTGTCTGGATGTGCGAGGCTTGCAGGCAAGCTCCGGCGAGTGTCACCTGTAAGGCCGACGCTGCCGCTCTCTGTGTCACATGTGACCGCGACACCCACTCCGCCAATCCCCTTGCTCCCGGTCGTACTGTTCTATGACGCAGCCACGGCGGCGGCAAAGTGTAACAACATTGACGTCGGAGATGACACGTACATATCTGACGAAGGCATAGTAGGTGTTGGTGCCGAAGCGATGAAGTTGATTTCATACCTTGATATTGATCTGATTTCAGCCGATCAGAAGCCTAATCTTCAACAATATAGCTCCGGTAACGATGACGTTGTTCCTGTTTAGGACGACAACGGTTGCAGTCACCAACCTGTACATGAGCAGATAATGAAGAAATTTTTGTAGGGGAATCAGATTTTTTAGGCTTAGTTTGTTTCAACGTAAAACATTTTTCGAAAAATGTTTTCCGAAAAATATTTTCCTGTAAAATGTTTTACGGAGGTAGGGCGTAAAATGTTTTATGGAGGAAGGGTGTAAAATGTTTTTGGCAGTTTGGTAAGGAAAATGTTTTCCGGAAGGGCGTAAAATGTTTTATTTTTTATTTATTTTTATTTTTATTTATTTATTATTATTATTATTATTATTATTATTATTATTATTATTATTATTATTATTATTATTATTATTATTATTATTATTATTATTATTATTATTATTATTATTATTATTTATTATTTATTATTATTATTATTATTATTATTATTATTTTTATTATTATATTTTTTATTTTTTTATTTTTTTTAATTTTTATTTATTTATTTATAATAATAATTATTATTATTATTATATTTTTTATTTTTTATTTTTTATTATTTATTATTATTATTATTATTATTTTGTTTATTTATTTATTATTATTATTATTTTATTATTATTATTTTATTTTTTATTTATTTTTTATTATTATTTTTTTTATTTTTATTTTTTTTTTTATTTTATTTTTATTTTTATTTTTATTATTTATTTTTATTATTTATTATTATTATTATTATTATTATTATTATTATTATTATTATTAATTTTTTATTTTTATTAATTTTTTATTTTTTATTTTTTATTATTAGTATTATATTATTATTATTATTATTATTATTATTATTATTATTATTATTATTATATTATTATTATTATTATTTTATTTATTTATTTATCTTTATTATTATTATTATTATTATTATTATTATTTTATTATTTTTTTATAATTATAATTATTTTTATTTTTATTATTATTATTTATTATTATTATTATTATTTTATTATTATTATTATTATTATTAATATTATTATTATTATTATTATTATTAGAATGAGGAAGTAGAATGTTGTACCTTGTGAAATATGAGTTGTACATGAAGGGCACAATTTTTCGGAAAATATTTTATTTAGGACAAGGTCAGTAAGTCGTTTTACTTAGAAAGGGCGTAAAATGTTTTCCGAAAAAAGTTTTCTGCATTTTCTGGAAAACAATCAAACAGCGAAAAACGAGTTATTTTTCTGGGGCTCAACCAAACAACGGAAAACAAGTTATTTTACGAAAACAAGTTATTTTACGGTGAAACAAACAGGCCTTAAAAGACGTAATTAATGCTTTTGAAAGAATTTTGAGGAGTTTGATGGTCAAATGTCCTGTTGACTAATCATAAAATTGGATGAAGGGTATCCCCATTTCGGAAGAGGTTCCGTACAAATTAAACACAAAATTGTCTTTTTGTAAATTGGTCTTATAATTAAATTATAAGAGTTGTATTGTGTAAATTATTAGATTAATTCGTTGTTATTATTGAATTTTTTATTGTTTAGGTTGGTTTTTTTTTTAATAAGTCAAGTTGTTATAAATTTAAAATGTTTTTTTTTACTCGACGGGTGGGGGGGGGTTGGGGGTGAGTGGCAGGTGATGTATTAATTACATGAGAATGAGACGTTCTAATCCGACTCCAAGTAAGACTTGGACACTAACTCGACTGACATTCAATAAATCCTTTGTCGGATAATATTTTGTTTTGAGCACGTGATGTATTAATTATTATAGAATTAGGGTTGACGAGGAAACGCCCACTAGATATCCCAAAATTCACGAAACATTCTTGTGAAATAATGCGAGACTCGTAATTACAAGAAAATGAAAACAACAAACAAACAAACATAAAATCATATAGGGTCTCAACAATGAGAGAAATTTACGGCTCTAAAAAGAGAGAGAAATTTATTATATGATAAAAATAATTAAAAATCTCAATAACACAATTTTTTGTAATATTGTGTTATTGGAGATTGTATACAATGATATTTAACAAAGAGAAAATGAAGAAAAGGGAAATTAATGGTTGATTGAATGATTGAAGGAGAGGAAGGAAGGAGACAATGTAAAGAGCCGTTGGGGACGGTTTTTTGTTTGATAAAACACTAAAAAGGTTTACAAGTCAAAATGCTACATTTAATATTAATACTTATTCTTTTAAAATTCTTAATGTGTTCATAATGAAAAATAGGAAAAAATGCAACAAAAATACCTAATTATAGGGGTTGCTTGTATTTTATAGCTAAACTTGTTTTAGTTGCAAACATAGTAACTCATCTATTTTTTATGCTCGTTCAAGTTACTTCAGGCTAACAACATCCATTTTTTTCATTAAATGAGCATGTGACATGTGACCCTATATTCAAGGGGGTAAAATAGGAAAGTCAATATGAAAAATCTCTTACCGTCTTTCATCTTCTTCCTCTGTATTTCATCGCTAAACTCGTTTTCATTGCAAACATAGTAACTCATCTATTTTTTTACTCGTTCAAGCTACTTCAGACTAAAAACATCCATTTTTTTCGTTAAATGAGCATGTGACATGTGACCCTATATTCAAGGGGTAAAATAGGAAAGTCAATATGAAAAATCTCTTACCCACATTCATCTTCTTCCTCTTCCTCCTCCTCCTTCCCCCTTCAACAACAACAATGGAAGAACTCAAATTTAAATAAGATTTCTTTTTACTTACCTTCCCCATTATTAAACCTGTTGGAATATTGGGTCAATATGAGGGTGAATGGTAAAGTCACTTCCCAGGAACTGCTCGGTCGAGCAAGGCATAAGCCTCGGCCGAGCATTCCTGTCCAGAACCTAGCCAATCTGCCCAGCCATTGCTCGGGCGAGTCACCAGCAGTACTCGATCGAGCTACCAGCCAATGCTCGGGCGAGGCACCAGATGTGATCGGCCGAGCAATCAATTTGCAGTTCCTTCCTTAGGGTTTCGTAACTCTTCTGAACAATCACAAGAGTAGACTCATTCAATGCTATATAAAGACCGCTTATTCCACTCATTCATCATAATCAGACCATCACAAATTACAATCGAATTTACGAACACAATTCTCTCTCAGTCCAACAAATTTTCGAAATCTTTGTTTTGTTTTCAAAAGATTTCAAGTATCCTTCGTCCTCCAGTGTCAGAAGAAAAGAGCAAGTCAGATTATTTGGTTCGCCCGTCAAGGTTAGTTAAGTGCAATTTAACTCTTGGAAAAAGCGTTGTATCTTGTGAGACATTCGCCGTCATTCCGTTTGCACAGTTACAGAGGTGAAATATTGTCTTAAGGAGATTTGCCTCGGCATACCTCGCTTTCTATTCCTTCATCTAAGATTCTGTTTTGAAGATAACTAAGACAAATAAAATATAAACAACGTTCTTAAGACAATATCTCGTATTTTTTTTATTTACATCTTCTCTACTTCATCTCCTTTCTTATTTGATTTTCTGTTTTCATAACAGAAAATGGCTAATGAAAATGAATCTAATAGCAGTGAGAATATTGCAACTACTCCAAATGCAATAGCGAGCACTTCAAGTGCTAATCAGCTTTTGTTGCCACCGGCCTCGCAGTATGAGAAATCAGAAAAATTCAATGGGACTGATTTCAAACGTTGGCAACAGAAAATGTTGTTCTATCTCACAACGCTTGGATTAGTGAAGTTCTTGCGTGAAGAATGTCCTTTAGCAGAAGGTGCTGTAGACAAGACAACACAATTGGCTATTGATGCATGAAAACATGCTGACTATCTGTGCCGGAACTACATATGAATGGACTAGACAACACATTGTATAATGTGTACTACTCCATTCAAACTGCAAAAGGACTTGGGAATCTCTCGACAAGAAATATAAAACCGAAGATGATGGAACAAAGAAATTCTTTGTTGCAAAATTTTTGGATTTTAAAGTGATTGATTCTAAAACTGTAATGAATCAGGTTGAAGAGATGCAAGTTCTGTTGCATAACATTGAAGCTGAAGGCATGCAATTGTGCGAGTCTTCTAATTTATGGCGTAGTCGTTTAAGACATGTGAATCGTGCTTCTTTAAGCAGGCTTATAGGTTTAGGACTTATTCCAAAACTTGATTCAATAAAAGATCACAAATGCGAAATTTGTGTTGAAGCTAAGTTTGCAAAGAAACCTTTTAAATCAATTGAAAGAACTAGCCAACTGTTGGATTTAATTCATAGCAATTTATGTGACTTAAAGTTTGTCCCAACTCGAGGCAGTAAGATATACTTTATTACTTTCATTGACGATCGAAGTAGATATTGTTACGTCTATTTGTTAAGTAGTAAAGATGAAGCAATGGATGCTTTCACCACTTACAAAATTGAAGTTGAAAATCAACTTGAAAAGTCAATTAAAGTATTAAGGTCCGATAGGGGTGGTGAGTATGAATCGACGAAATCTAGTGACCTATGTTCCAAATTTGGAATCATTCATCAAACAACTGCACCCTATACTCCGAATCAAAATGGTATTGCTGAGAGGAAAAATAGAACTTTAAAAGACATGGTTAATTGCATGCTTGTAAGTTCAGGTTTACCAGAAAACTTGTGGGGAAGCAGTGTTATCTGCTAACTTTGTGTTGAATAGGATTCCACACAAGAAAACTGGTTCCATACCATATGAATTGTGGAAATGAATAAATCCTTCCTATAAATTCCTCAAAGTATGTGGGTGCCTCGCAAAGGTTGCCATTCCACCTCCTAAACGGTCAAAGTTAGGACCTAAGACCGTTGACTGTATATTTATTGGGTATGCAATGAATAGCAGTGCGTACAGATTCTTAGTACATAAATCTGAAATAAATGACATTCATATCAATACAATAATTGAATCTCATGACACTGAATTTTTCGAGGATGTGTTCCCTATGAAAAAGGATGTTTTTGAAAATACTCCTAAGAGACCACGTGAAAGCACTTCTGAAAATAATGAGGATGCTGAACCAAGAAGAAGCAAAAGAGCTAAAAATGCTAAAACTTTTGGTCCAGATTTTATCTCTAATTTTATTATTGAAGATGAGCCTCAATTATTTAAGGAGGCCATGAACAACTCAGAATCCACATCCTGAAAAGAAGTTGTAAATAGTGAGATTGAATCAATTTTAAGTAACAACACTTAACAAGTGGTTGATCTTCCAAAAGGTTCTAAACCAATAGGATGCAAATGAATTTTCAAAAGAAATTAAGACCGGATGTTACTGTGGATAAATAAAAGGCTCGTCTTGTTGCCAAAGGATATCGTCAAAAGGAAGTGTAAGTGCTCCAATTTGAGCTTGTTAGAATTTTCGTTAGAAAATTAACGAAAGTTATAACATTTCTAACAATTCCTAACTATCCTAACATTTCTAACAAAGTGAGGGTAAAATGGGCATTGTTATTTAAGGTTAAACCTTAAAAAGAATCTCAAAAAGAAAAACAAATGAAGAAAACCAAATATAGCAATGCTGGAAACAAAAACTGGCTGGTCAATTTGAATTTTGAAAAAGATTATTCTTCTTGTCCAAAGCTGAAGCTGCATTTAATGAACAGTGCACGCTGCCTGATCCTATCCGCGCGGACAAGTATGTAATTTTCAGAGGGCTATAAATTGAGCCCTCCAGTCACAAAAATAAAAAAGGAAGAACACAATTGCAACGAACCTCTGGCGAAATATAGAGAGAAAACAGTGAGAATTCTCAAGAATTGTCACCTTTTTCTCTCCAATCTTTCCCAACTCATACTCATCCACTCACTCTCATATTAAAGCCCTAAACACTCATACACTCAAGCCAAACACTCAAGAACACAAGGAAGATTGGTAAACCCTCCTCTTCCTAACCCTAAATCTCATCCATGCATGCATCTTCAAACTACAAAATGTAGTTCTTTCATCTTCTTTCTCTAGATCTAAGAAGATCACCATGGAAGACCATCTCCATGGATGATCTTCTACAAAGATCAACATTATTTTCAAAGCTTTTCTTTCTTACTTGCAAAAATGCACTTTCAAAACCCTAAAAAACCATTTTCAAGCACTAAATCTTGATTTCAAAGGGTAAAATCCCCCTCCCCAAGCAAATGAAATGCTTAGTCCTAATGTACCCCAAGGATGGTTTGGTATAGTTGATTCACCACTAAAATGTCTAGTGATCACTAACCAAAACCTAGGGAAATGGGGACAAGCATGGATGCAAAACCCCCCTTAAAATCATATTTTCTTTCTTGAGAAGTTGCTGTCCAGTAGCAATTTTCTCAGACCTCAGTCCATGGTCTTAATTTTTGGACACAGATGAACTTGGAATTTGGTGTTGACTACAAAACACTTTTTGTAGCCAACATCCAGAGCTTTCCAGACATATTTTTACCTTATTTTTTGGGTGAGTAAAACTCCTCTTTTCAATTTTTCTTTCAGAGGCTAGTTCATCAGCTTCTGGGAATCCAGATCTCATATCTGAGGTTTCCAGAAGGTTTTGACCCCTCAAATCTTCTCCAAAATGGAAATTTCTTTCACACAAAGTTTATTCAAGGAGTCTAGAGAAACTTTCATTCTCTGAGTTCATCCAGATTATGAAGTTTTAGGACCCTTGAATCCATTTCAAAATCAGGTGTCTGCTGCCATTTTCTTCTGGCAGAAGTGACTTCTCAACTTCAAAAGGTTTTTTGAGTACCAAATCTCAAACCAAAAATTCTCCAAAAAATCATGGGATCAGTTTAAAGTCTTAAAAAGACATCCCAATTTTTACTTTTTCCAGTTTCAACTTATTTTGGCCAAAACACACACACACACACACACACACAAATGATTTTCAGCTTGGAAGACTCGTTTTACGAGGCGCGTCGGGTGCACACTAACGTCCTTCCCGGCACGTAACATGACCTCCGAACCTAAATCTCTGATCTCGGGCTTTTTTCAAAGTTTTGGCCCTTCAAAATTAAAATGGCGTGGCGACTCCGTTTCCGGTTTTATTTGGTTTTTCAAAGAAACGCAAAAATCGAATTTTTCCACGAAAAAGGCAACACATCGTTACAAGTGGCGACTCCGGGGACTAAGCTTTTTAATAAAAAATGGTATTCGGTATATTGGTGGAAACCACTAAATTTCCCGTTATCGCCTCCTAACACGAGTCGGATAAATTGTGGTCTAACAATCCCACGTGCCGGTATCACCGTTTTCAAAAAAAAAAAAGCTTTTGAGGGTCAAGCTTCCGTCCGGCTTTGAAAATCATTTTTGTGTGTGTGTTGATTTTTTACAGCAGTTTTCATGTTGTTTTGGCCGCCTCGGAGAAAGTCAAAATTTTTGGATGTCGGAATAATGTCCCTGGCCTATCGGAATTTTCATGCTTACGTGCTTATGTGCTCATAAAAAAAATTCAAAAAAAAAGATTTTCAAAAAAAAAAAGAAAATTTCCAAAAAAAAATCATGCATCATATTTTTAAGACACATAAAAAAATCTCTATTTTACTCAGAAAAAGAATATAGACTGCTTGCACACTACGCGCACGTGACCGTACACTGCACACTACGTCCTTAACCCGGGGAAATCCTTGTCGCGGCCCGTTTGGTCTTATTACGCCTCTCGGATGAGCACAGGACTACCCAAACATCCCATGGAGCCTCGTGTCGACCATGCACTTGTCCGTGACACACTTTGTCCGAGACCCGGTTGGTTTTTAGTCTGGTCTGTGTCATGCCCTGTCCGTGTATAGACCTTTCCTTTCAAGCCTTTGTCGGCATACCGACTCAATATCTCTCGGGTCCCTAATCAGTCGCTAATCAGTCGAAGTTCTGCCGGTTTTCCGCCGCAGACTTTGACCAAGATATTGGCCGGCGCCTTGACTTCGGCTCTGACTGGCACAAATTATACACTGACTCCCAGCATGACACTGAGTCATCAAGGATTAATGACTATTCCATGCCTAATTACGGCTTAACTGACGACAAGTCAAGATCAATCGTGGACATTTATCGGTCCAAATCATGCTGACTTTTCGTCGAGCCCTCGGACACGATCTTGACTTTAACGTCAGCTTTGTCCGTAATTTACATTGAATGCTCGTTAAGACTCGATTACCCGCCAGACTTCTAGGATCGTTTTTCTTTCGGTCGGTGGGACCCGCTTGCCCTGTAGGACCCTCGCCGGGCTGTCCACCCTGGGAGGTCGAAATGCAGGTGGAATGCGAGGGGCTTATGAGCGTAGTGACGGGCCCGCTGATCCAGGAATCAGAGTAGTTTGCGAAAAAGAAGAGCAATCTTTTCCAACCGATTAGGTTAATAAAACATGTTTTAAGTAAACGTGAACAAATGGCTGCCATGTTGCATGAGCCTAAAGCCCAAACACCTACCCTCCTTCCATTCCCAGACATCTGAACCTTCATGTCCTTTCCCCCGCAGCTCCGCACAAAGCTTGGTTTCGGGCACCGGGTCACCGTTTGATCAGTTGGGAAGAGTCAAGCGCATCGTCAGCTTCGCCGTTTGTTCCGACTCCGGGTTTCAGAATGTCTGCATCAGCCGGTAATGATGGGGACAACGTCACTCCGCCTCCCGGGACCCCTCAGACAGACAGCGGTGGAATCAGTTAGCAGACGGATGAGGTTACGGCAGGAAGCAGCTGAACAGCCTTATGGAGGCTATTAAGAGTCACGGTCTGGCCGCCAGCCTCAATCCGGATGGCACCTTCACCGTGGAAGAAGACGAGGATGCCAACCCCACTCTCAGTCGCCCTGATTACACCAGGATGCCGCCACCCACCTCCTATGGTGCCACTACCAGAACCCATGCTCCTCGATTTTCGGGTCGCAGCTCCCGACCGCAGACCAGGATCCATGCAGGCCAGACGGCACAAATCGGTGGGGGCAAAATCAGAATGTCTTCTCATGGTTGGGGCTATCTCGGAATGCCACGGCTGATCGGGATCCCTCCTCATTCGGAACCGATCAATCCGGACCTTCCGCAGCAACGGCCGCGGTTCGGAATGCCGCCACAACTTGGTTCTGGACCACGGTCAGAGCCCCTCCTCAGAGCAGTACTAGTTCATCTCCTCACACAAATCCATTCCTCACTCAGACTTCTATGGGTTACCAAGCCTCCATCCCGGTGTCATCTGAATCACCAGGACCGCAGTACCCCCCGGGTTACACACCTTCACCACAGGCAGCCATGCAATTCAACAATCCGGACGGCCCGCACTCAAGCCTGCTTGCGGGCCCCACTCTGGAAATCCAAGTTATCCGGCTACATCGGGGCTGCCCCCACCTGCTGTGCCAGTTGAAAATCCACAGCAAGCCGCAAGGTTCTACCCTTTTGCTCAGGCTCCTACTCATGCTCCCAAGGGTAACTCGGCCAGGGCAGGTTTTCACCTGCGTCCCCGGACCGGCCGTTCCCTCCACCAGTCTGCCTCCAGTGGTAGCTCCCCTCTCTAGCTCAGCCGCTAGCTTGAATGCCATGGTTCCGCCACAAGACCCTCATCTGGCCTGGTTCATGGAACAACACAAGGAAATGAAAGCGCAGATTGCTGAACTGACTGCCAGAAAGTCTGCCTTCCGACCTACAGACCCAGACTCCATTGTTCCCCTGCCCCACAAATTCGTGATGCCAAATCTGGATCTCTTTGATGGAACCGCATGTCCGAAAACCCATTTGGACACGTATACCTTGGCGATGAAAGCCAAAGGATGTACCAATCAGCAGCTGGCTGACTATTTCAGTCTATCCTTGAAGTCCAGTGCCTTAAAGTGGTTCTTCCGTTTGAAACCTGAAGCCAGGGCCACATGGGACCAAATTACCAATGCCTTCACAGAAAAATATAAGGCCAACTTGGAATGGGAAACAAATAGGGTTGACCTACAAACAACAGTGCAGCGTCCTGATGAGAATGTTGGGGACTTTTACAAGCGGTGGAATCTGAAACTCAGTGAAATGGCCATCCCTCCTTCCGAAGAGGAACAACTGGACATCTTCCAGTCATGCTTGAAACCACATCTGAGAGCCTCCCTCAGTCACTTCCCATACTCAGACTTGCGGGCCATGGTTAACTCTGCAGCTAAGTTTGAAAAGGCCTGCGATGAGCGGCCAACTGCTGCACCTGCCTACAGATATCGGGCTCCTCCTGCAAACACTGCCCCTGCTCCTGCCAAAGGCAAAGAGACGATTAACTATGCGGGACAGGAATGTAATAACACGACTCCTTTTGCTCCCAGGAAACCAGCCGAGCCCAGACCACGGGTCATGAATCTCGAAAACTTTGGGATGCCCCTGAATGACATCTTTAGGGGACTGGTAAAAGAAGGCTTGCTGCGGCCTTTGGAGAATTTCCAACCCAGAAATCCGAATGCTCCCGTGGATACTACAAAGTATTGTGCCTTTCATCAAGCTCACGGACATCTGACTGACAGCTGCTTCACTCTGAAAAAGGCAATCCAGGGGCTAATAGAGCAAGGAAAGTTGGAAGGCCCCGAAGGGCCTAACACAGTCAAAAATCCGCTGCCACGGAACCATAATCAGGTGAATATGATTGAATGCGGAGAATCTTCACACGCCCAGGAAGATGCTGATGAAGGTCCCCAAATACCCGTGGCCAATCTCGTCGAGGATCCTGAATTCGGATTCCCCCTCAGCCTCGAGGATATCGAACGAATCAACCCATCTTGGTCTCATGTCAGAGACTCCTTGCAAGAATACGAGGCCCGCTATTTCTCGGATAAAGGGAAAACCGATACCGAAGAACTGGGGCTGTTCCGCTCAGAACATGAAAGAACCATTTACACAAGATGGTTAGAACAATCGAGAAGAATCGAACAAGAAAGCTTCCGGCGGGCGCCTGTACTGGGGCTTATCAGCAAAGAGGCCGAAGAGCATCTGGAGCTAGTACACTTCTGCAAATTGGCTTTGGGAGAGCCCGAATATGATCCCGAGAACAGTGAAGAATCGGAAGAGGAGGATTCCTTCTATATCCTACCTGGCGTCAAATGCTGCCACCCCTCTCACTCTTCCCCCGCAATTTATGGGAGGAGAAGCTGAATCGCAGTTACCATCACTTCCAGGAATGGGAGCATGTGACAACTTCTCCAGCCACGCACCCCTCTTCCCTGGCAGATTTGACCGTCGCTCTCTCAGCTGATATCCCCGTGGTATGGGAAGACGATTCCGATGACAGCGATGACGATGATGACGATGACGATGATGATGACGAGAGCGAAGAGTCGACTGAGGCCCCAGATCCGGAAACAATCTGGAACAATCATGCCAGAAATGAGCCCATGGGAGCCAGGCACAATGGTTGGTTGTCAGCAAGTGACGACGAAGAAACTTCGGAAGACGAATACGAGAACGAGGACATGAAGGCCATGAAGTTTCATGGATCTGAGCACGTGGATGTCTTAGAATTCAACACTGCCTACCATGCTTTGGGGAAAGGGTTTTCGGGTATCCTGTCTAAGCGAATAGTTGAAGATCTGCTAGAAAGAGGGAGACTGACTCCCATCCTCTCCAATGAGAAAATCACTATTGTCAGATCAAACCCGCCCGAAAGCAAAGTAACAATTCTTGTCAAGGTCAGAGGAAATCACTTTCCCGGAATGTATTTCAGCTCTCAGAGAAGTCCTGGAAACCGGCATGATACCTGACGCTCCTCCCACACAGAATGCTATAATCATCTCCAGCTCTGAATATTACAGAAAGGAACAAGAATGGCTACACTATACCGGGGAAGAAATCGGCAAACCGCCAAGCCCCGACAATAGCGACTCTTGTTGCATGATAACAATGAGCAAGGCCGGCCATGAGAGTGAATCGGAGGACGCCCTAGCTCTGTGGGCCATCCAAGGGGCAACAACACAACCCCAGACTCAGAAGCCGGTAACTTGGGAAGCAGTTATAAGGGCCGCCCAGGAAGAGGCCAGTACAGCTCAAGCTCAGCCCCGCACCGTTGCCAGGCTCCGCCAGAATCAGTGGCCAATAGCCAAAAGGGCTCCCCCGTTAACGTTGGCAGCCTTGAAGAAATCCAGTCAAGAAACAACTGAGGAGAAAGTTAACCTGTTGACCCGATCCGGGCAAATTTTCCAAGGGAATCCTAAAGCAGATAAGAAGGCCACAGACCAAGCACCAAAAGAAGATCGCCGCCCCTATGCTAAGACAGCTGAAACTCCAGACCCTGAAAAAGAGGATCCCGTGCTCACCCAGTTGAAGCAAACACAGGCCAACATTTCCCTCTGGTCTCTACTCACTTCGTCTTATCCCCATAAGCTGAAGCTGGAAGAAAGCCTGGCTCGCACTCTCGTGCCTATTGATGCTACTCCCGATGATGTGGTACAGCTGATTGGAAACATCCACTACGGGAACATAATCACTTTCACAGATCTCGACCTCCCTCAATTTGGGGCTGATCATAATGAGCCTCTCTTCATCACAGTCCAGCTGGATGAACGACGCCTCCTCGGGTCCTGGTTGATAATGGGTCCAGAATGAACATTCTTCCAGCAAAGATCATGAGCTTGCTTGATATCAAGACTGCGGACTTGAAGCCTTCTTCTCTCACAAGTCAAAGCTACGACTCAACATCCCGAGCAGTCCTCGGAGTTGCTCCTTTAGACCTCTGGTTTGGACAGAAATTGATACCTGTGGAATTCCAGGTTATCGACATCCCGATTACTTTCAATGCCCTGCTGGGAAGACCTTGGCTGCACCAAGTCAAAGGGTCGCCTCAAGCCTCCACATGTGTGAAATTCGTCTCGAATGGGGATCTGACGACCATTTACGGGGATTTAGTCACTTTAGAGGGCACAGATACGGGCGGAATACCTATTCTGGAAATCAAACATGATGAGGAAGGTCACATGCTAACGGGCTTCACGGTCGAGCCTCCCAAGGCCCAAGTGTGCAACATAGATCTGACGGTCACTCGGGATAAAATCCCACCAGTCTTGAAAATGATGAGAAAAATGAGCTGTCTCCTGGCCTCGGTCTGGGGAAGCGCCAACAAGGAACTTTCAAACTCATCGAAGTGAAAGGACAAAATACTCGCCACGGCCTGGGATATGAGGCCTCCCCAGTGGACACTGCAAAGGGAAAGAGATTTGAAGCTGCCACAGGAAAGGTCCCGGCCGACAATCCCAAATCTCTCCTCTTCAGTCCTAATTTGGCTGACTACTTTGTAAAGGGTCCCACACAACCAGGAAACATCACAGAGCCCACTCCTGGCAGGATGGCTAAAGCTGCAGGATAGCCTCAACAAGTTCAGAGGAACCAAGGCTAACCCGGTCCGTAGAATGTTCCTGGACCTACCCAATACCTGGGGCTGCCACTACCATGAAGAGTGAGTGTACCTTCAAAGGCGTGCCTGACCTGGTGGAGCAGCGAGAAGCTCACAACCACTATTCCTCCTCCAGGAAGACCCGAAACCTGAATTGGAACTGGCAGTGCCAAAAGCTAAGGCCACGGAATTTCCCTCAAATGGTTGGGATGGTCTCATTATGCAGCAATTGTTCGAAGAAGAAGTCCAGGTGCCAACCTGATTGATCTCGGCTCAGTCCAAGAGATGATAGCGGCAATTGAGAAAGGGAAAACAAAACAACAGCAGTTCCCGAGTCATGAGGCCACCGCAAGCGATGCCGCTGAAGAATTGGGAAACTCTCTCAGGCCCGTCAGCGACCAAGGAGGAAATGATCACCAAGCTTGGATTGGTACCCCGTCCCTTTGTGTCAATCTAGGACAAGTCCTCCCAGTCTCTCTCTGTTAAGTGGATCTGTAGGGTCGTACCAGATGGCCTTACGCCTGAAGACTACGAGTCTGTAGCAAGCACTGTATTCCCTTTCGTTTTCAATGAAATGACGAACCTTTCTGAGTATCCCTTGATTGCCACTTTAACTAATGATGAATTAATTAATAAAAAATTTTTTTTAATAATAATTCATTAGATAAAGAAGCAGACACATTAAACAAAAAAAAAAATCAAACAACAAAAAAAAAATCTTTAGCAGGTTGTAGGAAGAGGAAAATCGAGCCCAAGCTGCGAAGAGATTTGACAAGTGTGAATTTCAAAGCTCCGAAGAGCCTAAAGAGACGCGGATTGGTCATTTCTTCGAAGGAAGTGGAAAGGATGCTCTGCAAAATCCTACAAAATCCTCAATTCAAAGAAAGTCGCCCTCTTCATCAAAGAAAACATCATGTGCAGATACGGGTTGCCAGCCGAAATCATCTCAGATAATGGATCCCACTTCGAAGGGGAATGTGACAGGTTGCTGGCGGAATTCCGAATAACCCGTCACAAGTCATCACCCTACAGGCCCCAAACCAACGGAGCCGTCGAAGCGCGCAAACAAGACTCTGGAAAATATCATCCGGAAAATGGCTGTCCAAGGTAGAGTGGCCCGAGAAGTTACACCTGGCACTCTGGGGCTGCAGAACATCGTCAGACGGGCTGGGGAAACACCTTTTGCCCTCACATGCAAATGGAAAGCCGTACTCCCAATCGAGCTGGAAATGCCTCGCTCCGTATATCCTGGAAAGCCGGATCAGCGAGGTCGAATGGCTCCAGAGTCGCCATGACGAATTGGCCCTCCTGGGCGAGCGCCGGCTGAAGGCCATGGAACACATCCGGCCTGCCAAGGAAGAATGGCCAGAGCCTTCGACAAGAAAGTAAAGCATCGGGAGATCCGAGAAGGTGATCTCGTTCTAAAAGAAAGCCCCAGTCCGTATCAACCCTCTCGGCAAATGGGAAACCTGTATGGGTCGGGCCATATGTCGTCCAGAAGATCTTCTCCGGAGGCGCCATGCAACTTGCGGACCTGACGGGAATCCCTTTGTACACCCGGTGAATGGTGACAAGGCTACGCAGATACTCACGTAAGAACAAACAAACAAAAAAAAAAAAAACAAAAAAAACAAAAACAAAAAAAAAAAAAAAAAACAAAAACAAAAAAAACCAAAAAAAAGAGTGCTAAAAGAGTAATACCCAACTAGGTTAGAAACCCGAAAAGGGCGGCCTAGGTAAAAAACAGGGTTGCACCAAAAAAAAAAACAACAAAAAAAAAACAAAAAAAGAGAGTGCTAAAAGAGTAATACCCAACTAGGTTAGAAACCCGAAAAGGGCGGCCTAGGTAAAAACAGGGTTGCACCAAAAAAAAAAAACAAACAAAAAAAAAAAACAAAAAAGAGTTCACAGTTTGAACTCCGAAGACCTGAGCTCCTCAAAATGAGGGAAACGTAGGCAGGAAACAACAATCTAAAGCACAAATAAAAGCCATACTTTGGCATCAATACAATTGATCAGACCATGAAAGCGTCTCGAAAAACTCTAAAGCAATTCAAATATTCATTACAAGTTAAAAGCTCTTTGATGAGTCTAAGCCCGATTCATTCCTACAACTGGCAACCTGCTAAAGGAAAACTAAGATACATAATCAAACTAATGTGTCTGTCATGGCAAGAAAGGGATACTTGGAAACCTCAAAGTCACTCCAAGCCACTCGTACTGGCCTCTCCCTTTTTCTTCCCCTCCAAGTCTTTCTCTTCTGAGCCGGAAAAATGTCGGTATTCCTCCTCCAAGCTCTGGTATAGGGCAGGGTCTGTCAAACCGGCCTCTGTCAGGGCCTTAGTAGCCCTAGCGTCATCCCTCATCTCCTGTAACCTCAAGCTCGTAACATAGGAGCCCTCCTCTCCTGTCTCTTGACGTGAGCCTCATAATCGGTCAGCGTCTCCGCTCCGGTCATGAGGGTTGGCCCTCGCCTCGGCCCTCCTCCTCTCAGAAATAGTCTGGTCCTCCGCACCTACAATGGCCTCACGCCGTCTCAAAATAGCCACCTGAGTCTCTCCCAGATGCCCCTCGTACCAATCCAGGTACCAAGTGGTCAGGAACACCGGTCTCGGACGCCTGAGAATGACCCGAGGAGGAAAGGCATCGTACCTCCATACTCGGGAAAGAAATGGAAACACCGAGGGATCATCCATGGAAACAGGAGCCACCACCCTGGTGGCTACATCATCAAAGCCCTCCAAAGGAACCTGCTCCAAGCCAAACCCCTAAGGACCAGAGCCGGAATGTAGAAGCTGGAAGTGAGAAAGCCCCGGAAGCATAACCACATGGGACCCGTCCTGAAGCACTCTGCGAGTCTCCACCCGCCAATGAGGCACCAACCATCTGATATCTTCAGTCTGGCGACCCGCCATCCAGCGCGCCCACGAGCCCTGATCATCAAAATCTACATCAACACCTCTCCTGGCAAAAGTCCAAGGCCTGATCATATCAAAGGTTTCCGAAGAACCCCAAGCGCTCCATCAGCCACAGGGTCAAGAGAAACGGGCTGCCCGTGCATGTACCGCCGTCCGGTAGCTAATCTGTCGAGAGCATGAAAAGTCTCCCCAAGAAGTCAAAGGAACGACATCTCTCCCAGGCGACAATGAACGGCAACATCCAGCGGAGTCGATGGCAAATCCCGAAGGAATAGACCATGAACAAAGTGCCGAACATGCAAAGTGCAAAGGCATCCCAATAGGCGTCATCCACCAAGCCTAAGCCCCTAAATCTGTCGGGAAGACCGGAAATATCAAAATGGTCGGGACCACGGATCATGCCTCGTGCTTCCTCCGGGGAAAGATGAAGAAGGTTGCACAACTTGTCAACAAAAGAAGCTCCTCCGGACAAAGGAATTGCTATCTCCTCCACCTCCGGACCTCCAAGCAAGGCCCGAAATTCTTCCACAGTCGGAACAATCTCGTTGAAGGAAAGGCAAAAGACATGCCTTCTAGTATCCGAAACAAAGAAGAAGCCCTTAAGAGGTCATAATCCGGAACCAATTCTTTGAGAGACCACAAGCATCGTACCTTGTACCGTTCTTCAAAGAAAGACCTTCTCTCATGCATAATTTCCCGGGACCAATCCTTGAACTTGTTGAAAAATGACATTTGGGACTCTTGGGACAATTTTGAGGGAGCTTTTCTAAGGCTTTCCATGGTTTTTTCTCTCTTCCTCCCCGAAAATGGCTGTTTGGGCTGGAGGTTGAAGAAGATATTTGAATTTGAAATAAAGCAAAGCCAGATTTAAAGCAAAATCAAAGGACAGTGTCAGACGCAGGTCCCCTCCGCGCAGATACGTTTGCTCCCCATCAGAAAAATCTGCAACAGTCCAAGCTGCTACACCAAAAAGGGAATATTCCGTCCCGGTTGCTCGAAACTTGTGCAAAAACCCTCCCCAAACCAGTCCATATACCAAACACCCTTGCAAAAAAAAAAAACCAAGGCTCATGCAACACTGCATTCATATTGCATTGCATTCATAAAATAAAATCCTAAATTATTACATTCCAAAAAAAAAAGGAGAGTGTACAAAAAAAAAACAACAAACAAACATAAATAAAATCCTAAATTATTACATCAAAAAAAAAAATGTGCATGATCTGTACAAATCTAAATCTCAATCTCAAATCTCAAAAAAAAAATCAATCGGAGTCTCCAGCACCCGATGTCTCCCCCCGGCCCCTCTTGCGACTCGGGCCCGCCTCGTCAGGAGCCCTGAAAGTCTCGGGCTCAGAATCGTCCTCATCTCCAGAAAGAGGCTCGTCGGGACCAACTGGCACACTCTGATAGGGTAAACCCAGATCCCTGAAGAAATCGAATCCGAAGGTGAAGGCGTCCGACTCCTGAACATACGGAGACGACCCACCATGCCGCCAGACGTGTCCCTCCGTGCGGATCCCCAAGAATGACGTGATCCGAAGGCAGTGCCGCGCGGTGATCAATGAGAGGAGAAAGAGGGGTCTCGGAAGAAGTCTCCGAGGGAATAGGAGAAGCCTCCCGTCGGACAGGTGCCGGCCGTGGTCTCCTCGCCCTAGCCTGAGGCGCCCCGCAAGCAACCATCCTCCGTATGAACCTCTTGGCTCCGATCACTTGCTTCGTCAGTGTCTCGACGACCACCTCCGAAAACTGCACAAAAGCAAAAGCGTCAAAAAAAAAAAGAAGTGATGCTAGAGATGATGAAACAAAAGAAAGAAAAGAAGGGGAAAAGGTGAAGCCATACCTTCATACCCGGACGAGGCCGGAAAGCTCGTGGAAGCCGCTCGGGCTGAGGGATCTGCACCCTCAATCGGACCCCATCCTGGATGTAAGAAAAATCCGTCCGAGGGTACCGCGGGATCCCAAGCCCCTCCCTCTCCAAAACCTGAGGCATCCTCAGCCTCCTCAAGACGAACGTCGCATATGGCTCGATCGCCACGAAGTCCGAGAAGTGCTGACCTGCTCGGTAATCATCCCAGGTCACGGACCGATCGCTCGGATGCATCATATCGGCGGGAGGCTCCACCGGTGTCCTCAAAGGCGAGTTCACGCCATGCTGGCGCGTCACCCTCTCTCCCAGATAATATGCATCGCAGGTCAAACCCCTCAAAATCCTCCGCTGCACTGTCCAGATCTCAGCGCCCTTCAGCTGCGCTACCTCAAAGCGATCCCAGGGGAAGAATATCATCCCCTCATCCGTCTCGGCCTCCGTCAAAGGAAGGCAATCCGCGTACCTGAGAGTCGTACGCCCCCTGGAGCTTATCTTTTCCCGGGCAGGCTTGGACCAAGACTGCATGGCCGGATACGCCGACGTACGCCTCAGGCTGCCTCCACACCGTGACGTGGAAAAACTCCAACGCCCATACCTGCGAAAGGTAAAAATCCAATCAATCCAGTGCAAATAAAAGTGCGTGCTCAAAGGAAAGAGGGAAAGCAAAAAGAGAGCTTATACCTCCAGAGCAAACTCGAAGCAGTACAGGGAGCTCACAGCCTTCCGGCTGTATCTATCAAGAGCGAAGTACAGCTCAGCCAGCCCGGCCTCCCCCCAGGAAATATCTCCAACCGTCTCCATGTCCTCCAAGGACCTCAGCAAGGCAAAGACTGCCGTCCCCTCAGCATGCCCAAAGAGCGTGCTCGAAAAGGTAAACCAGAGGAAGGACCTAGCAATCTGCTCGGCGCTAAACCTATCCTCCCCAGCCTCGTAACTCGCGATGGTCTCCACGATCTTGCCGAAGACCACGGCATACTCCATCCCCATCCCCTTTTTGGGAATAGGGGAAAATCCAAGAAGAGCCTGCAGATCAGCATCGCTGTAGCCATCTCTCCACTCAATGCTGCGTCCATTGAAGGACAGACCCGTGATCGCAGCATAGTCAGAAGGCGTAACAGTCGCCTCGCCCCAGAAGAAGTGGAAGGTGTGGGTCGCGTCCCACCAGTGCTGCGCTAGAGCAAACATCAAGCCCTTGCACTTAGGGAACTTGACCAGTCCCCTCAAGCACTCGACAAACTCCCAGAGCCCCGTCTCGACAACGATCTGTCTCGGACTCGGCAAAGCTCCTCGGCCCGCATTCGGAAGCCGATCCCACAAGTCAATCACAGACTCCACCGATCCTCGAGTCTTCATTTTGTTCAGCTGCTCCGTCACAAAACGGTTTCCGCCCTAAAAAAAAAAAGAGAGAAAATGTCAAAAGATTGCATTTGCATTAAAAAAAAAAAAAAATTTCGACAGCATAACAGCATACAATGAGCATAGCCCCATTTTTCTCGCATGAAAGAAAACAATTTGCAAGTCCCAATGCATTCATCAAAAAAAAAAAAGAGGATGCATTCCTACGGAAGTAAAAACTCCGTCCCATTTTCAAAAAAAAAAAATGCATACATGCATATCATCCATCTTACATACAACGGGAGGAAAAATCCGTCCCACTTTTCAAAAAAAAAAATCCTAAACATACATACATCTCATATTGGCAAAATGCCCATTCTTTCCAAACAAAATGCATGCATTGCATCATCATTCATCAATATCAAAATTCAATTTCAAAAAAAAAATCATCATCAAGAACATGCAATATTCAATTCCAAAAAAAAAAAATCACAATTCTTCGAATTTTCACATGAAATTTTCGAATTAAAAAAAAAAATGTGGCGAAAATGCCAATTCTTTTCCCAAGCAAAATGCACATTTTTGGGACACTCACAAATTCATTGCAACATTGCATATCATCAATATCAATATTCAATATTCAAAAAAAAAAATTTCAAAAATCACCCAAAAATTTCAAACAAGAAATCGACAAGAGGATCAAGAGGATTCGAAATATACCGTTCGGAGATGCGGATCCGAAGCCCAATGTTGCCAAGCATCGGGGTAATGCTCCTCCGCAACCGATTGCGAAAGATTGTAATGCCTCCTCATCCGACGAGCTCCAATCGCCTCTCCGCTACGGGCCACGTCCTTGGCCTTGAAAAGCGCCTTCCCGTGTTCCATTGCTCGAAAAATCAAGAAAATCGGAGGAATGTTGAAGCTTCTAGGGCCAAAAATGGCCGTTTCTCCTGCTCTCTCCCTCTCTCGTCTTCAAAAATTGAATGGGAAGAAGAAGGGCGTGGCCCCATTAATACCCCGACTTTTCCATCCCCATCCGCGCGATAGATTGTCAAGGTCAAATGACCCTTTTGCCCCTTAAAATTTCAGACTCGCAATTCCCCCAACTTGACAAAGTTAACCAAAGTTAACCAAAGTCAGCCCTCGTCAAGAAAAATTACCCCCAAGTAAAGAAACGTAAGACCGAGTGCCCGAGAAAGATAACGAGATCCCGTATCTTTCATCAAAATTCCGGCTCAAACGTAAGACCGAGTGCCCCGAGAAAGATAACGAGATCCCGTATCTTTCATCAAAATTCCGCCTATCAAACGTAAGACCGAGTAACCTGAGAAAGATAACGAGATCCCGTATCTTTCATCAAAATCACCCCCCGGCAGTCAAACGTAAGACCGAGTGCCCCGAGAAAGATAACGAGATCCCGTATCTTTCATCAAAATCATTCCCGGCAGTAAAACGTAAGACCGAGTGCCCCGAGAAAGATAACGAGATCCCGTATCTTTCATCAAAATTACCCCCGGCAGTCAAACGTAAGACCGAGTGCCCCGAGAAAGATAACGAGATCCCGTATCTTTCATCAAAATCATTCCCGGCAGTCAAACGTAAGACCGAGTGCCCCGAGAAAGATAACGAGATCCCGTATCTTTCATCAAAATCATTCCCGGCAGTCAAACGTAAGACCGAGTGCCCCGAGAAAGATAACGAGATCCCGTATCTTTCATCAAAATTTCCCCCGGCAGTCAAACGTAAGACCGAGTGCCCCGAGAAAGATAACGAGATCCCGTATCTTTCATCAAAATTTCCCCTGCTAGCCAAACGTAAGACCGAGTGCCCCGAGAAAGATAACGAGATCCCGTATCTTTCATCAAAATCATTCCCCTAGCCAAACGTAAGACCGAGTGCCCCGAGAAAGATAACGAGATCCCGTATCTTTCATCAAAATTTCCCCTAAGTCAAACGTAAGACCGAGTGCCCCGAGAAAGATAACGAGATCCCGTATCTTTCATCAAAATTTCCCCGTGAGCCAAACGTAAGACCGAGTGCCCCGAGAAAGATAACGAGATCCCGTATCTTTCATCAAAATTTCCCCTAGCCAAACGTAAGACCGAGTGCCCCGAGAAAGATAACGAGATCCCGTATCTTTCATCAAAATTTCCCCTAAGCCAAACGTAAGACCGAGTGCCCCGAGAAAGATAACGAGATCCCGTATCTTTCATCAAAATTACCCCCGGCAGTCAAACGTAAGACCGAGTGCCCCGAGAAAGATAACGAGATCCCGTATCTTTCATCAAAATTACCCCTAGCAAACGTAAGACCGAGTGCCCCGAGAAAGATAACGAAATCCCGTATCTTTCATCAAAATTACCCCTGCAGCCAAACGTAAGACCGAGTGCCCCGAGAAAGATAACGAGATCCCGTATCTTTCATCAAAATTACCCCTAAGCAAGAAACGTAAGACCGAGTGCCCCGAGAAAGATAACGAGATCCCGTATCTTTCATCAAAAATTGCCCACGGCAGTCAAACGTAAGACCGATTTCCCAGACGAATACATCTGATTTTCCCCAGCAAAGGCTAACGAAATCCCCAGCAAAGTTAACGGAATCCCAAAAGCCAACGAAATCTCGAGTAAGACTCGAACTACGAAAGGGCTTGATTCCCACTAGGGATACGTAGGTAGCCTATCATTAGGTCCAGCCCCTCGACCAAAACGGTCACCCTCTCCTTCGGCAGCAGACAAAGTCCACCGAAAGGCCATTTCAAATTAAGGTCCGAGGCACCTAAAAAACCATCATCATTAAGGTCCGAGGCGCCTAAAAAGCCATCATCATCAAGGTCCGAGGCGCCTAAAAAGCCATCTTCAAGGTTCGAGGCACCTAAAACGCCATCTTCAAGGTTCGAGGCACCTAAAACGCCATCTCCAAGGTTCGAGGCACCTAAAACGCCATCTCCAAGGTTCGAGGCACCTAAGACGCTATCACTAGAAAGCGATAAATCGCAATCATCCCCAGCAGAGACCGAAAATGGTCATTCCTATCCCCAGCAGAGCGGATACCCGTCAGACCGAAAATGGTCATTCCTATCCCCAGCAGAGCGGATAGCCATCAGACCAAAAATGGTCATCTCTTATCCCCAGCAGAGTTTCTTTCCAGCAACCGACTGCAGAACTCGCTCATCAGGTTCGAGGCACCTAAAGCGCCATCATCTCCAGGGTCAAAGACCCGAACTACGACTGGCTTGATTCCCATTCGGGATACGTAGGTAGCCTATCGCTAGGTTCAGCCACCCGATCACTCGATCATCCCGCCAAATATGGAGCCTTACTCTTATCGACGACCCCGCTTCCTTCGAAAGCGCCGTCGCCGAGGGGCTACTGTAAGTGCTCCAATTTGAGCTTGTTAGAATTTTCGTTAGAAAATTAACGAAAGTTATAACATTTCTAACAATTCCTAACAATCCTAACTTCTCTAACAAAGTGAGGGTAAAATGGGCATTGTTATTTAAGGTTAAACCTTAAAAAGAATCTCAAAAAAGAAAAACAAATGAAGAAAACCAAATATAGCAATGCTGGAAACAAAAACTGGCTGGTCAATTTGAATTTTGAAAAAGATTATTCTTCTTGTCCAAAGCTGAAGCTGCATTTAATGAACAAAGCACGCCGCCCGATCCTATCCGCGCGGATAAGTATGTAATTTTCAGAGGGCTATAAATTGAGCCCTCCAAATACAAATGAATAAAAAGAAGAACACAATTGCACCGAACCTCTGGCGAAATATAGAGAGAAAACAGTGAGAATTCACAAGAATTGTCACCTTTTTCTCTCCAATCTTTCCCAACTCATACTCATCCACTCACTCTCATATTAAAGCCCTAAACACTCATACACTCAAGCCAAACACTCAAGAACACAAGGAAGATTGGTAAACCCTCCTCTTCCTAACCCTAAATCTCATCCATGCATGCATCTTCAAACTACAAAATGTAGTTCTTTCATCTTCTTGCTCTAGATCTAAGAAGATCACCATGGAAGACCATCTCCATGGATGATCTTCTACAAAGATCAACATTATTTTCAAAGCTTTTCTTGCTTACTTGCAAAAATGCACTTTCAAAACCCTAAAAAACCATTTTCAAGCACTAAATCTTGATTTCAAAGGGTAAAATCCCCTCCCCAAGCAAATGAAATGCTTAGTCCTAATGTACCCCAAGGATGGTTTGGTATAGTTGATTCACCACTAAAATGTCTAGTGATCACTAACCAAAACCTAGGGAAATGGGGACAAGCATGGATGCAAAACCCCCTTAAAATCATATTTTCTTTCTTGAGAAGTTGCTGTCCAGTAGCAATTTTCTCAGACCTCAGTCCATGGTCTTAATTTTTGGACACAGATGAACTTGGAATTTGGTGTTGACTACAAAACACTTTTTGTAGCCAACATCCAGAGCTTTCCAGACATATTTTTACCTTATTTTTTGGGTGAGTAAAACTCCTCTTTTCAATTTTTCTTTCAGAGGCTAGTTCATCAGCTTCTGGGAATCCAGATCTCATATCTGAGGTTTCCAGAAGGTTTTGACCCCTCAAATCTTCTCCAAAATGGAAATTTCTTTCACACAAAGTTTATTCAAGGAGTCTAGAGAAACTTTCATTCTCTGAGTTCATCCAGATTATGAAGTTTTAGGACCCTTGAATCCATTTCAAAATCAGGTGTCTGCTGCCATTTTCTTCTGGCAGAAGTGACTTCTCAACTTCAAAAGGTTTTTTGAGTACCAAATCTCAAACCAAAAATTCTCCAAAAAATCATGGGATCAGTTTAAAGTCTTAAAAAGACATCCCAATTTTTACTTTTTCCAGTTTCAACTTATTTTGGCCAAAACACACACACACACACACACAAATGATTTTCAGCTTGGAAGACTCGTTTTTACGAGGCGCGTCGGGTGCACACTAACGTCCTTCCCGACGCGTAACATGACCTCCGAACCTAAATCTCTGATCTCGGGCTTTTTTCAAAGTTTTGGCCCTTCAAAATTAAAATGGCGTGGCGACTCCGTTTTTTCCGGTTTTATTTGGTTTTTCAAAGAAACGCAAAAATCGAATTTTTCCCGCGAAAAAGGCAACACATCGTTACAGGAAGGATTTGATTTCTTTGACACATATTATCCTGTTATCAGAATTACATCAATTCGAATCTTAATAGCCATTGCATCATTGTATAATCTGCAGATACATCAAATGGATGTAAAAACTGAATTTTTAAATGGTGATTTGAATGAAGAAATTTACATGGAACAACTTGAAGGCTTCAAAGTAAAAGGACAAGAGCACAAGGTATGCAAACTTGTTAAGTCCTTGTATGGTTTGAAGCAAGCTCCTAAACAATGGCATTAGAAATTTGACAATGTCATGACTAGGAATGGTTTTATCACAAATAAATATGATAAGTGTCTATACTCAAAGAAATTTGGTAACACATATGTATTTGTTTGTTTATATGTAAATGACATGCTCATATTTAGTCATGACATTGATGTTATAAATAAAACAAAGAAACTGTTTACCAATAACTTTGATATGAAAGATATGGGTGAAGCAGATGTAATCTTGGGAATGAAAGTCTCTAGAACCTCCAATGGAATTAATTTATCTCAAACACATTATGTTGATAAAATGATTGAGAGATTTAATTCTCATGGTATTAAAGAGACTAATAATCCATTTATGCCCCATATAGTTTTTCACAAGAATACTGGGAATGCGAAACAATAATTAGAGTATTCCCAAATCATTGGAAGCCTAATGTACTCGATGCAGTGCACAAGGCTGGATATAACTTACGCTGTAAGTAAGCTAAGTCGTTTTACTAGTAATCCTAATAATGAGCATTGGAATGCATTATTAAGAGTTTTAGGATATATAAAATGAACTAGAGAGTATTCATTGCACTATAGCAATTATCCTCCGGTAGTTGAAGGATATAGTGATGCAAATTGGATATCTGATACAGATGAATCCAAGTCTACAAGTGGCTATGTATTTACTCTCGGTGGAGGTGCCATATCATGGAAATCTTCTAAGCAAATATGTATAGCTCGATCAATGATGGAATCTGAGTTTATTGGTTTAGATAAAGCTGGTGAAGAAGCCAAATGGCTTAGACACTTTTTAGAAGATATTCCTCTATGGGAAAAACCCGTGCCTGCTATATGTATACATCGTGATAATCAAGCAACTATAGCAAGAGCGTATAATTTTATATATAAGGGCAAATCCGACACATACGTCGTAGACATAACACCGTTAGACAGTTACTCTCGAACGAAATAATTTCTATTGATTTCGTGAGATCAAGGATAACCTTGCTGATCCATTTACTAAAGGTTTATCTAAGGAGAGAATAAACTGTGCATCGAAAGAATTGGGGCTAAAGCCTAAACAAATCTAAATCAACTTGATGGAAACCTAACCTGGCGACTGGAGATCCTATGGACTAGGTTCAATAGGAAAAACTAGTTATGATTGATTTGAGAGAAGCACTTGGAAGTTTATCTTCATCCCATTTCTATAATGCAAAAGTGCTGCCTACAAATTGGTAGAGGTTAAGCTATTGCTTTTAATGATAATTATATCTTGTAAATTAGTACAAGTGGGGTAATGTAGGATACTCTTTATAGCACATCACCTATGTAAGTGTGAACCACTACTAGAAACTGTGTCTTTAGCGACGAAACTATCAGCGGCGGATATATTCCGTCACTATATAGCGGCGGAAATTATTCTATAGCGACGGAATAAATTTGGCGCCGATATTACCGACGGAATTTAATTCCGCCGCTGGATTTCGTCGCTAAAAACGAATATTCGTCGAATATTCGTTTCATTACCGCCGCTAATTTGGCGCCTAGATTACCGACGAAATTTTCCGTCGCTATTGCTTTTCTCAGCGGCAGACCTAATCCGTCGGTGGTAATTAAATATTTTTTAATTTACCAGCGACGGAATAATTTCGTCGATGATAAATTAATTTTGTTTTTTATTTTTTTTTAATTTAACAGCGACGAAATTATTCCGTCGGTGAATATAGCATTTAATTTTTAATTCTATTTAATTAATCAGGGACAAAATTATTCCGTCGGTGATAAATTAATTTTTATTTTTTTTAATTTAACAGCGGCGGAATTATTCCGTCGGTGATTGTAGCATTTAATTTTTAACTCTTTTTAATTTAACAGCGATGGAATAATTCCGTCGGTGTTTATATCATTTAATTTATAATTCTTTTTAATTAATCAGCAACGAAATTATTTCGTCGATGGAATTATTCCGTTGGTGATTATATCATTTAATTTTTAATTTTTTTTTTGATTTACCAGTGACGAAATAATTCCGTCGATGATAATTTAATTTAATTTATAATTTTTTTAGAACTAATTAACAAAGTAACTAACTAAAAACGTTAACAAACTAACTGGAAACGTTAAAAAATTATTGGAATTTCAAAAAACTAACTGAAATTCTGAAAAACTAACTGAAAACGTTAAAAAACTGACTGAAATTCTAAAAAACTAACTGAAAACGTTAAAAAAACGATTGAAATTTCAAACGGTTATAACAGGTTAAATAACCGATGGTTATAATCGCCGGTTAGCCGATTTGAAAAATCTGTAACCTTAACCGAATCGGTTAACCGCCGGTTTCGGTTAATCCGATTACGGTTAAACCGGTTAATTAACGGGTTTGATCGGTTAGTTGACCGATTAAAAACCGCCGGTTAGCCGGTTCCGATTAGATTTTGGACACGTCTAGGGTATAAGTATATGAGATTTGAGATTTAGGGTTTAGGGGTTAGGGTTAGAGTTTAGGGTTTAGGGGTATAAAGTGTATGATTTATTAGGGTTAGGGCTTGGGGTTGGGATATAAGTATATGATATTTGAGATTTAGGGTTTAGGGGTTAGGGTTAAAGTTTAGGGTTTAGGGGTATAAGTATATGATTTAGGGTTTAGGGGTTGGGGTATAAGTATATGAGATTTGAGATTTAGGGTTTAGGGTTTAGGGTTAGAGTTTAGGGGTATAAGTATATGATTTAGGGGTTACAGGGGTTGGGGTAGTAACTGTAGTAGCAATGGTGGTAGTGGTAGTAATGGTGATAGTAGTAGTGGTGGTAGTGTGGAACGTAGTAGTGGTAGTAGTGGTGGTAGTGGTAGTAGTGGTAGTAGTAGTGGTGGTGGTAGTGGTGGTAGTAGTAATAGTAGTGGTAGTAGTGGACCAGTGGTGGTAGTAGCGGTATCAGTAGTGGTAGTAGTGGTGGGGGTAGTGATAGTGGTGGTGGTAGTAGTGGTAGTGATAGTAGTGGTAGTAGTGATGGTAGTAGTAGTGGTGGTTGTGATGGTGGTGGTGGTGGTAGTAGTGGTAGTAGTAATAGTAGTGGTAGTATATGTAGTAGTAAATGTGGTATAGTAATGGTGGTAGTGGTAGTGGTGGTGGTGGTAGTACGTAGTGGTTGTACGTGGTGGTAGTAGTGGTGGTAGTAGCGGCGGAATAATTATGTCGGTGTTAATTTGATTTTTTTAAATTTGTTTAGCTCTATTTTTATTTTAATTTAATTTATGATTTATTTATTTTTCAAAAATAATATTTATTGACTTATATTTATTTTTTTGAGTGTAATTTGTTATATTTTATTTAAAATAATTTTCATGTTTTATATAAATAAAAATAATGATATTTATTAAATTAAAATTAATTAACATCTACCGGCGGAATAATTCCGTCGATGATAGTTAATTCTAGCGACGGAATTGAATTCCGCCGCTGAAATTTATATTTACCGCCGGAATATTTCCGTCGCTGAGTTTAAATATAGATTAAAATCTCAGCTCCCTAAAATCGTTTACGACCTAGAAATTAATCTCTCTCTCTCTCCTTATACGATCTCTCATCTCTCTCTCTCTCTTTCCTCACAGCTGCCGTCGTCGCCTCACCACCGTCGATTAACTCCGATCTCTCATCTCTCTCCCTCCTTAACTCCGCCGTGTTCTTGTTTACTCTCTCATCGCCGTCGCCTCATCGCCGTCCCTCAACTCCACCGCCACTGCACCGCCGTGTTACTTCAAGGTATGTAAACTCTCGATTACCACTGTATTTGTTGTGTCCTAACCATCATCAACTTTTCCTAGCCTCCCCCTTTTCAGATCTAGTTCGTGTGTGTGTGTAGAGATGTGTGCGTATTCATGTGTAGTGGTGGAAGGTATGGTGGTTTGATTTGATTGTTCTAAATCTGAGTTTAGTCTTTGGAGTTTTTGGTTCTAAATCTGAGTTTAGACCTTTCCATCAGTACCTAACTTCTATGCTACTTCATCTGCTAATATTATATACTCCTTTTGTCCCATAATATTTTGGCGTGGTAATGAATTCTTGAATATACATAGCTGAGATTTTGATATAAACTTATACCTTCTATAGGTTCCTGTTCAGTTGCCTCTAATTTTTGCATTGAGCAAGCTCAGAATATCTGTTCCATCTGATCTGTGACCAGTGGAAGCAAGGCAAAGTATACTGCTAGCAGTACAGGAACTTGGAAAGCACTATCCTCAGGGCATTCCAAAGCTCAACCCAGTGAAAGTATATTCAATTTTCCTATTTGTTCAGTCGAACCATTTGCATTTTCGGTTATAGATGCCTGTGTGAGCCTTTTATACCTGGATTACAACTCATTGTAGAGCCATGATAAATCATATGAGGAATGTGCAAAACTTGGAAATCCAATGTGTATCAACTATCTTGTTTTGGTAGGGGTGAATTTGGTTTGGCAGTGTGAAATTGTTGGTGTTAGTGGTAGTAATAATAGTCATAAACGAAAGAGCTGAATAAAAATAAAAAGGGATGGTGGTCATGGAATCTTGTTTGTTGGATGGTAGTCTTAAAAAATGGGATTAGCAAAATGCTCAAACCTCAATTTATATAGGCTTTTGAATTATATGGCACATTATATATGATTAGCACTACATTCACATGTAAGTTTATAAACTTATTGTCTAACCCTCCCCTGTTTTGGTCTATGCTAGCTATGCTCTTCAGTATCATAGTACGTAGACTTGTTGTTGAGGTATCTTTGTCCGTTCTACTTCTACTTCTACCCCTTGCATTTGTCTTTTTTCCTTGAAAATGACATGATGAATATACGACCCCTAGTATGTAAATTGCATTGTCCTAAACATTTCTCTATGTTTGATCAAGCAGTCAACTATTTACTCTTAATTTGTATTAGATGGCTTGTGTAAAGTCAAAGGGGGAGGGGGGTGAATGTCTAAAATTAGGAAGACTTGGATGGAAGTATTGTTAAGGAATTAGACTCCTAATCATTGTCTAAAATTAGGAAGAAAACTCTTAGTGCACTACTTATAGGGTATTATGGTTGGCGGTTAACATTTTAAAATATAAACAAGATGAGAGCCTTTCTCATCCACAGCTATCAAAATCCGTTCATCTTTGACCAAGAAAGACAGAGCAAACAGCCCTGTCTACAATCTTCCCCCTGGTTGTGTATGAGTGATCCCTACATGTTCTTGTCGTTATTCATCCCGGGACCAAACAACTCTGGGAGGAACATTGACGTCTATCTCCGACCTTTGATGGACGAATTGAAACAGATTTAGGAGGGTGGGGTTGAAATGTGGGATGCTTTCAAGCGAGAGAATTTCAGCATGAAGGCTGCGTTGATGTGGACAGTTAATGACTTCCCTACATATGGGATGTTATCGGGTTGGAGCACCCACGGGAAGTTACCCTGTCCGTATTGTTTGAGTGACACAAAGTCTTTCATGCTCAAGCACTTTGGAAAACCATGTTGGTTTGATTTCCATAGACAATTTCTTCCAGAGGACCATCCATTTAGGACCCAGAAGAATGCGTTTAAAAAGAACAAGAATGACCATGATGAGCCCCCGATTCGTTTGAGTGGTGACGCGGTCTATAGGGAGGTATCTAGATTTCCCGATCCTCGGTGGGGGAAAAAGTTTTTGAAGAGCAAAATACAAGGGTTTGGGACTTCCCATAACTGGACCAAGAGGAATATATTTTGGGAGCTGCCATACTGGAAAAAAAATCTCATTCGACATAACCTTGACGTGATGCAAACTGAGAAGAATGTATTCGATAATGTTTTTAACACGTTGATGGATTTCAAGGCAACAACTAAATACACAGTCAAAGGTCGAATGGACCTTAAGGAAATCTGTAAGCGGCCGGCCTTAGAGTTGTCTGAGGTCAATGGTAAAATAGTGAAACCGGTGGCTCAATACGTGCTTACAAAGGAAAATAAACACCTCCTCCTGAAATGGCTCAAGGATTTAAAACTTCTAGATGGTTATGCGTCTAACATTGGTAACTGTGTCAATATAGAGGAGGGGAAAGTGCAGGGTTTAAAGAGTCATGATTGCCACATTTTGCTGGATAGACTACTTCCGATTGCTCTCAGGGATCTATTGCCTGACAATATCTGGGTGGCGTTAACAGAGTTAAGTGAGTTTTTCCGAGCGTTAACATTGACCACACTACGTGTTGATCACATGAAAAAGCTTGAGGAGAGCATCGTAGTGACTTTGTGCTAACTTGAGAAGATATTTAATCCTTCATTCTTTGATTCTATGGAGAATTTACCGGTCCACTTGGCATATGAAACTAGAGTCGGTGGTCCAGTTCAATACAGATGGATGTATCCATTTGAGAGGTAATTGAATTTATTCTATTTCTAAATAATTTGAGCGTTAACAATATACCTTCTTTAACATTATTTATGTTTTAATCTACAAATGACTTTTAGGTATCTAGGCCAATTGAAAAGGAAGATGAGCAATAGGGCCATGGTCGTGGCCTCAATTTCAGAGGCTGTTATTATAGATGAGATTGTTGCCTTTGTCGGAACATATTTTCATCCTGATGTTGATACGAGATTGACTAGGGTTGGCCGCAATTACGATGGTGGTTGTCCGTCTAATGGAAACATCTCTGTATTTTCATCCCCTGGTCGGTTTCTCGGCAAACGGGTTGATACGCGTATGTTAACCGCTAAAGAGTTTGCCGCGGTCTCACTCTATGTTATTCTTAACCGTGACGAAGTTGAGGAATATATCAAGTAAGTCATTGATGTTATGTTTACGCCTTGTCGATTAAATTATGCATGTTTAATTACCTGCATATGAAATGCCTTGTTTAACCCTATTGCAGAATGTTTGAAGATTTAACTCAAGATTTATCTCCAGAACTCATCGCAATTAGGACAGACAGAGAATTTCCAAACTGGCTAAGGAAATATGTAAATATTTCATTTCATTCAAATTTATTCTATACACTTTTTTAAACATTCAATCTTAAAATTGTATTAAATTGGTTACATATTGTCTTATAGATAACTGAACATCCGGGTGATGCCAAAGCTGCGAGGTTAAGACATTTAGCAGCAACTCCGTACTTGAACGTTAATTTATACAACAGTTATTTCGTGAATGGCTATGTGTTTCATACCAAAGCGTATGGGGGCTCTAAATTAACGTGGAATAGCGGTGTGAAGCTTAAAGGAAACCTTGATTATTATGGCGTCCTGAAAGAAGTAGTCGAGGTGGAGTATTTGGGTGGAAACAATGTTGTCTTGTTCAATTGTGAGTGGCGAGATGCTGTGCGAGGTGTTAAGAAGCACTCCATATTTGACCTCGTCGATGTAAAGGACTCATCCAGACATGTTGGCGACGACGTCTTCATCTTAGCATCTCAAGCACAACAGGTACCATATTCGCACCAATGACCGGTTCAGGGTAAGAAAGAGCACACCTCACACATGGGTAATTGAGTGTCTATTGAAAAATTATCCATGCAATTTTTATGTTCGTGTGAGTAGGAGGAAGTTTGGCTATTGAGAACTGACCAAGTATAAGGCTCCTCATTGATGCTTATATTCTGGAGAAAGTTGAGATCACCCCAACCTAGATGCCAAGTTTATTGGTCGAGAAGTTTTTGGTCTTATTAAGGCCGATTCAGATGTCAAGGTTGGAGTTATTATTTCACACATCTTTAGTAGGTTTGGAAAGGAAATTACCTATAAGATGGCATGGTGTGGAAAGAAAAAGGGCATTGCAGAGGTTATTGGAGATTAGGAGGAATCTTATATAAGGTTACCCCGCGTCCTAGTAGCCATTCAAAAATACAACCCGAGCACAATTGTTGAGTATTCTCATCCTCCTCCTCCTGTCGGTGAGTTACACATGTTTTGACAGGTATTCTGGGCATTTGGGCCTTGCATTGAAGCTTTCTCTCATTGTCGGCTTGTCATTTCTGTTGATGGAACATTCCTGCATGGTAGATATAAAGGGGTAATACTGATTGCCATGGGTGTTGACGCCCAGGACAGTATATTTCCTCTTGCATTTGCCATTGTTGAAAAGGAGAACTGGATGAACTGGCGTTGGTTCTTATATCTGCTTTGCAAGCATATTATCAATAGTCGTGAAGTATGTTTAATATCTGACCATCATCACGGCATTTTTAAGACTATAGCTGAAGATATGTGGTGGCCAAATGTGCATCATCAATTTTGCTTGAGACATATGCGAGCAAATTTCTTGGATAAGCATAGAGGGGAAGGGTTGAAGTATCTATTTTGGAGAGCGAGCAGAGCAACTCAAGATAGAAAATTGAAATCTATCTTAGAGAGTATCCGTGGAATTAACCCCGAGGCAATTGCATGGTTTCAAAATTTGTATGCCAGAAAATGGACATTGGCACTCGATGGTGGTTACAGATATGGCATCATGACTACCAACATGTCCGAGGTTTTCAATGGAGTGATGAAGGGAGCCCGTGGGATGCCAATCACATCAATTTTTGAAACTACCTTCTACCGTTGTCTGGAGTACTTTCAAGTAAGGCATGGATTTTCACTTAATGTCTTAGGAGGTAATCTTAATAACCCTAACATCAATCCCCTACACCAATTCAGCCAGAACGTTCATTACCGCTACTTGAAGATCAGCGAGAAAGGGGCAACAGATCAGGTAAGGAGGTTCAACAATCATGAAATAGGGGTGTATCAAGTGACAATCGCACGTCAGGGTGATAAGGGAGGAAATATCCGGATTGTCCGACTTAATGAGCGTACCTGTACATGTGGTAAATGGGTTGCCTATCACATGCCTTGTTCCCATCTTCTTGCATGTTGCCATGCACAACATCTTGATGGTTGATATTTCATTTATCGATTTTACACCATTAGGGAATATTACAAGACATGGAAGGGGACATTTGAACCAATCGAGCATGAGGACTATTGGGGTGTGGATGGTCTGGTGCCACATTTTTCCCTAATCCCCACCTTCGACGTTCTGTGAAGTCTGGACGGCCTAGATCAAGACGCTTCCAAAATTGTATGGACTTTCAAGCAGATAAACGAAAGACTCTGTGTTCATCATGCCATCAAGAAGGCCACAACCGTCGTAGATGCCCGAACATTAGGGAGTCGTAGAATGTTTTTCATGTAATTTATGTTTAGTTTGAATTGGATTCAATTTTAGTTGCAGTTTCATTTTATGTACTTTTCATTAAACTTGAAAACTTTAATGTAATTTCTATTTGAGTTGAATTTTTCAATATGAAAGTTTATGTTTGGTAAAATAACAGTTAGTTCTTATTTCAGTTTCAGTTGCAGTTTCATTAGAATATGTTTAAAAAAAAAACCAGTTAGTTCCTATTTCAGCTTCAGTTTATGTTAGGCCAGGGGAGTTAGTGCGGCCGCCCAAACTCTACGCCTAAGTTAGTGCGGTCGCCCTAACTCTAAGGACAAAAAATCAGTTCAAGTGAACTCGCTACATGGTGTAGCGATTTCACTAAACTCGCCACACGGTGTAGCGAGTTTAATGAAATCGCTACACGGTGTAGCGAGTTCATTTGAACAGGCTTCCATAGCAGCAGCAATCTTCAGCATCCCACCTGCAAAGTGCAAACAACCTGCAAACAGAATCCCATATCCAATATATGCAACATCTCCAATATCCAATTTATGAAACTATAAACCTGTACAATATACCATAACACACATCTACATAAATGTACTAAAGTGTAAAAATAAATAAAATGCAAATATCCAAATAAAAACTAAAAAAATCTAAAAAATCATAGTTTCAGTTATTACAAATAAAAAAATCCAAATAATAACTAATACTACAAAGTATCATTACATCTAAATAAAAAAAAGTTTCACCTATTCCTCCTCTCATAGTCACCTGGGGTGAACTTCCTCGTCGGATTCAGCTGCCGAGACCCTCTTCTAATCAACTCCGCCCGTTGAGTAGGGGTAAGTCGTTCCCCACTAGACGAAGTCGCAGCCGGATCAGAGAAGGGTGTCGTGGCCTCAAATTGACTCCCACCAAAAGAAGTCGAACTCGGATCGGAGAAGGGTCGGAGCCCTGCTTGTGATGTAGAAGGAGGAAGCCTAAAGCCACTTCCACTCCCCAAATATAGTCTGAAACCCATAGTGGATCTAGGGGGAGGGTCTGGCTGGGCACTCCACTGACTCCCACTCCCACTCTCCCACCCACTCCCACTCTCCTACCCACTCTCACTCCCCACCCACTCCCACCCCCACTCCCACTACCATAAAATTGACTCTGAGTCTGAGTCCACTGTAACCATTTAAATTGTCCACCATCCTGGGTATGGGTCTGGGCTTGAGGCTCGGGATCGGGCTCGTTGTGCAACCCCATTTGTGGTTGTGGCTGTGGCTGTGGCTGTGCACGATGTCTAACCCGATGCTGTCGAGGTTCTACCCCCTGTGCGCAATCTACCAGTGGGGGAGGTGCTACAACAGTCTCAAGGCTTGTTTGCTCCCTAACTCCCATGAGCATGTGTCTAATAATATTCCGCATTGAAGCTTGTCTGGCATGCTCCTCCGCCTCATTCTTGACATGCAAACACTGAAGGTTCTGCACCTGTTTTTATATCAAAAAAATATAAGTATGAGACATAAGTTAATAAATTGAAGTTTTGTTTAAAAAAAACTAGAAATTATAACTTGAAAAATGTAAATACTTACCACATCCTCTAGGCAAGGGGCAACCGACCGATATCCAACCTCCTCTATATGAGTGAGGTTCTGCACAAACATACACGTTATCGGCCTCTAGGCAAGGGGTAACCAATCGATATCCAACCTCCTCTATATGAGTGAGGTTCTGCACAAACATACATGTTATGCTCCGATACCACATCATATATGGATCAGTGTAATGCATATCGTGAATGCCTGAGACCCCGAAAACCAAAAATTGTCGCTGCTGTTCCCAGAGTGCAATATATTGTCGATGGCGGTCGCTCCAAATCACGACATTGTTTCCCCGCCTGTCACATCTGTGCAAGTCCGGATGAGTGTTGCACGATTCTGGGACTCCCTGCAGCAGGCTAAACTGCCTCATAACGCGATCCGATAAATGCCACTCGATCCTCTCAAAGCATACAAGAGGGACCCGCGCCCACCAACTCCCTAAACCTGAGTACTGTAGGCCGAAGTGTATCTTTCTGCATAAGGCTGCCACACAACATGATCATCGGTTAGCTTGGCCAGTTGATCACGATATCCTCTCAAGTTATGTGCAGTAACCTCCTTCAGATACAATGATGAATGGGTCCACCTAAAATTTCATAAACATAATAATTATAAGAAAAAGTTAAAAAAATTAATAATAAAAAAATACAATAACGACGAGAAAATAACGTATGATATATGTATACCTGCATCCGAGGGGCATGAGCACGTTGTCCGGATCTCTGTTTCGCCTACGAATTTGCGGTTGCACACATAGCAACCGCTCCCAAGCCCAAATCTATATCAATTAAATATATATCAAATACTATAAATAATGCCGAAAATTTGAAATCAAACTTAAAAACAACAACATAATGAACATTAAAATGAGATAAACATACCTGTAGAACGTTGAGAAATCCTCCTGTGAATGTGTGCCCAAATTCTAATTTTTGTTTTTAGATTTTTTAGATTGGATTCACGCGAGTTTGAAAACATCCGATTTAATTTGAAAAACGAAGTCTCCACGCCATTTTGATTTCCTCAAAACTTTAAAAAAAAGGATTTTAAGGTTCGGAGGTTAAGTTACCCCTTGGGAAGAACGGATCGTCATTCACCCAAGGTGCCTTGCCGTAGCAAGTCTCCCTAGATTCCATTTATCGTGCTTGCTTGCGTGCTTTCTTGTGTGCATGTGTTGAAAAGAGGGGGGGGGGAGAATGTCCCAAGTTGTCTTTCGGACGTACAAACCATTTAGTTGGTTGTCGCTCGGGATTCCTTGGATTTTTATGTGTTCGGGACTTTGATCCCGTCCTCATCTTGGACTTGTGATCATCGCTATTTGACTTTGGGTCTTGCGTGATCGAGAGAAGGACTCTCTTTTATAGTCCAAAATGGGGTTCTTTAGAAAAGGAGTGTTCTTAGCCCATCAATCCTACGCCTTGAGATGATTGAGCTTATATTGGAGCTATCATGCTCGTCTCAAGCGATAATCGGAGATATAGGTTCAAGGTTTTATCCCTTTCTAAAGAGATTGCGGCACCTTTAATGGAAGAAACGATGTAAAGATAGAATCTTTACACTGGTCCGTTCCGAAGGTTGCTAATGGGGACATGGGGGAATGCATGTTAAAAATGACATTTTTAGTGAAAAGATGACATTTTTTGGGTGCAAAGGATGCTCTTTGATTTGCAAAGGATGCTTTTTGATGTAAAGAAAGGATTTTTATGCAAAGGATGCATTTTTATGTGGAAAAATAGTGTTTCATATGCAAAGGATGCATCTTTGATGTGAAGAAATGATCTTTTATGCAAAGGAATAATTTTTAATGCAAAGGATGGATTTTTATGTGTGAAAATGAGTTTTAGGATGCAGAGGATGCAATTTGAATATAAAGATTACATTTTTATATACAAAGGATGCATAAAGATACCATTTTTATATAAAAAAAGGATTTTTAGGTGCAAAGGATGCACCTTTAATGCAAAGATTACATTTTTATGGGCAAAGGATGCTTATTTCATGCAAAGGATGCAAAGGGGGAGGGGGCATGATTTATATGAATAAAGATAGGATCTTTAACAACAAATACCAAGTCCCAAGCAAGATAATAGTAATATATGAATGCAAGGAGCAATTATATCACATAAACAAGCATAATGCAAGGTAAAGGGGTGAGAGGTTACCAATGGTGGTGACCTCTTCTTCTTTGGATCTTGCCTAGTGGATGGACCAACTTGGAAGGCTTCAAGGAGGAGGGAGGTGGCTTCTTGGCACTCTTCAACTTCTTGGATTTTCGCAGCAGGGCTTGAACAGAGCTTTTGGTGCTGAATGTGGTATGTTGTTGTGTGTCAAAATGGGTAGAGGAGGGCTCTATTTATAGGCAGTCTGGATAAGGCTAATGAGGCCGTGCGGCTAGGAGTCCCCTCCTAATGCAGCCGTGCGGCATTATCCTGTATGACTCAGCATGTTTCTAGAATCATGCAAGGTGGCACTTCTAGAAGGTTTTCCATATTAAGGAAAACGTGCCCTTTTAATTTAAATCAGTCCCTTCATTCCTCGGAAGGTTCGGAACAGTTTCGGAATTGCTCCCGGACTTTAGGAAAGTCCGGGAAATTGCCGAAAAACTTAACCGGAAGGCATGAGCCAGATTTGGGTACTTACACCTCCGCACTGTTTCGTCACAGTACACAACTCTCGAGATAAGAAAGCGAGCGACGCACTTCCCCAACTGTACTGGCAGACCCTGGAAACATCCCAAAGCAGAGGGAGATAACACAACTTAACCTTGTTGTTCGTATGATCAGGCATCACCATAGAACCCAAGGCGAGAATGATATACGCCCGTACTTACATATCCCCAATGTCTAAAGAAGTATCATCAACGAGGTCATGGAAGTGTGGATACTGGCTCGTAATCCACCTGAGCTTTAGACTACTCCTATCTATATCTCCAGGATTAGGGACAGCCCCTAAAAGCTGCTGACAAACATCCCGCCAGTTTACATGTGATGGGATGCCAGAATCAGTAATAGCATCCCCATCAATCGGCAACCCGAAAATCATGCCGATATCCTCTAGGGTGATCGTCATCTCACTAACTGGGAGGTGGAATGAATGGGTCTCCGGATGCCATCTCTCGATCAAAGCCTTTAGTAACCCATAATCGTACTAAACTCTCCCAATGTAGTGAACTCCACTAAAGCCGCACTCTGCTAATCTGGACAATATTTTAGGAGCTAATAAGTCCGGCAAGGAGGCACCACGATGAAATGACAGCGGACTAGCAACCTCCACATCGGCCAAAATATACCGAGCTCTATTGTTCTCATGTTTGGTCAGAACAGAGTTATCGATAGGCTTAGGATCAATGAAGTAATCCATCTATTTATTTCAATATCAAATTAATACTAATACAATAAGATATCATATACAAGAAAGTTGGTTATTTTTGGCAATTATTTACGGCGGGCAACACGCGACCGCCGTATATATTACTTATATACGACGGCCAACACAGAGCCGCCATATATAACTAATATATACGGTGGTATGCTATATCCACTGTAAATATAAAGAGTATATACGGCAGTATGCTATATCCGCTGTAAATATAAAGAGTATATACGGCGGTCAAGATGTAGTCGCCGTATAGAATTACTATATACGGCGGTCACACGGAGGCGCCGTATATACTTATATACGTACATAGTATAAAATTGATATATATGGGTCTGATATCATAGTTATATACGGCGGTTAACAAATAGCCGCCGTATATATTAGTTATATATGGTGGCCAACACGAAGCCCCCGTATATAACTAATATATACGGTGGATTCTACAGGACCGCCGTAAATACTAATATAAATCGCGAAATTAATTTCCCCAAAATTCCCTCTCTCAGTTTGCACAAAAAAATGAAAATCTCTCCCAAATTTCTCAAACCCTACCTACTCCGTCCGGTGACGAGTGAAGACGACGGTGACGAGGAAGACGAGGGATAACCGACGGCGACCAGTGAAGACGGTGAAGAACCCAGCTCCGGTGAAGACGGTTGTAGATCTGAAAATTATTGCAGCTCCGGTGAAGAACCATGCTGTCGGTTAGTTCGAGGGAACCAGTGAAGATCTGCCTTCTTTCTCTCTCTAAATCCAGTGAAATCTTGGTAAAGGTACCTTTTTTCTCACCTGTTTCCTGTTGTTCTGTTTCTTTTTGATTTTAAAGGTATATTTATCAAAATTTTGGTTGATGGGTTGATCTGATTTTCGTCATTATTCATGTGGATGTTTTTTGATGATGTTGATTTTTATTGTTTTTATGAAGCTTGAATTCACGATTTATGCTTTAAATTGCCTATTGTGTCATACTGTTTTATTGGTTTGATTATTTTGTGGGTAGAAATTGTTTGATTAGGTAGATATTGAGCTGTTTAATAGTTTGTATGTGGGTGTATGTATCATGAGAGATTTGATCTATTTATACATATTAGGTTTTCAAGAATGGAATGTAAATTATGTAAATTCTGCAATTTATACTATTTAGATTTAGTTACTCTCTTTTAGAAGAAAACTTATGTGTATATTTGCACTATGAAGATTAAGGCGTGTTATATTGAACAAATAGATTGATTGGTTGAATAGCGTTAAAGTAGTGGTTGATTTATTTAGTTAAGTGGATGGTTAGGTAACTCGTGTTTATTAGCCACTAGAATACCCTTAAAGTCATCTATTGCAAAATGTCTCTTAAAATAAAAAAGATCGACGCTCATTTAGCTAGTCATTAGATTTGAAATCATCCCTTAATGCTACTACATGACTCATTTAAATCACGTTACATATTATTAGCTTCTCAATTAGGGGGGGGGGCTTGTGAGAGAGAACGAATGAATGTTGTCATGGGGTTATACTATATCATGGGCCCAAGCTCGACTACTAGGCTAGGATCCAACAATGTATATTATCTATCGAGCCAAAAGTTGTATTTAGACTATGTTTGTTTATGAGTTTATTTTTATTCTAAAATTTGTGTCTCTCGGTCTTATATATAGGTTGTATTTTAACGTTAAAAATATCAAGTCATATATGGACAAAAGTTGGATTGATATGGGTAACCAGATTTCAAATGAGTATATTTCTGGGGTTGACAACTTCCTCGACTTTGTAATCTCAAAAAAGTCTCTTGGTGCTAAAGAAATATATTTTTCTTGTAAAAAATGCTCAAATCGTTACCTAAAAGACCATGCAACCGTGAAATCACATTGTATTGAAGTGGGATTTGAAACAAATTACAAGAATTGGACTAGGCATGGGGAAGAGTACATTTCGGCGTATAAGAATGATAATAATAATAGGACAACTCAAGATGCCACTGAAATTGACTTGGGCATGCAAGATTGTATGAGGAAAATGGTATATGAAGGGATGGGTATGCCGGATAGTAACCAGCCAGGAATTGAAGAAATCGTACAATCAGATGCAGCCACCGCAAAGTTTCTTAGACTTTTGAGAGATGCTGATCAAGACTTGTGGGAAGGGTATGATAAGTTTACAGTACTCTCATTTATTGTAGAACTTATGCACTGGAAGGCTAATTATCGATTGGCCAATAAGGGATTTACTTCTTTATTAAAGATTTTCATTAGGGCATTGCCTCAGTCAGTAAAAGTGCCAAATTCCTATCGTGAGGCGTACAAGATGACTGCAGATTTGGGTTTCAGTTATAAAATATGGGACGCGTGCATTAATCATTGTATGTTGTTTCGAAATGAAACTGAAAAGCTTACTAAATGTGAAATTTATGGAGCCTCTAGATATAAGCAACAAGAAGAAGAGGGTAGCGGTGAAGGTGCGAAAACAAGTGGCAAGAATAAACTGCCCAAGCAGGTAGCAATGAAGAGAGTATGGTATTTTCCCTTAAATCCAAGGTTGCAAAGTTTGTATTGGTCATCTAAGACCATAACACTCATGAGATGGCATGCCGAGAAAAGAATAGACGATGGTGTGCTGAGACATCCTACAGACTCTCGTGTGTAGAAGGGATTTGATGAACGTTATCCATTATTTTCAAGTGAAATTCGGAATGTTAGATTGGGATTAACATCTGACGGATTTAATCCTTTCAGAACAATGACTATATCTCACAGTACTTGGCCGATTGTGCTTATGCCATACAATCTTCCACCTTGGTTATGCATGAAACAACCATATTTCTTCTTATCGGTGCTTAGTCAAGGCCCAAAAGGACCGGGTAACAAGATAGATGTGTATCTCCAACCGTTAATTGATGAGTTGAAGGAATAGTGGGAAGATGGTATATCAACTTATGTTGCATCAAGGAATGAGTTGTTCACTTTATGAGCTTCACTATTATGGACAATAAATGACTTTCCTGCATATGCAATGTTGTCTGGATGGAGCACTAAAGGTGAATATGCTTGCCCTTGTTGCAATGTGAGACCTCAAGCACGATGGTTGGAACATGGTGGCAAGTATTGTTATATTGATCATCAACGCTTCTTACCTAGGAGTCATGCTTTTCGTAAGGATAAAAGCTCTTTTGATGGTACTCATGAAGTGAGAGATAAGCCCAAGTTATTGTTTGGAACAAAATTGCTTAACAAGTTTAAAATATGGAAACAGAGTATAAAATATAAGATATTTTTAAAAAGAGGAAAAGAGAAGAGGGTGAGAAGCAACAAGCCAAGTTAGAGAAGAGAAAGGTTCCTAAGTTGTGTCACAATTGGAAAAAGAGGATTATATTCTTTGAGTTGCAATATTTGGGCAAATAATCATGTTCGTCATAATCTTGATGTTATGCACATTGAAAAAATGTGTGTGATAATGTGCTACATATTCTGTTAGGTATTGCGGGGAAATTAAAAGATAATGAGAAATAGAGAAGAGACCTAAAAGAGATGAACATTCGGAAACCATTGCATCTAGAAATGCTTCCATCTCGCAAAGAAGTTATGCCTCCGGCTCAGTTCACAATGAGTAAGAAGCATAAATATACATTCTTGAAAGTACTAAAGGGAGTCAAAGTCCCTGATGGCTACTCGTCAAACATATCTCATTGTGTACATCTAGAGGAAAGAACTATTTGGGGTCTTAAGAGCCATGATAGTCATATTTTGCTCCAACAACTACTCCCTTTAGCTGTTCAAAAAGCATTGCCTACTTCTGTTGTAAAAGCCATCATTGAGTTGGGAAATTTCTTTAGGCAATTATCCTCAAAGGTGAATACACTTGCTGATCTCGAAAAGATACAAGATCAGATGGCTGTCACACTATGCGCTCTCGAGAAAATATTCCCACCAGCTTTCTTTGATGTTATGGAGCGCTTGCCCGTGCATTTAGCTGAGGAGGCCTTGCTAGCAGGCCCAATACAATTTCGTTGGATGTATCTGGTAGAGAGTGAAATTGCCCGGATACGAGAGGCAGCGCGTTCGCACCCCGACATCTGGCATTTCCCCTGCCTTGCGGCATTTTGTGTGTTGGAGGGAGGTGTCTCACTGTGTTTTTGCTTTGTAGAGTCGCCATGCCATTTTTATTAAGCCCAAAACATTGAAAAAGGGCATCAGTTTAAAAATAAACTGTTTTTGTGTGATGAAATTTTGAGTTCGGAGGTCAGATGACTCCTCGAGAAGAGAATATTAGAATATTAGAGCTCACCCGAGTCGCCTCGTAAAAATGAGTCTTTCGGTACCCCTTATATTCTTTAACTGTTGTGTGTGTATGTGCTTTTAAAAATGCATGCTGTATCGGATGTCTATATTGTACACTACGTATTGAAATGTATTGAAATAGTGTAGGAAGGAAGCCTTACCAGTATTGGTTCGTGTCTGTCTTCCGCGGGGAAATAGTGTTTGAGGATGGAATAGTGCTTCGGAATGAGCCGATTGTCTGCGGACAGAGTTTCGGCGTGCGTCGGGATCGCAGGGATCGATCGGGCAGAGGTTCGGCATGCGTTGGGATCACAGGGATCACTCGGGCAGAGGTTCGGCGTACGTTGGGATGGCAGGGGTCACTCGGGCAGAGGTTCGGCGTGGGCCTAATCGCCGGGTTTGACTCTAAAGAGCCGGACGCCTCGGAAAGACTGTGCAAGGCCTCAGAGTACCACGAGAGGCCTCAGAGTACCTTGAGAGTGCCTCAGGGCAGTGCGGGAGCGTCGCAGGAGCGCTCGGAGAGGCTTTGGAGCAACACAAGGGAGCTCGGAAGGCCTCAGAAGGATCCGAAAGGGGCCGGTATTGCCCCAAAGGATCTTAGAGGGGTGCCTGAAGGCTGGGGGGAGAGGAGAGAAGAGGGAGATGTGTAAAATGAGGGAGGGGGAGCCCTCTATTTATAGTCCTCAGAAATGTGCAAGAAGGTCCGTACGGACCTTCCATGAAATCCAACATTTTAGTTTTCCCGGATTTGAGGGAATAATATGGACTTTAAGAGGATTTCGAAATGATGGTGTCTGGTAACAAGAAGGTCCGTACGGACCAACTTGCATGTAGGAAGGTCCGTACGGACCTCCAAGGTATTCCAGTAATTATTATTTCCTTGATTTGAGGGAATAAGGTGGACTTTAAGAGGATTCAGTAATTATGATAACAAAGAGGTCCGTACGGACCATCTCTGCTTTTTTGCATAATTCCTCAAAAGTCCTTTTGTCCTTTTTTGTTCCAGAAAGGCCCCCCTTGGTTTGGTTGGTGGTTTAATGGTTTTTGAGGGTTACGGGTATTCGAGACTGCGTTTGTGTGAGTCTGCGATGTTTCCCGTGTGCTCGGAAGAGGGTGATCCAGATTGGGGTACTTACAGAAGCCCCTTGACGACGTCACTTACGGAGGAAGTGGGGTCGTCGATAAGATAAGGGTCTTGATCTGGATCGCGTGCTGGGAGAGGAAGTGACCATGTAGGTCGGTTCGTGAGGACGTGGCGGTGTCCTGTTGTGTGACCGTTTAGGCCGATTGGCTGGACCCTGTGATAGGATTCCTACGTATCCCTAGCGGGAATCAAGCCTGATCGTAGTTCATGTGTGGGGTGAGTGTTGTTGTGTACGAGGACGTGAGATGTCCTCTGATTGAAACTCTGTGTATGGACGTGGTGGCGTCCTGGGTGACCGTATAGGTCAGTGGTAAGGACGTGGTGGCATCCTGGGTGACCGTATAGGTCGGCTGTGAGGACGTGGTGGCGTCCTAGGTGACCGTAGAGGTCGGGTGTGAGGACGTGTTGGCATCCTGGGTGACCGTATAGGTCGGCTGTGAGGACGTGGTGGCGTCCTGGGTGACCGTATAGGTCAGTGGTAAGGACGTGGTGGCGTCCTGGGTGACCGTATAGGTCGGTGGTAAGGACATGGTGGCGTCCTGTGTGACCGTAGAGGTCGGCTGTGAGGACGTGGTGGCGTCCTGGGTGACCGTATAGGTCTGTGGTAAGGACGTGGTGGCATCCTGGGTGACCGTAGAGGTCATCTGTGAGGATGTGGTGGCGTCCTGGGTGACCGTATAGGTCGGCTGTGAGGACGTGGTGGCGTCCTGGGTGACCGTATAGGTTGGCTGGCTGGACCCTGTGATAGGATTCCTACGTATCCCTAGCGGGAATCAAGCCTGGTCGTAGTTCAAAGGTCGTAAAATTGTGAGTGTATACGGGCATGGTGATGCCCTGAAGTGTCGTGTGACCGTCGAGGTCGACTGTGAGGACGTGGTGGCGTCCTGAAATGGAAATTTTACGGTTTTCCGAACCGGGTAATTTAAAGCCTTCCGGGCTGGTGATAGTGATTTGGGAGGTTTATACGGTCTTTCGGACCGAGTGGTTTAGAGCCTTTCGGGCTGGAGATAGTAATTTGGCTGATTTATGCAGTCTCCCGGACTGAGTAGTTTAAAGCCTTCCGGGCTGGAGGTAGTGATTTGGGAAGTTTATACGGTCTTCCGAACCGAGTGGTTTAAAGCATTCCGGGCTGGAGATAGTAATTTGGCTGATTTATGCAGTCTCTCGGATTGAGTGATTTAAAGCCTTTCGGGCTGGAGGTAGTGATTTAGGAAGTTTATACGGTCTTCCGGACGGAGTGGTTTAAAGCCTTCCGGGCTGGAGATAGTAATTTGGCTGATTTATGCACTCTCCCGGACTGAGTGATTTAAAGCCTTCCGGGCTGGAGGTAGATGAGGGCATGACTTGTCCTCTGGCTGTGGTTGTGTCATGCGTGAGGACTTGATTCGTCTTCTGACTGCGGTTGTGTCATGCACGAGGACTTGATTCATCTTCTGACTGCGGTTGTGTCGTGCGTGAGGACTTGATTTGTCTTCTGATTACGGTTGTGTCGTGCTGAGGACTTGATTCGTCTTCTGACTGCGGTTGTGTCGTGCGTGAGGACTTGTTTCATCTTCTGACTGCGGTTGTGTCGTGCGTGAGGACTTGATTCGTCTTCTGACTGCGGTTGTGTCGTGCATGAGGACTTGATTCGTCTTCTGACTGCGGTTGTGTCGTGCATGAGGACTTGATTCGTCTTCTGACTGCGGTTTGTGTCGTGCATGAGGACTTGATTCGTCTTCTGACTGCGGTTTGCGGAGGCGTGATTGCCTTGATCTTCGATTGTAAGAGGTGAATGCCTCGTGTTTTGTCCGCTGGGGAAAGGTTAGACTTATGATGACTGCCGGTGTTCATCTGTTGGGGATATGTGGCCTCGTAGGGGATTTGTCCGCTGAGAAGGTGACTTCGGGCTTACTTTGATGGCCGGTGGTTGATTCACCGTTTGGCGTTTTGGAGGCATTTTGTACCTTGGGATTTGTGCTTGGAGGCGCTTGCTCCTTTTGCGCTTGTTTTACCGTTTAGTGGGCGAGGTCCGGGCTTACGATGACGGCCGGTGTTTGTGTTGCCGTTTAGTGGGCGAAATCCGGACTTACGATGACGGCCGGGGTTGGTGTTGCCATTTAGTGGGCGAAATTCGGACTTACGATGATGGCCGGGGTTGGTGTTGCCGTTTAGTGGGCGAAATCCGGACTTACGATGACGGCCGGGGTTGGTGTTGTTGGGTTAAGGACCAAACTGCATTGAATCTGCTGAAATAGGCCTTTGAACAGCCAGGGGCAAAGATTATAAGGGCAAAGAAGTAATTTGGCCCTAAAATGCAAGGAGGTCCGTACGGATCTTCTCTCTCTGCAAAGAGGTCCGTACGGACCTTTGTGATTTTTTAAAATCCCCAGGTTTTGACCAGCTTCAGCACCGAGGCAACCCCCCATTTTCCTCTTCCAGTTTCGTGAGCAGCCGAGAGAGAGAAGGAGAAAACTCCATTTTTGCTCCAAATTCCTTAGAAAATCCTCCACATTTAGCTTGAATTGCTTGTCAATGGCCGAAAGGGCAAGGAGAGGTCGTCGTCAGAGGGGCCAAGAGGCTCTCGAGCAGAGGGCGGATCTTCAAAGGAATTGGACTTCCTTCGTGCCTTCATCGAGGAACACGGATGTGTTGTATCCGAATCCGGAGGTGCACAACTTGTGAGATAGGGCCGTCGGGGAGGTAAGAAATCAATTTAGTCTTGATTCTTTGTTTGAGTTGTTGTATGCTAGAACTAGGTTTTAGTTTTTCGCATATTTGGGGCTTTTGTTGTTTGCCATGCTTTTTGTGAAATTCGTGATGAATTGTTGAAATTGAGCATGTAAGAATTGTGGGTATGTGAATTTTGTGCAAAAATGTGGAGATTAGCTCTTATTTGTAAAAATAAAGTGCCTCTCTTTGAAATGCATGCTTTGGTGTTTTGTACCTTATGCTATTTCTGCGTGTACATTGTGAGAAAATTGCCATGCAGGGACGAATTTTGTGAAAAATGTGACGTGTGCCGTGTTTTGTGACGGGTTTTGTCTGAAAGTATGTGCCGTGTAGGGACGGAATTTTTTTGAAAATGTGTCATGTAGTGTGTGCCGTGTTTTTGGTGACGGAATTTGTGGGGAGTTTATGTGCAATGTGTGCCGTGTTTTGTGACGGGTCTTTTGAAAATGTGTCGTGTAGGGTTTAATCCCTCTGTTGAGAAAATTTGTACAGTGTGTGCCGTGTTTTGTGACGGACTGCATGGGGAAAATTATGTGCAATGCGTGCCGTGTTTTGTGACGGGTTACATGTGAAAATTATGTGCAATGTGTGCCGTGTTTTGTGACGGGTTATTTTTGTTTTGCCGTGTTGGGACGGACTTTTTTTTTATGCTTTGGTTTCCTTTTGGTATTTTGCATTAAGTACTGTGACTGACGTACCTTTGCTGTGTTTACCTGCAGGATGAGGGGCTTTTGTCTGGGAAAGCCAAAAAGATGAAGTCTCGGTGGTCGCTCGAGGTCAGATGAGTTGTGGCAAGTAGCTGCCTGGACATCTCTAGGGGAGGGCAAAGCCGAGCCCTGTGGAAGCCGGTCTACGGTTCTCGCTTGGGTGCGTTCGTGGAGAACCTGGCCGGGATTTCGGATACGAGGAAGAACAAGAGTATCTTCCTGGGCTTGTCCGAGTATTGGTGGGATACCACCCACACCTTCCATTTGAGCTGGGGCGAGGTGACGGTGACTCCCACCGACTTTGCAGCTATTACCGGGCTTTCCTTCAAAGGAGGGCCAGTGCGGTGGAGGGACAGGATGTCCGATGGGGTGCTGGCTGAGCTGTTGGGCTTTGCGCCTCTTCCTCGCAGGGGCCTGGGCATGCTGTACGGCGACGTAGAGATGCAGATTTCGGCCAACATTGGGGCCTATCGCCGTGGTACCGGCTTGGTGACGGCGGAGCAGCTGGCACGCTCCTTCTTGTGGTTTGCCCTCTCCGAGACTCTGTTCTCGAATCACGCTACCGCGGCTCCTTTTCCTCTGCTGGAGAGTTTGGTGGATTTGGAGAGGGTTGGTGAGATAGCTTGGGGCGAGGCGGGCCTGGCCGAGCTTTATTTTTCTTTGGACCGGTTTAGCCGAGGCGTGGCCAGTTCTTTGGGCTGCTTTGATTTCGCTTTGGAGGTATGGGGTTTATTGCTGTTTTTGATTTAGCAATTTGTCATTTCTCCGTTTTCTTTTGCACCGAGCCTTTTCTGCTTTTGTCGCAGGTATGGTTCTATGAGATCTTCCGGTGCTTTCCATGGGATCGAGATGCTGAGGCTATAGCGGCCTATCCTGCTATGTTGGGCTAGGCCCGTCCGTTGAGGAGGAGGAGGACGAGTAGGGGGAAGCTCACCATCGTCTAAGGGGATGTGGAGGAGCACCTGGAGAGAGATAGCCCGGCGGAGTTTGATCTGTATCCCTGGGCTCAGTATGGGGATACGAGTTTGAGGGTGGTCCCGTGGTGACGGCGCAGAGGAAGATGCTGCGGGGCCTGACCTACGATGTCATGTATTTGGGGGAGAGGGTCTTCTGGCAGCATGGCCCGGGTATGCTCCCCATGACTCCGAGGGACCCACCTTTTGGGATGATGGATTCCCGTGACATGGACGTGCTGGAGCATGAGAGATATCTGAGCGGCGTGAGTGCCGATGAGTTTGTTTTGTATGGAGAGGAGTATGGGGCCTTCGTTAGGAGGAAGCTGAGGACGCCACAGGTGTTGGCGAGGGAGAGGCGGGATGGCCCACCGCGTCTCCCCAGATGTTCCGGTGCCTGGGCTGGACTTCACATATGTTCGTGGGGATTCGTCAAGGTGGAGGGTGTCGGTACCCGTCCCTGAGCAGGCTCCTGCTGCCTATCAGGTTGACCCGAATATGCCGGTGAGTGTGCTTACTCTTTTCCATCTTGGCATTTTTTCTGTATTTTTCTCTTTTTGTATGCCTGTATCTCTTTAGCTGAACGTTTCTTTGGCTGTTTGCTTGTGCAGGTCTTGGGGAGAGCCTTTGATACGCTGACCCGTCGTTATGTGGCGATGCGGTCTTTTGCGAAGAAGTTGGCGGGAAAGCTATCCTGCAGGTCTTCGCGGCGTGTGCCGGCGTACGAGCCGATGCCTTCGAGGCATTCTGTGGACGTTCCTCTGCCGAGGGCTGAGCCAGGGCAGCAGTTGGAGGGACCTGTTCGGGGGCGGCATAACATGGATGCAAGGACGTCTTCGGGATTCCAGAGGCAGCCGATCCTTCACCAGTTCTGGCCTTCGCAGGAGGCACCGGGAGAGAGCTCGTCGGAGCCTTCCTTCTTTGATCCTTTTACCGGGGTTTACCCTTCAGAGTATTTTGAGTACCCACCCTAGGAGGGGGTTCAGTATTCTGATGACGATGGTGTGGCTGGCGAGTTTGCCGAGGCGCCTGACTTCTCGCTTAATGAGGTTGATGATGAAGAGTCGGATTAGGGATCATTTGCTTTCTCTCTTTCAAAATCTCCTTTTTTTGTTTAGCAACAGACATTATGGGTACCTGTAATAAAACACTTGTATTTGTACCGCAAAGTATTTTATTTTAAGATGTAATGCCGTATTTTGTGATTCCCGGGAATTGTCCTAGGAATTGTTGCTAGTTTATTATTTGTGCATGCCACGTGAGCTGGGAGTGAATTTGTGGGTAGCGTATGCTTGCCGGAAATGGGTTTGGCTAGAATTTTGGCAGATTGGAGCCAGGTCTTGCTGGGAACAGTGGCTGTTGTACTGTTTCCTGGAAACGTGGGACCATGGTGCAATAAGGTCCGTACGGACCAACTTGGAATGCAAGAAGGTCCGTACGGATCTCCTTTGCTTTTGGGAAGGGATAAGTGTTTTCCGGATGTCTGGACTTTCCCCACTTCCCATTTACAGTCCTTTCGAGCTTTCTTCCCCATTTTCTCTAGGAACCTCCATTTTTGCCATGGATTCTTCGTATGTTCCACGAGTTTTGCCGAGGCTTTCGAAGGAGAGGCAAGCATACTTCCTTGAGCGGATGAAAATGTGGATGCGACACCGTATGAAGCATCAGAGGCGGGCTTTCGAGGTAAGGTTTCGACTCTGCTTGGTTTGGTCCCTTAAGGAGTTGGTTCCTGATTGGGAATTGTTGCGGGCTGCCGCAAAGTTCTGGGATGTTAGGAGGCATGTGTATTTCTTCTCCTACAATGAGGTAGTGCCCACCTTTGAGGATTTTCGGGCTTTGATTGGAGGACCGGAGGTGGAGGCCATCTCGCTTCCTTTGATTGGCGGTGCTGCCGTGAGCGTGAAGCTTGCATGCTTTCTTAGGACTTCGTTGGGAGAAGTGCAGGGCATGATCCTTGATTCGGGTCATATTGACATTTCTGCGCTGCCGGAGCGAATTATGAGTGATGACGAGAATGATGTCTCGTGGGATGCATTTGCCTTGTGCGTGATAGCAACACTTTTCATGGTCAGCTCCCATGGGGTATGTGATGGTGCTTTGCTGGATGTGGTAGGGCACTGCAGAGCTAGAGAGAATATTGTCCCGTTGGTGCTGGGGGAGACTCTTCACGGTATTGACCGTCTCGCGACTGGGGATAGGTTCATGAGAGGGGGAAGCCCCGCTTTGCTCACCTTGTGGCTGCGAGAGATAGATCAGGCTATGCGTGAGGTTCCAGTGTCGTTTAGCCCGTGGACATTTGCTCAGCGTCCTCTTGTATTGGATATGGATCAATCCGCCTGGGAGAGATGGATGGCACAGCTTGGTACGCATCAGATCCGCTGCGGGTTCCGCACCGGGGATTGAGACTAGGAGGGCCTTTCAGAAGGGTCCTATGTTGTCGAGTTCCAGTTTGTCTTGGTCCTCCTTCTACATTCCGTTGCTTGTTTCCCGGCATTGGGATGAAGCGTAGAGCCTTTGTTGGGCCGGGATGACCTTGCCACTGCGGAGGTAGCTCCTCTTTGTATGACAGCTCCAGGTGCTCTTTTGTATTTTCTGAGGGTATGGAAGTATTCCGCTTTCCCTCCTGTGGTGCTCCTTAGATGTTGGGAGAATGTCGTATTGACGACCCAGTACCTGGCTTGGTATGAGCAGCGTGTTGGGCAGTCCCAAGTGGTTTTGGGGAGCAGGCGTGAAGCGATTTTGGGGCCCGATTGCCGTAGTAGCTATTGCCTTAGGAGTGCCGAAGCCTGGTCTGACCCTCAGGATGTCACGGGAGACGCTTTGTTTGACTACGAGACCAGAGTTGACCGACTGACGGAGAGAGGTCCCCTTTTGCAGACTCGCAGGGAGGAGATCCGAGCCGAAGCACGGGCAAACGAAGCCCTGAGAGCTGCTGGATTGTTTGACTCTACGGGGAGGACCCCTGATCTCGAATTGAGAGAGACAGAGCTGGCTCGCGTGGAGCAAAAGAAGACTCGCCGGGGGCGAGGGAAGAAAGGGAAGAATGGCGAGGGGACAAGCGCAGATGGCGCGGAATGACCTCCTAGGTATCCATTCATTGCATTGCAAACACATTATTTGTTAAATGTATTAAGCTGTCTTTTAGCATGTTGTGAACTTGAGAGTAGACCATGCTTGAACTCATCAAGAAATGTTGTAATCGTTAGTGATTTGTGATTTACTTTTAAAGCTTTTTCGAGACGCAAGATCTCTTGTTTGCCTTTTGTTTCTTTTGTGAGCCTTTCTGGCGTCCATCTTTGGACTTTTCTGTTGCATTTGTGGACTGAAGCAGCCTGGGCCTTGACGGCAATCCCTTTTGCTTGGGCTTTGTGTTTGGATGGGAGGTTGGATCATCCCTTGACAAGTCGTTTTGACGGTCTTTTCCGTAGCTTCCTTGCCTCTTGTTTGTTGGCGTCGGGCTCTTGACCTCTTTTGTAGCTTCTTCTTGAGCTTCTTTTTTTTTTTTTGTAAGCGTCTGCTTGAGCTCTTTTTTTTAAACGCGTGAGGGCGAAGACAAGCCCCTGGCTTGGAAGTTAACATGGGTCAGTCGTTTGATGTTGAGTGACCTTCGGATGTCCTTTGATGTTGCCGCCGTCGTTTGACTTGGTCAAGGTGATGGTGGGGGCATGCTCTTGGAAAGTGCGTAGCTTGATGGAGGTCTTGGTTGACATTCAAACTTTTGACTTTTTTGTGTATTTTTAGACCGGACCAATTAAGGTTGCCTACGTTCCCCCGGACTAGAGGGCTCAGGTCTGCGTAGTTCGACACTAGATGGAGTGCCAAGAGATGCACATTTGGTCTTCTTTAGGCGAAGTACCTGTGAAGTTTGCTTCCGTTGACTGGATTCATGAAGGGATTGCCGTCTAGGTCTGTCAGCTTCATGGCACCTCCGGAGAAGATCTTTTGAACCACGAAAGGGCCGATCCATATTGGTTCCCATTTTCCCAGTGGGTTGGTTCGAGTGGGAGGCTTTTCTTTGAGTACCAGAATGCCTTCCCTGATGTCTCGGGACTTGACTTTCTTGTCGAAAGCTCTAGCCATTCTCCGATTTGGTAGGCTCCTGACGTGTTCCATGGCCTTTAGTCGTCGCTCGTCTAGCAAAGCCGTCGTCGTGTCGGCTTCGAGCCATTCGACTTCGTTGATTTCATTTTCCAAGAAGACTCTGAGTGAGGGAATTTCTAATTCAAAGGGCAGGATCGGCTTCCATCCCGTATGTCGTGGCGAATGGGGTTTCTCCCGTGGTCGTTTCGACCGATGTTCGGTAGCCCCAAAGTGCAAGGTGCAGATTTTCGGGCCAATCGCGTCCTCGGGTGGTCATTTTTCGGATGATCCGTTCGAGGGTTTTGTTTGCTGCTTCTACGGCGCCATTTGTTTGTGGCCGGTAGGGAGAAGACTTGTGGCGCGTGATCTTGAATTCGGCCAGCAGTCTGTCGCATTCTCCTTTGAAATGGGAGCCGTTGTCTGATATGACTTCGTTCGGGATGCCGTATCGGCAGATGATGTATCCTTGAGGAAATGTGCGACTTTCTTGGAGGTGAGTACCTTGTAGGATTTGGCTTCAACCCATTTGGTGAAGTAGTCGATGGCTACCAAGATGAACTCGTGGCCGTTGCTGCCTGGTGGAGCGATTTTCTCGATGACGTCTATTCCCCATGTGGCGAAGGGCCAGTGCGTAGTCATGCAGTAGAGATCGTGAGGAGGTAGATGATTGAGGTTGGAGAACCGTTGACACTTGTCGCAGCCTTTCTGACAAAGTGGATGCGCCCGCCTCCATGGAGATCCAAGAGTAGCCCATCCGGAGAATGATTTGCATCGTGGCCCCGGGCGTTCATGCTGGGGCCGCAAGCCCCGTTGTGGACTTCTGCTCATGAGCTCACTTGCTTTTTCCCCGGGCCGATGCAAAGATAGGAGCGGTCCTTGGTAGCATTTCTTGTATAGCATGTCCCCAAGGATGACAAAGTGAGAGGCGAGGCGTTTTAGGGCCATGATGCTCTTGGCTCTGACTCCTTCCTTGGGTTGGCCTTCTTCGTTCATGAAAGGAGTTTTCCCGTTCTTGAGGTATTGGAAGATCTGATTGTTGGACTGTGCTAGTGAAGAGGCTTCTGACTTGCGTCTCTTTGGCTCTTCAGCATTTCCCCAAATCGCTTGTGATTAAAACCTTCTCAGCAGCTTGGGCCCGGTTTTTTTTTTCTTGTTTGACAACATGCTTAAATGTTTGCTTGATGCATTTACTCAATTAATGTGTTTGCTTCTTTGTTTAAATAAATTGTTATTAACTGTTGCGTGTTAGTTAACTCATAATTTGTTAAAGATGCAACGAAAATATATTTAGAAAGGTCGGACCTTTTATTGAAAGCGTAAAGACTGTACATCGTTGATTATGGACTCATGTTCTTCTGGCGTAGAGCCAACAGCTGACTCGAAAGACAAGAATTCACAGACAACATGACTCGAAGCTAACTATAGGCGACGAGGGATTGGACCAGGCTTCATTACTCTTGGCAGCTGTAGCTTCAAAGAGAGTGGCGATGGCTTTGGTGGCCAATCTTCAGTTGGCATGGATCCCGGAGGATAGCTTGCATGCGGTTCGACTTCAAACCAGATTGCGGAGGTTTTTGGTTGCTCCCCTGATGATATCCCTCCATTAGTGTTGTTGCCAGTCCTTGGGGGACCTTGATGATAGAAGTCGCTGAGGGCTACTTCCAAGAGGGCGAAGCATTCGCTGATTCGGAGTTGATTCTTGCTGATGTCGATCATTTTCATAGAATCTGCCTCTTTATCTAGGATCTTTGCTTGGACGACATTTACAATGTCTGACTCGAGGGGGCATGCTATCTCTCCTTCCCTGATTAGGCCTTGGAGGAGGTTGCGCCATTGTTCGTCTAGGTCAGACACCGGGATGTTGAATTGGACGATGCTGTGATGGCTCTCCCCGTGAGATCTGAGTGTATCGACAAGAGGGTTGTCCTGTACCAGTAGGTCGGTGACGAGCCAGTTTTCAAGAGGGTTTTCGGCGAAGTATGGGTCTACTACTTGGTCAATCTCTATCTGGGCGTCCATCTCCTGATCCTCTCTTAGCATTCTTCGCAGTTGCATATGTCGGAGTTGTCGTCTTGACCCATGAGCTCTTCGATCTCTAGCTCGTCGCGGCTTAGAGCGTGGATGTAGGGATCCACTTCGTAGCGGGTTAGGACTGGAGACTGATCTGCAGAAGAGTATTCGGTCATGTCGGGACCTTCTTCTGGGTCGTAGCTTACTGGCCAAGCGCTTGCCATTGTGCTGCTTCCGCGGATTACCTCGAGGATTCTCTTGGCGTTGGTGAATTTCACGCATTGGTGAAGAGTAGATGATACCGCTTTCATCTGATGTATCCAAGGTCGCCCCAACAGAGCAGAGAAGGTTGGTTTGATTTCCACGACTTGGAGCTCTACCGACTCTAGTTGCGCGTTGAATTGTATCCTCAGATTGATGACTCCTATGACTGGTCGTGGAGTGGAGTCGTAGGCTCGGATTATCCAAGGCGAATGTCTTATCAGGGAGCGGTCGACACGGAGTCGTTTCAACGTGCTCAAGGCGATGATGTTGACTGCGGAGCCGTTATCGATCAAGACGTTCGGGAGGTAGAACATCTCTATTTTTATGAGGATGAGGAGGGCCTCGTTGTGTCGATTCTCACACATCGGAAAATCATCGTCTGTGAAGGCTAGACCGCTTCCCGTGCTGCCATTTGATTCGCCTCTCCGGGGAGCGTTCGATCCATCCATTGGTGTGCCTTGGTCGGGGCAAAGATAGCAGGGAGACACTTGCCCTTGGGCGTTCTTGTCTGGATTCCTGGTCACGGGACCGTTTGACTCTGGTTTCACATTCCCAGTCGTAGCGGGATAGCATGTTGACGGTTTCAGGGATTGCAGGAGGCTTGCACTCGCCTGGAGTTTCGTCGAAGGCTACGTGTTCACCCTGTCGTTTCGGGGGAAAGGATTTCCGATGGTATTGGGGCCACGGGGGCGTTCCAACTGTTAGTCAAATATATGCTTAGGCTTAGAATTGCTTAATCCCAATCATAACAAGCATTAATGAGGACCCCTAATTTAGTTAGATCAAAATAGAATTTTTCTATGTACCATAGGATCCCTTAGTGCTCGTGCCCAGTGTTTTTGCTATGTATTTTTCTCAAGATTTGATGACTTGAAGACCAGAGAATTTCCATCAGCAATGTGTGAGTTACCGGTTGAAGTCATTTACCGGTCAAAGCTTCCTTACCGGTTTACCTATCTTACCGGTTGAGTTACCGGTCCAGTAACCGGTTATAGCTTACTCCTCAAGATTGTTAGCAGCTTGCCGGTGCATTAATTTATCCCAACCACCCAGCCATCAACTTTAGCTAAAGTTGGTAAAGCAAGCATGCTGACATGACATCTCTCGCAAAGAAATCGCACCTTCTTTGAGAATGTCAAGTAACCAAGCACTACGTAGCCCCATCTATCTCTCGGAAATCCTCTCTATCCAATCTCGCATTTAATGCAAGGATCTTCCCATTTAATGCCTCGCCATTCCAAGTCATCATTGCAACCTCTTCAAAGACAACGGCTCCTTTTCAAAGTTCACTATAAATAGCTTTCCCGGAGCATCAGAAGGTTGGGTGCATTTATGATTCTTGAGAGTGAGCCGCTTTGAACTACCAACCCGCACATTCTCTAGTTCAAAGCATTCAAAGCAAGTCCCTTTATTCACTAGACATCTCTCGTTAGGACTTATACACTCGGCACCTCAATCACCTCCGTAGTGTTCCTCCATTAGACTACTTATGGAACACATTGATTGATTCACACACAACACCCTAGAGAAATCACCACTTGTGAGCACATCTCTAGAAAACACCAGGTCTTTGTTGTAGCACGACCCATTAGTGGTCACCTCTAGTTTGGCAAAACCTTTCAATCATTGGCTTGCAACTTGTAATAGGTAGAATCCATTAATAAAGTAGTGCACCTTCACAAATCCAAGTTCGACCAAACTTGGTAGAGGACGTAGCGCTTATTTAACACCGTGAACCTCTTCAAACAATGTGTCATTTATTGCTTTGTTTGTTTTCGTTGTGTAGTTGTAATCGCTGAAAATCTCTCAACTGGTCACAACCTATTGACTTCACTTACTGCTCATTTTGTTTGTCTTACTTGGAAATAATTTTTGTCTTGACTTGCATGATATTTTGTCTTACCGGTTTGCCTTTTCTCTAAACTGAAAACTTAATTTCCGCTGTGCAAAATCACTTACCGGTGAGCTAAAGTTTTTCAAAAGAAGTTTTAGAAAAAAGTTATTGACAGTCTATTCACCCCCCCTCTAGCCTGATTCCTACCATTTGGGACCTAACAATTGGTATCAAAGCTTACAATTTTCGAAAATAATTTTTCCAAGCTTAACCGCTTGAATTGCCAATTCCAAAATGGCAGGAAAAATCATGCAAACATACAACTTGACATCCGTTCCCATGTTGAACGATAACGAATTTCCAGTATGGAAAAACAGAATAATGCGGTACTTGGACTCAATAGATGATAGGCTAACTACTGTAGTCAGAGATGGTCCCATGACTCCCCTGGAAATCAATCTTACAACTAGAGCACCCAAAACTCCTCTCATGGATCATGCAGATAGAGAGTCTGAACAAGATTTTGAGGTTTATGAAACTTATGTGCCAAAACCACGAGAAGAATGGACTCGAGGATGACAAACCGTGTGACTCCTGGGACGTAAAAGCTTTGCACATCATAACCTCGTGACTTGATGACAGATCGTACAAACAAGTACAATGCTATGAGACCGCTCAACAAGTGTGGCGTAGCTCTACTCGTATATTTTGAAGGAGATCAAGTGGCCAAGGACAAATGTACTCTACAAAAGTGTTGCCGAAGTTTGAGTCCTTCAAGAAGAATCCAAATGAAACAATGAAGGAAACGTACGACCGATTCTCGCGAGGCGAGTAACTCTCAGGCATCTTTAGGTAGAGTCTATACTACATGAAAGACCTAAACATGAGATTCCTCAATTCTCTTGGAGACTTGTGGCATGTGAAGGTCGCTATTTTGAAAGAGTGCCGTGACTTGAACGTTACTCATATCCGTAACATTGTGTCTACTTTGTTCTTATATGAGGAAGAGCTCAACCTACTGAGCGGAGTGCAAAAACAATTTAAAAATTTATCTCTCGCCAGCTCGATCGAGATCTTCCCCGGTTCTTCGATGCTTACCAGCCAAACTACTACCATTGACTCTCCCTCAATATCTCAGCCTCAACCAACTAAAGCCAATACCTCATCTAGCATACCTCTTGAGGTAGAGGATGAATTTGCTGCATTTGCTAGAAATTACAAAAAGTTTAAGGATTTTAAGAAATCCCACAAAGAAATCATTCCAACCCAAATCCTCATCATTCCATATAACTGGGAACTATCAAAGAAAAGGCCAAACCTCAACCTCAACTGACAGAAAAAATGCCCAAGGTGAGCTTGTGTGTTACAACTGTAGAAAACCCGGCCATTTTGCCTCCAAATGCCCTCAACCGAAATATGAATTTCTGAGGAAGAAACCGTTCAAGAAATTTCCTAGATCTAAGAGTTTAGTAGCGGAGGATGCAACCGAAAAGGCTTTACCCGTTTGGTTTGAGACCGACTCGAGAATGAGGAAGCCGACTATGCCGACTCGTATGAAGATGCCGATGTCGCTTTGTTGCTATGGATGGAACTTATGATAAACCCATCTCCCTACAAACTCCTATCTTTAGACACCCCAACTCCAATGAACAATCATCCTATGTTGACCGTACTCCACCTATGAGATCTCCCTTGACATACTTTGATGATCCCATTCCTATTCCAAAGGTAGATGCAGAAATCCATATAATTTCAAAATTCAAAATATAGGTGGATCCCTTTATGGTCGCCTAAAACCATGCCCACTCTCGCACCGCCGATGCAACCAATTCAATCGACTTTTCAAGCTCAAGCCTTACCGATCGCCTCTTATCAACCGATGCTTGAGAACCGACCGATTCACTTAAAGCCTCTAACCGAGCCTAACCCTGAACCGATATCATCACTACCAAATTTTGATCCCAATTTTGAACCATCATCCTCTTCCCCTCGCCTCACCGTCGACCCTATGCCCAATATGTCAAAGTCCGAAATGGCGTAGGTGATCTCCGATTTTGAAAAATTAAATGAAGCTCACAAAATTATGGCCGATAATTTCAAAATAATCTCTACCGAAAATGACTCTTGAAAGATGAAATAAAAGATTTGAAAGAAAGCAAGCTAGAGTCAGCTCAGCTTAAAAAGGACAATCAAGAACTCACCGAGAGACTCGAACATTTCGTTTGTCAAATTGCCGATCTTGTGTCAAGAAATAATTCTCTTTCTAAAACTATTGACACTTTCACAAAATCCCGAGCCGCTATGGAGACTATCATACAAGATCGATATCTCCAACCGAGATGTTACAACCTGAATAAGTTTTACCTCCAAAGCAGCAAGGAAAAAGACAACAATGACAAACCGGCTACCAAGTCTGCCTCTCGAGAACTTGATGGGTAAATTTGATGATGCACAATCCAAATTGATTAAGAGAGAGTTAACTAAACCTTTCAAAGTCGTTCCACACACCTATCCCAAGGGAAGGGAACAGATGAAAGCTTATTTGGGCAAAAACAAATCCCAATGGACCGAGGTAGCCGATCCCGAGCTAGGACAATATGTTCCACTCAAAGGATGGTAAAAGCAAAGATGGAATTAAAATTGCTAACCAGTGTGTGGTGTAAGGAAACTACAACCAAGCAAGGAAGCCATCACCGGTAAGGGACCAACCGGTCGACAACCGTCACCGGCCAACCAACCGGTGAGGGCTCCCCAACCGGTAATAGATCTTCCAAACCAATGCAACCGGTCAACAAAGCTAAATCCATTACCTTCGTCCCCAAAGGATCTCGCTTTCGCTCAAACAAGCTGAACTCTTCTCAAGCAAAGGCTATATTGAACATTCAATCATCTAAGCCCCCTCACCATCATCTAACAAATGTATAAATTGTGGTTTTATTGGTCACAAGGCTTATGAATGCCTCTTGAAGCACCTATTCTGGACCCACCGAGTCTAAAAGCTCGTGAGGTGGCCAGTATGGTTGCCAAAGAGGAACTAACTCTTTGGACCCAAAAGAATAAGGGGGACCATAAGCTTACCGCTTTATTTCAGAATGCTTAATGGCCTCAACCGATGCCGGTAAGGATGTTTGGATTATGGACAGTGGATGCTCTAGGCATATGATCGACATGCCGATCTCCTCACCGATCGGAAGAAGCATCTGGTCCTCCAGCTTGTCTTTGGTGACAACGCAAAGGGTAAAATTATCTGGCCGTGGATCCATCAAAAGAGGTACGCTTATTGTACGTAAGGTATCTTTGGTGGATGGTCTCGAAACATAACCTTCTCTCCATATCACAATTCTGTGATAAGGGTATGCATTGTGTTTTCAATTCTTCCAATTGCTATGTGAAAAACATTGCTACAGTGAAACACTTCTCACCGGATATAGAAAAGGTAACTTATATGCTATTGATTTAAACAATGTTTCGAATGTTACTAATGTTTGTTTTGTAGCTAAGAACATCAGCGAGAACTCCCGGCTATGGCATAAGAGACTCATTCACTTGAATTTCAAATATTTATCCAAGCTAGCAAATAAAAATCTAGTTGCCGGCTTGCCTCAAGTGTCTCGCTAATCATGATAGGAAATGCAGAGCTTGCCGCCTAGGAAAACAAAGATAAAGAATCTTTCCACAAGAAGCCCTCGTTTGTCCACCTCTAGATGCCTCCAGCTGCTACATATGGATCTGTTTGGCCCCACAACTACGCGGTTTAGGGGGTAGCAAATATGCTTTGGTTGTTGTAGACGACTTCTCAAGATATACCCGGGTGGAGATGTTTGCTTCAAAAGATGATACATATGAAGTAGCCACCGATTATTCCATCTACCGCAAACCCAAAAGAGTGTGACATCATCGTATGAGATCGATAATGGAACCGAATTCAAAAATCTTGGAATTGCTCGCATCGTGATGATCATGGAATAGATCATAATTTCTCACCGCCGGTACACCGCAACAAAATGGTGTAGTTGAGAGAAAGAACAGACCTTGATCGAAGCCGGAAAAACAATGATATCCGAAGCTAGGCTTCCCAAGTATTTTTGGGCCGAAGCTATCCATACCGCCCGCTTCACCTGCAGTAATAGATCCTCGTCAACAAGTTTCACAACAAGACCCCTTATGAGCTATGGCGTGCGTAATCCCTAACATTGGTTTCTTCAAGATCTTCGGCTGCAAATGCTACGTACTTTACAACGATAAAGAGCGCCGAGGTAAATTTGATGAAAAAACCGATGAAGGTATCTTTGTGGGATACGCCAAGCTACGTAAGGCATTTAGAGTTTTTAATAAACTAAGTTATTGAAAATTGTTGAACTGCTCATGTTACTTTTGATGAATTTGATTTGCTAGAGTCTCGATAAGGCTCCAAATAGTACCGATAATTCTCGGTGTGTTTGAGACAGTGAAACCAAAGAATCAAAACTCCAATCATTCCACCCGCTCTAATGCAAATCAATCCCCGCTCACCTTCACCTCAAGTGGTGTAACTTGTAGAGACTTAGTTGATGACTCCTTCTTTCCCCAATCGGTTAGGCAATCCAATAGACAACCCCTGGGGCCTAACCGATTTATTACCAACCCAGTCCTCATATTAATTTTCCTAATTCACCTCCCCGAAGCCGAACCTATTTCAAACAATTCTACCGTTTCCTTCCCCACTTACCGATCACCCGCCTCCATCACCTTCTCCAAACCGATCTCCTTTACCGGTCACATCTCCCTTTACCGATTCTACTCCTCCATTAGAAAACCTTAGACAAGAATCGGTCAGCAATACCTCCCTAGGGAAGTGAGAACAAAGTGAGAGATCACCCTTTAGAAAATGTGATAGATGATGTCTTTGGTCCTGTGAATGACTAGAGGCCAATTAAGAAGCACGGAGGATCAAACATGGATTATTTTCCTCTGCTATGGTCTCAAATATTGAACCAAAGAAGACCGAGGAAGCACTAGATGAACCCAAACTGGGTAGAAGCTATGCAAGAAGAGCTTAATTAGTTTGATAGATGTAAAGTTTGGGAGTTAGCGCTGGGACTCTAGCGATCAAACCGTAATTGGAACGAAATGGGTTTATAGGAATAAATTGGATGAAACTCGGAAAAATTATAAGGAACAAGGCTAGACTAGTGGCGAAAGGGTATAGGCAGTGAAGAAGGCATGTAGACTATGATGAGACTTTTTGCTCCCGTAGCTAGATTAGAAGCCATTAGGTTATTCCTTGCCTATGCAGCTCTACAAAGAGTTCAAGCTATATCAAATGGATGTGAAAAGTGCCTTTCTCAATGGGGAACTTCAAGAACTTGTTTATGTTGATCAACCCCCGGTTTGGAAGATTCCAAGAAGCCTAATCACGTATACAAATTGAATAAAAGCTTTGTACGGCCTCAAGCAAGCACCTCGAGCATGGTATGAAACTCTCTCCAAATTCCTACTTAGTGAGAAGTTTGAATGAGGTAAAATTGACACCACCTTATTTATTGCTAAGCATAATGGTCATTCATTGTTAGTTCAAATATATGTTGATGACATTATTTTTGGATCTACTAACGAGAAATTATGCAAGAGATTTGAGAAACTTAGCAGAGCAAATTTGAGATGAGCATGATGGGTGAGCTTACATTTTCCTTGGACTTCAAGTCAAGCAAACCCAAGAAGGTATTTTTATAAATCAAGCCAAATACACCAATGATCTAATCAAGAAATTTGGTCTTGACTCGCTCATCCTCAAAGCACTCCTATGGCCACCAATGTACACCTCGACAAAGATGAATCCTGCAAGAAAGTAGATATGGTACACTCTTACCGAGGGTATGCTAGGCTCTTCTACTTTACTTAACCGCCGCAGAGGCCGCATATCATGTTTGCCGTGAGGTGCTGTATGTGCTAGATTTCAAGTCGAACCCTAGAGAATCCTCATTTCCGCAAAGCCGTCAAAAGAATTATAAGATATCTTTTTCGGGAACCGCTAACTTAGGGTTTGTGCGTATCCAAAAGATTCTTCATTTACACTTATCGATATTCGGGATGCTCGATTTTTTGGCAGCCAAGTGGTCACCAGAAAAGTACTGAAATGTGGAACTTGTCACATTTCTCGGGGTAAACTGCTTTGGTTTCCCGGGTCGTGTGCTGAAACAAGCATCAATTTTCCACTTCTACAATCGAAGTTTCGAGTACATAAGCCGCCGCCTGGAGTCATTGCCGTTCACAAATTCTATGGATGAAGCAACAAACTAGTGGACTAATGAAATCCCCTCAAGCAAAGTATGTCCTACTCTATTGTGATAACACCTCGCCTATCTCAGCCTCCAACAATCCTCGTGATGCATTCAAAGACTAAGCCGTCATAGACATCAAATACCATTTCCTCAAGGATCATGTTGAAAAGGGGTAACATTGTTCTTTTAAAAGTCCATACCGATTATCAATTAGCCGATATCTTAACAAAACCATTGGACATTAAAAGATTTGAATTCCTTAGAGGAGAACTAGGTATGATTGATATTCCTCGATAAACATTATGTGCTAATCTCTTGTTATTCCTGTAAGCTCTCAACAAAGATCACATGTGACCCTCACTCGTTGCCACCGATGCTTGCATAGCTGCTTGTTATTTACCGGTATCCCTTACCTAAGAAGGGCAATACTCCCTTTACTCTGGCCCTCTTACCGACATACCACGATCGGTAAATGGTGTCTCTTCTATCCGATGGTTCTTTACCGATGAAAGTCTCTCTTACCTGGCCAAAAATACTCCGACCGGGTATAGCTACCTTACCGATTGCCTCTTTACCGACGAACCGCGCCCTCGATCCAAATTCTGGCAATCCGTATTTCTTAACCTGGCCAGTTTGTCATCGCCTATCAAGTCACATCAATCCTCTTCGCCGCGGCAAGGGGCCCCGGCAACCTACCGGTACTCATCCCTTACCTCGTTCCCCATGCTCCTATACAAAAGAAGTAGATCAATTTTAAATAATTGATCAAAAAGGTACATATCTCAGATTATTCATTTTTATCAAAAAAAAGGTTAGTCTTTTTTGTACTTTATTATATTTTGATATGTAACCGCTTGCACACACGCTTCTATATTTTCATGACACATCTTTAATTTCGTGAAACAAAATCTGTCCAATCAATGTGCACTGACGCTTAAAAAAACCTTTTAAGCTTTTTTTTTTGCTTTTAACTCAACACACCTCTTCATCTTCCTTCCGCTCTTTTGTCCCCTATATAAGTGAGCTTTCAAAATCTAGAGCTTAAACTTTCTCGGATTCTTCTCTCTAAAAGAACTATAGGCAACCGGCAATTTACTCCTCATACTTCATCTTCTCCTTCCTCCATCTCGCTGCTTCTTCACTTCTTGAGATTTCCTCGGTATGATTTTGAAACTCTAAAGACTCCTAGATCTCTTATATTTCTAGAATCATCTAAACTCTTAAAATTATTTTGTAGAAATCTCTTTGATTCTTAACTTATTTTGTTCTCAATGGGATTATTTGATCTCACGTATGGCCATTAAGAAAAGACATCTACGGAGGTTACCATTCTCTCCAAATTTCTTTTCGACTTCCGACGAAGCGCCGTGCTATTCAAGCCTCTATTCACTTGCCGGCCTGAGTTATTCCCCTTTCGTGGATGCTCCGAAGGAAATGAAGACATTTATTACGAGATGGTTAACGAGTTATTCTGGAGAATGGGTGTTGCTGGATGAAAATGAGAATATTATCTCCACCGCCGCCGGTGTCCCCGTCACTTTTAGCTCCCGCCACCATCAGTTGCGCGTCGTCTTTCCCCAACCTTTTCTTTCCCACCGGTTCATCTTCTCATCTCCAATGAAAGATATGATTGCCGCCCGGGCAAAGGTTCGAGGATCCTCGACCCCTCTTCGTTACCGGTGAAGCTAACAAGAAAGCCGGGTTTTGATGTCGTTTTCTTACGCCGTTGCCGATGTCGTGGGACAGATGCTTCATTTGCCGGCTCGGCTCATCATCATTGTATCACCATGATACAATGGGAAGCAATTGCCGCCATCATTATTGGAGGAGAATTCAACTGTGTGCTTTCCTTCACCTGGATTGCTTTTAATTTCCGCTTTTAAGAAATTTCCCGAAGGAAAGGCCATCTACCAAGACCAACAAAGCCAAACCTTGTCATTATCTCGATGATTAGCCGTGGGCTCGTCGATCCATCCCCGCAGCTTGCTTCAAGCATCCGAGAATCAACCCAAGTATCCTCGCCCCTTCGCAAAGCTGACAAGTTTGACATGATTAGAGCCATCAAAGAATCTACCGGTAAACCAACCGGTGGCAGCCGACCGAGCCTTCCACCTGTAATCCAAACCGGTAAGTCCGGGCCGATACCTCGGCTACTGCAAGTAAACCATTCCCATTCGGTAAACCAATCGGCAAACCAACTCAAAAGAAGAAACTCTCTAGCCGGCCAAAGGTTGCTCAATTTGCTACGGTGCTCCTCCCCGCTTCCCAAACCTTCTTTGCCAAGAAAGAGAAAAACTACTTGGAGTCTTCCTCGATGATGATGATGATAAGCCTATCTCTATCATTCTCTTTCCCCTACCGTAAAGCAAAAAAGCCACAAAACTGTAAAATCAGCCCTCCTTCCCTTCCAAGAGATCCAAACCTATTCCAAAATCTTCCCAACAAATTGCCAAAGAAAATGCCGAGAGAAGAAGGAGAATTGAAATGTGACTTTCGGGAAACTTCATACCATTCATTCCCAAAAGACTTTTTAATCACAATTTCCTACACCGACAAAATTCCATTTACTCCGTCAATCATCAACCCGACTCGGTAAGTCAACCGCAAAACCGATCGTAAACCCAACTCTTTCACATTTACCATTACAATCCCCGCTAGTCAATCCTACCTTTGAACCATCTCCCCACTTGGGTATATCCTATTGCGCACTTGCCTCCTTTCCTCCCAAAGCTTTTTTGCAATTCCATGAGATCAACAAAGACTCGCCCCGCCTAAGTGACATATCTCGATTATGTGGATTTTGACAACATCCATGATGATAAAGGTCTCTACTATACCAAGCCATGTCTTGTCAGAAAGTGACTATGCTTATATCTCATTGTCCGTAGATAGTCTACTCAAGATTTACAATCGGTATTTTGAGTTGCCGCTCTCCAATGTGGAATGCCATCTACTGGCTCAGATAGGCTCCGGCAAGACATGCATGGTTCAGCAAAGGTGGATTGATTTTGCCATTCTTTATAATGCTCAGATACTCCTCAAGGAATCAGATCCTTATCGCCTTGGAAGATTTGAGTTACCCGGGAGATGATCTTCCCTCCTTTGACATCCCCGAAATTGTCAACTTAGGACCTCAAAGATGGCAATTCGTGAAGTTAATGTAAATGGATGCTGGTGCAAAATCGGTGGACTTGAATGCAGAGACTTTCGCAGTATGGGTGATATCTTCTTTCGACTTCTTCAATCTCTATTCACCCAACAAAACAAATGGGCTACTGTCTCGATGAAGAAATTGAAGAAATGTTCAAGGACATTAACGGGCTCGATAATCAAGCCATTGATAGGGCAGAATAAGGGGGCCTACGTCACAAGCTCCAAATTTCACCGACTTCTAGTAATTCAGATGCCGATTTACCAAGATAAGCCGCTGAGATTGATCGATCTCGAGAAGATAAGTACCGACTTTACAAACCTCCTTTACCGATGCAACATGTGGGGAGAGTGAGGTAGTACCGAGACTTCTCCGAAGCCACTGCCTCTTGCTTCGCCAGAGAGGAGGAGAAGTTATTAGGCCAAGCTCTTCACCCTGGGCCAGTTCAACCGATGCCTCTTACCGGTGAAATACTTCAACCGGTATAGGAGAAGATTTACCGGCTTCCGAGCCATTTAATGGCCAAGCTTCTCCTTTACCTAAGTTAGGTCGCTCCCTTACCAAGTTGCATCTACCGAACCGAAGTAAGTATGCAATTAATGTTGATGATATCCTTCTCCAAAGAAGCCTCGCAGCTAGCTTATTTACCGAGCAAACGCGAGAAGCTCAAGGAGAGTCAAAGAGCAACCATTGGAAGAGTTGGCTACTCGTAAAGCCATTCAAGCATCTCTTCTACTCTGGGTTAGTATCAATCTGGTAAGTCAAGTTATTCTTCCTTCCTCTTCTAGTAGCCAATTCACCCGGTTCGTGGAGGAGGATATTGATCCCATTTTTGACTAACACTCTCTCGATTTCCTATGAAGAAGAAGAAGATGTCGATTTTGGATGAGAATGATCCAAACAATTCCTCCTCGTTTATGATGATCCCGGTACGCTACGAAGGATCCTAGCTGCCTACTCTCAATTTCTATACCTCCAAAGCTTCTATTCCTCGATCCGCCGACGGAATACCTTTATTTGAAGTTCATGAGAAGATCCTTAAGAAGGCGCTATCGAGCTTCACTCCAATGCCTCCATCTATTGCCGATCAATTTCGTAGGCAAAGGAGAGAAGATAGAATGTCCACCTTCATTCATGTTGCATGACATACATGAAGCACAGTGCCGCTCCCGAAGATACTCCTCCTAGATATACCAAAACTATCCACGGCCCGCGGAGACAAGTCGCCTGTGATCGAAGACAGGTGTTGAAGCTTAAGAAGCGCCCAATTCCTTCCAAAGGCAAAGAAATCATGCCCGGAAAGGATGAGCAACAACCTGTTACCGATTTCCCTTCTTCCAAAACCAAACAAGAAATATCCTTCCTCTATTCAAAGAACACAATCGGTCCATGACGATTCATGGCCAAGATGCAAATATTTGCTGACCTTGCATCTGGAAGCACACTTTCAATCGATGACTTCTTTATCCCAGATAT